>JAGSMP010000078.1:1200000-1800000 GCA_029286625.1 Parnassius orleans
TCTATTGAAGTAAAAACTTCTTAGAGTCTTTGTGATTTGAAACTCGATGAAACGGAAAAGCGACACTAAAAAGAGACAAATATATAGGATTTAGCCTGCGAGAGAATGAGATAGATAATTACGTAAACCCTACAATCATCCTACTCCTGATACTCTGCATTCGTCTCATTCTTTCGAAGTTTAGTTTTCTGAAGGTTTCACGTCTACCGCGTGTGAACTGCACACATGTTTTTTTTATTTATTATTTACATTACACTATTCATTCACTTTATCGTGATGTGCCTTGGCCCGATTAAAAAATAGAGAACGTTTGACGATTTGGCTAACCAATATGCACAGTCCTCAGGGGTCACAACGCATCTGCATTTTGATTTTTATTCAAGGATAGATGAAGATGACACATCATCCAGTTACCATCAGGTGCTCGCTTGTCACCCTTATTATATAAAAAATTACTACATATTACATTTCTTCTTCTTCGACTGCCTCTTTGGTCTGAGGAGAGTTTAGGATGAGGTGCCGGGTTCGAGTCAGGGGTTGGTCCAACAAAAGTCAGTTATTGAATTTTTCTGACAAGAAAATCTCAGTAGCAGCATAGAATCAGGAAGTTGGCTGTGTTTCAGCCCCGTGCCTCGGAAAGCAGGTAAAGCCGTTGGTCCTGCGCCTAATCTATCCCGCCGGCGTATTACGTATCTTGCAGAAGGCTAACGATAGCTAAATCAGCACAATAATTGCTGATAAATCGCAAATTCGTATTATGTATCATCGATAACCAAGCTAACTAGAGACAGCGCTGCCTTGTGGTCGCTACTTAGCTAGGGCTTGGTTATCGCTGATACATAATACAAATTTGCGATTTATCAGCAATTATTGTGCTAATTTCGCTATCGCTAGCCTTCTGCAAGATACGTAATACGCCTACGGGTCGTGTCGGTTTGCCTTCTCATCGGACTTTTGAGAGTGAGCGAATAGAGAGTGCACCTGTGCTTGCGCATACACTCGGGCACTATAACCCTGTCCCGCGCAGATGTCTAATCTCCGTTGAGACTGGCCTCTATGACTGAAATTCAGTCTAGAGAACATTATTACACTTCTTAATGGAATTGATAATCCTCATGAAGCTATGAAAATAATCGTAATAAATATTCTCTTATGAATGTTTGTTTGAGCGGTGTTTGATATATAATACACTTTTTCTTCTTTACCAACTCATGATAGTCCACTATCCGACATGGGTCTTTTCCATTATGGAAATACTTTTTTTTTAAATAAAACTCAAGAGGCAAACGAACTAACAGGCTACCTTATTGTAAGTGGCAACCGCAGTCCATAGTCACCTGCAGCAAATTTCAAACAAGGAAGGCTGCAGATCTTTGTCGCCTCTGAAAACCAAAATGGAATGCCTCACAGGCTGTAACTATGCCGGCTCTCTATATCCGTAACACAGCATTGCAGGCACTGCTGTTTGGTGGCAGAATAAGTTAAGAATGTGGTACATACACAAATGGACTTTTAGGCAGATAATTAAAAATTAAAAATTTTGTACAACCGACTTCAATATATATTATTAAGGATAACTCAAAAACTATTGGTCAGACCTTGATCAATGTTATATGGGACCACACGAGAAGCACCAGCTTTCAAACAAAAAAAGAATCATGGAAATCGGTTCACGTAGAACTAAGTTATGAGGTAACACATAAAAAAACATACAGTCGAATTGAGTACCTCCTCCTTGAAGTCGGTAGAAAGGAGTTTTTGAAGGCCAACACTTTCGCAACGTCTAGCCATCCAGACAACACTATTGGACTAGACTGGACTGGAGATATTAAAGGCATCTGAACAATTGATTCATAAAACAGTGGGAGGGCGCTTCACGATTTGTTTCCACAATGCAAAAATATTACATTTCTGTGAAATGACGTTCTTAAACGCGTCATAATTAGAATGTGAAGAGAGATTAAGGAACTTTTCTGAGTGCTTAGTACTAACAGAGGCATTTCCGGGATTGAATTCAGCGTAATTTGGTGTGAGGGGAGTATTCGTGATTTATCCATTGGGTATTATTAAAGTCTATATATAAATATATAATATATATTATAACTAATTATAATCCGGTGTAGTGGCAGCGTTAGAGAATTTCTTACCCCATATCAACCCTTGGGTATCGTAAAAAACCGAAACAGAACATAGGCAGCGGCATCTTTTTGATAACATCTCAATAAAATAAAATTATTTGCCAACCTGCAAGCTATGCGTGGCAACTTCATGACTTTTCTGTGGGACGCCTCTGTTCAGCAGTGGAATTTTGATAAAATGTAATGAATAATAAGCCATGCTTGATTAAAATTTCATCTGGTGCTTAGTGCTGAAGGCCTAGATGGTAAATCGCACTGTCTTAGCGCAACAAAAGCATATTATTTGCCTTAAAGACATCCACATTGTTATCAATCGGGAAGTTAAAAGTAAAAGTCCCACAGCTGGGCTCAGGCCTCCTCTCACTTCTGAGAGGGTTTTAGGGCAAGGACAGGCTCACGATATTTTCCTTTACCGCCGAGCACGTGGTAAAGCAACACTTAAAATTGCAATTAACAATTTCGGGATCGAACCCGGGTTGCTCGCGTAGATACTGTTAAATTTAAAGCGAGAGCTAAGCCTCTTAAAGTAATCGGGAAGTTAAACGCTCATATATTAATCCATTGGTTCTATATATAAATAAAGTCACCAATTAAATTCGTCACCGAGTATAATCGCAGAAGCAGGTAACCGCTGGACTATTTCCGCTCTTAAAAGCTCTCAAATTGGGAACATTGCCAAAATATTTGATTTATTTATGTATACTATGCTATTGAAAAACTGACTTCGGTTTTCGTTGAGAGAATGCTACGTATTTTTTTCATTGCACGTGTCTTTTCATCGCTTTAACAAGTTCATCAACTAATCTATACATATTAATGTAATATTCGGAGTGGCTAAACCGTTTGTGATGAAACTTTCCGAACAGATAGACAACAATGCCAGAAGGGATCTAGACTATATTTTATCCGAAAAACGTGAAACTTTTTTTGAAGAAACGATGAATTGATAATAAAAATAGTCTTTGATATCTATACATATAATAAATCTGTAGAAAAGTCGTGTCTGTAATTCTAATATATTCTTGAAAAAACAAGTCCAGGGGACTAATTAAAGGGTTCTGAAGCCAAATTAGTGGTTTTTACAATTTTTGTTTGTCTGTCTGTCTGTCTTTCTGTCTGTCTGTCTGTCTGTCTGTATTCCGGATTCACGCAAAAACTACTGGACCGATTTACATGAAATTTTGTATGTAGGTAGTTAGTAACCCGGGGCAACTTACAGGCTACTTTTTATCCGATTACGGAACTTCGAAAAAAGAAGGTTAAGTTCTATTATATCTTAGTTATAGGCGGTATGACTGGTGTTTTTCAAATAAATACCATATTTATAAATAAAGATTAAAATATAGTTATAGCCTTGGTAAAATAATTTGAAACTACACTGATTTATAATCAAAACAGCGCCATCTATCATCAAATGAAAAAAGTAGTATATTTTGCCTTCAGTTACATAGTTATAAAGTAAATAATATAAATAACTTACAAAACTTAGATTTTTAAAATTATTTGAAAACTTTAATGTTTAGTTTTTAGTATTTTGTTATTTTATTTTAAAAGTGTAATAATTTCAATAGATAAAAATGACAAATATCAAAAATATGATAATTGATAAGGTTTTTCTTAGAGTATTTATAATAGCCTTTATTCAACACTCTAAGAGATTTTTATATTGTTCACTTCTATCGCTGATATTACTAGATGGTATAGTTTTGGCTTTCATTATTTCATCTAACAATAGCGCCATCTACTTACTTCTTAATAAACCAAATGGTTAGTCATGATAAAATTAAATAATAGAATGCTACTGAATATACGATGTAAATAATTGAAAATTCTTCGTTCTTGGCATCGTTGGATATGTAATTACTAGGTGTTTCTAGACATATACATATATGCACGTGTTCCTGTAGCTAAGTATTATATCTGTGCCAAATACAAATCATCTACGTCTAATAGCCTTTTAGAATTCAAAAAATCTTTGACAGACATAGAGACACAGACACCGAGGTGACTAAAAGTAATCGAATTTTGCTAAATTTGGCACGGAATAGCATTTAATGATAATGTAAGATAATTTAATGATAATGTAAAATGCTAGTCTTAAATATAAATAAAGTCAGATTAAGAGATCCTGTCCAGGCTAAACTTTAGAGTATTTATAAGCAAGCTATAGAGCGCGCGTAGCGCTCATTGCCTATTATGCCAAGTGTAAACAGGTGTTCTATAGATACTGATACCTACATACATGAATCGGTTAAATAGTGATGTGCCATAAGTGACGCTTATGTGTTAATTTTATTAAATTTTGGAACGAAGTTCCTTATCGGACGGCACGAATTTGGCGGATGGGGGTTAGGCTAGAAAAAGTGTAAGATTTTTCCGCCACGACCTCTTCTGACGTAGTGTAGACGGCCTAAGGAAGTGAAATGGAATAATATCCATCTCCCTCGCACTTTTTCTTATCTTGCCATGAAATAAATATTATTTTATTATAAATGACGCTTCATTTTATTGGACGCTAGTAATTCATTTATTTGTATTTGTTAATCAATAATATAATACGTTTATCAATAATAATATACTACGAAAGGAACTTCGTTCCAACCGAGTGTTCTCGACCACGACACTCACGCATGTTTTTCTTAATAATTTTAATTAGTTAAAGTAATAGGTAAGTATTTAGTAAATATTGGGTAGGTAAGTAAATATATGTATAATAGGTTTTCGCAAGTCAATAAAAACAGGAATTTATTTATAAAACGATGATTATTAAATAAACACAAATATCTTATGGAGTTACTGCCCCTTAAAAAGGTTCAAATATATTATATAGCTGTCTTTTTTTAGCTTTATCGCAGTTTTGTAAACAAAATATTTTATTCAAATATTAATATATTTTTGAATGACAGCACGCAATGGATGAAACAAATGGTTGCTGCATGGTGATTGATGGAATAGGTGTTCATGAAGACACGTAAAAATATCTTTTCCTATGAACAACTTCAAGGTCTCAGTAACTAAACTAAGAGTAATAATAATGCCATTCTTTTTGAAAGATATGTTTTTTTTTTAAATTATTGTTTCCGCTTTTATACAAATGTCTATTACGTCATTTGATGGATATATACGACCACCTCTATTTTTCATTATAATACATTTATGAAAATGATTTCTTTCTTCTGATTCGTATCAGAAGAAAGAAATCATTTCATAAATGTATCATGTGCATCTTGATATTCCTCTCAAGCAAGTGTCACATAGCCAGCTACTTGTATGTAGGAAATCACTTGTTTTGATGGCTCAGATAGAAGAGTCTCAGATAACGCCAAATCATTTCCACAATCAACTATAAACTGCGAACCTGTCATATCATAGCAAGGAACATACAGAACTCCTCATGTTTTGCTCCCAGTTGGGCCTTTTTATCGCTATCACCCATTTATTTATTAATTCACGGCTTTTCGGAAAACTGAAATTAGATAAGTATTTAACCGCATTAAATTTTATGTTCCTATATAACAAAACTATTAAATGTTTTATTTTATGATCCATATGGTTTAGGAATACAAAGGATCTTTACTTCTAATACTATAATTATATTATGATTATTACATAAGAAATCATGTTATTAAAATAATATTCGAGCGTCAATGTCAACGTGGCACAGCATTAGCTCTAATAAGGGGAAAACCCAAAGCGCGAGGCGCGGGGCACGTGCTGTGTCGGTCCCGCCGCGCGCCTTCCCCTAAACCCTTTGACGCCTTAAGTAATTTTGTTAAAAACAGTGTTTCTTATCGAAATATTAAATACTGATGAAAAGAAATATCATTATTCTTATTTTGCTTCCGTGTATCGAGTTTTCAGCTTGGCATTGCATATTTCACCATGATAACTAAAAATTCTATTAAATATCGTCGAGAGAAATAATTAACGCTCGTGTCCTTTCGTAACTAATAACATCGTCCTGGCCTTTTTGAGACTGTTCTAACGCGTGTTTACAGTTCTGACTTGCTTACACGCGCTCTATAGTTTGCTTATAAATACTCTAAGGGCGAAACCAATCGAAAAACGGTTCGATAGTAAATAACAGAAAAATTAGACTGCGTCTGTCTTTGCGTTTGATTCCAATCTGGACGTCTTCGTGGCAAAAGTGAATCGACATAAAAACGGACATACATACCTAATACATACATATATAATACATTTTTTTTATAGGAGAGGTGGCAAACGAGCATGCGGCTCACCTGGTGGTAAGTGACTACCGCCGCCCGTGAACAACTGCAACACCAGGGGAATTGCAGATGCGTTGCTGGCCTTTTAAGAAGGAGTAGGCTCTTTTCTTGAAGGTCCCTAAGTCGTATCGGTCCGGAAAAATTGCTGGTGGTAATCGATTCCACAAGGAAGTTGTGCGAGGAAGAAAACTTCTTCTAAATCGCACAGTGGTGGACCGCCAATCATCCAGATGGTATGGATGGTATCTCGAGTTCTGTCGCGATGTGCGATGGTGAAATTGAGCGGCTGGAATTAGTCCGAACAATTCCTCAGAGCACTCCCCGTGATAGATGCGATAAAATACGCAAAGAGATGCAACATCTCTACGCAGTGCCAGTGAGTCCAGCCGATCGGAAAGAACTCGTTCGTCGACGATTCGAGCCGCTCTGCGCTGGATGCGGTCAAGTGGAAGGAGCTGGCACTGGGGAGCCCCTGCCCAGAGATGGGAACAGTATTCCATGTGGGGCCGAACCTGCGCCTTGTAAAGTTGCAAGCGGTGTGCCGGCATGAAATACTGTCCCGCTCTGCTGAGCACGCCAAGCTTTTTAGAGGCCAATTTGGCCTTCTCATCCAAGTGAGACTTTGTTCAACAAAGTCTCGACTTTTCAGACACAAATTTGTTCTGGTACTCAGCGACGTTTTCCCGAGAAATTATTTTACGAAAAAATTTCTTGCTCCGATCTGCAAGAAAACTGGTGATCCAATTGCACAATTCTCGGAAAGCCCATAGGAAGGAGCTTCGAAAGAAGCGCTTTGTGCCAAACCCGATCGAAACTAACGGCCAACGCCTCCCTTGGACCTCACTGCCTCCGCCCATCTATGAGTAAGGTAACTCAGAAATCACCAGCTGAGAGACCCTGACGGAAACCGTACTGGTGGTAACTAATCAGCTAGTGATCCTCAAGGTACCTCATAAGCTGGCAATTAATAACAGTTTCAAAGTAATGCTTTGGAGAACAAGGAGGTGATAGCGATAGGCCTGTAGTTGGACGGATCTGAGCGGTCGCCTTTTTTTGGGATCGTGTGCACCAAAGCTGTTTTCCATGAGTTCAGGACTACGCCTAGGGAGTAGGAGTACCGGAAAAGACGCGTTAAAATCGGTGCCAACTCCGGAGCACACGTCTTCAGCACAATAGGTGGGACTCCATCAGGCCCACTCGACTTGTTGACGTCCAGGGAGAGGAGTGCTTTACGCACCGAGCGCTGTGTAAACAGCACTTCCTGCATAGAGCACTCACACCGCGGGATGGTAGGCGGTGTGTTCCCCCCGTCATCAAGAGTCGAGTTGGAAGCAAAAAGAGAGCCTAGCAGATCGGCTTTCTCCTTTGCGTCATGGGCCAGTGAGTCGTCCACCCTGTGCAGAGATGGCAGAGATGGCTGACAGAAGTTCCCTTGGACAGCCTTGGCGAGAGACCAGAATGCACGTGTTCCCGAAGGGAGGCGAACTAGTTTCTCGCCAATACTGCCGATGTGCTCTGACTTTGCTCTGGCAACATGCATAGCAATCAAAAATATTACCCTTCTTTTAGAGAATCCAGATTTCTTGGATTGTCTAAAAGTACGACCGAAGAAGGACCACACTATCACAGAATAATAATTAAGTAAAATAGCAGCTCCATGCTGCCGTGTTTCGTATGGTGGGTGTAGAGAACCGGAGATCCTTTTTACTGCATACGAGGCATTCCATCTTAGTCCTCAGGATGTCAATGCATCAGAATTTTACTCTTAATCGAGTATTGATGTAGATGTCTATGGGCCACAGCATCCACTTACCATCAGGTGGACTGTGTGCTCGTTTGTCACCCCTATTCTATTAAAAAAAGTGTCCAGAAATTCCAGTACCTGAGATGTGAGCTGGTTTGCCGCCCTTATTCTAAAGATTTGTACTTCTACTCTCTATACGCTTACACAAATCTTCGGCTTTATGCATCAAGTTACTGCCTAACAAAACGCGTTTCCCACAGAAAGTACTTCGCAAGCGTGAGTCCATTATCACACTACAGAAGATGGATGTCAGTTGTTACAGCTTTCAGTAAATCATTAAAACTATATGAAGCCATCACAGTTGGAATATAAACGACAGGTTCTTATTACCGCTTTCGATCGATGTAAAATCGACTCATAATAAAATATATTAAAATTTCTTTTTTTAAATAGTACACTTAAATTTAAATAGTCCTTAAATTTTAGTATTCAAGCGAATTTATAAGGGATTTCCACGTTTGTTGTTACAACCTCATGGATGTAACCTTGTTACATTCTGGTACAACCTGGTTTTGGTATATTGGTACAACCCGGTTTACATACTCAAACGACTTGGTTTTAGTAGCACACAAAAATAATGTTTTTTGTTGTGTGATAAAAACAAGACTCAAATCTAAATTACTACTTTTATAATAAGGTAAAGGCATAAAGGTTGGAGGTAAAATTGAGTCAATCTACATAATATTTGAGGAATCACTAAATTTGCCGTGTCTACGAACACTGTGAAATGCTATAAACGGCACGTGAACAAACTCGACATCTGCTAAACTTAACTTTTCGTTGTATCGACGCAATAAAAAAATGTGGTCTATTACAATGAAGCTCTGTCGAATTCGAACAAACGGAGAAATAAATCTTCGTTTGTTCAACCTTTGACACCGCGGAACAAAAGGAACGGTATATTTTTCGTACAAGGCCACCGTTTCGATGCGATAATGCATGAAATCGGGCATAATTTACACGTAGTTATGTTCCAAAATATTTTTTCGCTTATCTAAAGCAAAAGTAAAGTAAAGTTGCAGCCTATATACGTCACAGGCCTCTTTTTATTTCTGACAGGCTTATGGAGTATATACTCCGCCACGCTGCTCCAGTGCGTGTTGATAGACTCCACATATCCTTTAATACGTGGTAGAGCCATGCTGCAGCTATATTATGGTTGTAGCACGAATGGGTCGTCTCGACCGGAGAAGGACCTTGCTCTTATAGAATACCAGCGTACACAACAGCTACTGTGTTTCATATGGAGAACCGAAGACCCTTTTTACTAGAAACGAGGCATTCCATCTTAGTCATCAGGGCTGACAACGCATATGCATTTTGAATCGAGGATAAAAGTAGATGTCTATGTGTGACAACATCCACTTACTATCAGGCGGACTGTGTGCTCAGTTGTCACATTTATTCTATAAAAAAATTCTCAGAAATGCAGGTTGCAGGTACGTGGTATTTCGATAACAAGGGATGAATACTGTCCGAGCGCCTGGTTGTCCAATAGGCGATAGTGGAAAGCAGAGAGAGGAATTAAACCTGCGAACATTGCACATATAGATTTGACTATACTTACCACACTAGACAGTTGTGGTAAGTATACTAGTGGGTTGGTGAGCGTAAAGCTGCTGCCCTCGAGCTAGTAATACTACTTATCATCACCAGACTGTGAAATTGAGTTCAATCTTTTTGGATGGATTTTTATTATCAGTCGATCGTCAATGCTTCATTTGTTAATTCACTGTGTGTTAGAAGTTGTCAAACAAATCTTTTTTTGCCGCCAAGCAGCAGTGCGTTGTAGAGCCATATTAGTAGTATAGTTGCAGCTATATTAGTAGTATAGTTGTAGCACGAATGGTCGGTCGATCGGGGATGGACCACGCTCTCACAGAATACCAGCGTAAAATAGCAGCTTAACACTGCTGTGTTTCGTATGGTGACTGTAGAGAACCGGAGGCCCTTTTTACTGGAAAAGAGGCATTCCATCTTAGTCCTCACGGGTGACAACGCATCTGCATTTAAATTCGCAAACGAAGATAGATGTAGATGTCGATGGGCCACAGCAACCACTTACCATCAGGTGGACTGTGTGCTCGTTTGTCACCCCTATTCTATAAAAGAAAAGTGTCCAGAAATTCCAGTACCCAATTACCATTAGGTGCGTTGTGAATTCGTTTGTCATTTAAATTTTATTAAAAAAAAACACAATTAAATTAATATACATTACATAATTAAAATCTAGAGGAAGGTGCCCATAGACTAAACATGCGAAGTAAGAGCGATAACAAATTGCTTGGCAAGTGTTCGCCGTAGAGCCATTAACAATAGCTAGCCGATAATATTACATTGTAACTGTATCACGAACACGTTTTTTCTAAGAACTCCTTCATCTCAAACGCTCCGCCGATAGCTCCGCGGTGTGTTTCCGATACGTACAGCGATCATTTGGTCACGTAGTGCACTTAATCATATTAGTAAAATATGATGGTCTTATAAATTGATTTTTGAAGTGTGAGACTTCAAATTAAAATTCTGTAACAAACTTTACAGAAAGTTACAGCTTAGATACGTCCCACTGCTGGGCACAGGTCTCCTCTCATTTCTGAGAGGGTTTTTAGGGCAAGGAAGTGTCTACCGCGCTGCCCCAACGCGTGCCTGCGAACTTCACATGTCTTAGAAATATTATTTTTTCTCAGACATGCAGGTTTCCTCAGGATGTTTTCCTTCACAGTTGAGCACGTGGTAAATCAGCACTTAAAATTGCAATTAATAATTTAATTGGTGCCAGCGTAACAATTGATCGGCTAGTATTTTTCATAATTGTCATCATCATCATCATCATCATCATAACAGCGTATCAAAAGTCCACTGTTGAAAAATGGCCTCCCCATAGATAGGACACCAAGTTCATCAAGAAATATATCAAAATATATATCGTTATGTATCCCAACATGCATCGAATCTAAGGCCATATTTTTAACTGACTTCAAAAAAGAGGATTATAAAAAGAGGAGGTTATCAATTCGGGTATATGTTTTTTTTGTATGTATTTTACGCGATATCTTCGCAGACTGAGAAGTGAGAACCAATATAATAATATACTTCAAGTGTGATCCAATAAAAATTTGGAGAAAAAATTCCACCCCTAAGGTTAACAAATAAATAACTTCTTTTTTGGCAATTTGAAATCGATTTTTACTTTTTGTTAAAAGTTATAATTATGCAAATTGAGAATACTGTAATAATCGCAGTCAAATATTCGTATACCAAAATTTGTTAAATAAGTTATGATGAAACAAAACCTTTATCGAATATATTAAATGATTCTTACTTGCAAGGAAAATTTACTATGTCTAATTGTTCTTTACTACTTTTTCCCAAATGAAATTCTCCGCATTAATATCAAGTTTACTTCTCCCTTCGGCCACCGAGAAGCGAACGCTAGTCAGCTATTTTGTTCTGCAATGCAAATCAGCATAGGTATATCATAGCCACAACAATACGATGATTATATTATTTACACGACTATACTAGAAAATAACTAGTTACATATGTATAATATACCACAATCTTCATATGCAATCCATAAAGTTAGAAATACTATATGTCAGGATTTTGGAATCTGCGATGTGCATTGAGAGTGCACAAAACCAATAATTAATTCGTTTTTAATCACGCTCGTTAAATAAGTTTACAACGAATTGTTAGGATTTTTTTGGTAATCAGATTTTTTGTCGGGACTTTTCAATTTTTCATCTGGTAACCCTATCATAAAGGCTTACTGATGGACATAAGCCTCTTATATTGTAGAGAGGATTTGCTTTAATTGTCATGCCTGAACTTGTTGATTGCAGTACTAGACGTTTCGTCCCTTTTGACGCTAGTTCCCGACGCCAGTCTAGGAATTTCACGCCTGGCGTTATAGAAGCGGTTATACCACCATCTATTGGAAGCCATACGATCTGTTTAATTTTTTTTTTGTAGTATAAGGGTGAACACAGTCCAGCTGATGGTTAGTGGATGCATGGCCCATAAACAGCTACATTTATCCTCAATTAAGAATCAAAATGCAGATACGTTGTCACCCCTGAGGACTGAGATGGAATGCCTCGTTTCTAGTAGACAGGGTCTCTGGTTCTCTACACTCAGCATACGAAACACAGCAGCATTAAGCTGCTAGTTTACGCTGGTGTTCTGTGAGAGCGTGGTCCTACCTCGGTTGAGCCGAACCATTCGTGCTACAACTATTATATAGCTACAGCGTGACTCTATCACGTATAGACAGACATATCCCATAGTCACCTCTTTCGACACCTATGGTGAAAAGAAATGGAATGATGGATGGTCTTCTTTTTAACTGTTTTAGTGCTTAACTAGCCTGATGATACGTGGTGATGTGAATGTAAGTTGGTGAAGCGCACTGATTTTGTTTATACATCATTCAAAACCAAGTTATATTATCTCAATGCATGCACTGTGAAGAAAATACGAATTAGTTCGAGAGATAGGAAATTTGAGGAGAGTTTTAGATCAGGGAAATGGACAAAGCGGAATCGATCACGTCACGTTCACATAGATATGGTGATGCTGGATTGTGTAAGATATTAAAGAGTACCTGCCAAGTTGTAGGCGAATATTTTTGTATAATTACACCCTAAAAGTTTATCTACATTTATGCTATTTTCTTTTTACAGGCGCGTCCAAAAGGCGAGGGTTTGACTCCTTATCAGGGCAAGAAGCGGTGCTTCGGCGAATACAAGTGTCCGAAGTGCAAGCGTAAGTGGATGAGCGGCAACTCTTGGGCTAATAACGGGCAGGAGTGCATCAAATGCCGCATTAACGTCTTCCCACATAAACAGGTATTGTTTTTTCTATAATTCTAGTTGTCAAACGAACACACAGCCACACAGACCCTATTTTGTTCTCGGGTAGGTATCAAACTGCAGATACGTTGTCACAGTTGAATACAATGGAATGCCCTGTTACTAGATCTCTCGTTCTCCACACTCGCAATATGAAACATAGCATGCTATTATTTTAAGTTGGTTAGAATACCACAGATAGAAACAAATCGGGAGATGGGCAGCAGCGTATTCCTAATAACGACTAAAAATAAAAAAAACTGCGGTTGTCAACCCACTAGTCAAGCGTGGCAACTATGGCAATTGGCCCCCTATGCGGCTATCTGTGGGGGAGGTCTATATTCAGCATTGGAATTTGATAGGCTGTAATGGTAACGCTAACGGTAGAACACGCGTTGGCTCACTTTAGTCGAGCCGACCCATTTTTGCTACCACCATAATCGCTATATTATGTGGCTCTAAAACCTAAAATGAATACCGGTCAAAGTTCTTAATTAGATAATATACAACACAAACAAATTGAAAATTATAATTTTTTTCTTTCAAAAAAACGTTATTCTAACTAGGATTTTCCTGTAGTGAAGGCATTTTACAAACATAAATTGCACGAGGACAACATTCAGATCCGGAACAATTATTTGCAGGCCATACAAATACTTGTTCCGTGATTCGATCGAGGCCAGCGCAGCAACTCATTGCAAGCCACTGCGCCACGGAGCCGTTTATATGAATAATAATTGTTATAATTTAGAAATGGTGATCATTTTTACCACCTTTCCAGTTCTGAGCTTTGTTTAAAGTTTCGTATTTTTATTTTTTTATTATAGAATAAGGGTGACAAACGAGCACAGTCCACCTGATGGTATGGTTGCTTTGGTCCATAGACATCTACATCCATCTTCGTTTGCGAATTTAAATGCAGATGCGTTGTCAGCCGTGAGGACTAAGATAGAAATCTTCTCCAGTAAAAGGTCTCCGGTTCTCTACACTCACCATACGAAACACAACAGCATTAAGCTACTATTTTACGCTGGTATTCTGTGAGAGCGTGGTCCTCGGTCGAGCCGACCCATTCGTGTTACAACTATACTAAAATCAATTGCAAAATTTGTACCTAAAACGTGGTAAAAATAGTTCAATTGCTTATCTTTATATTCAGTTACGTTAGAAGTTATTTAAGGATAACTTTTATCCGATGATTGAAAATCAACTCTAAATCAAATACAATTACAGTCACAGGGCTACTGTCTGAAATGAAAGGTTCAAATATAATTTTTTTTCAACTTTGTTGGTTCATTCTTCAATCTCTTTCTTCAAACTTTCATCAATCTTTGTTGGTTTATGTCATGAGAACTGGAGGATTAGAACACACGACTGAGTTGAGATATAATATTTGTACCTTTTTCCAGCAACCTTTCTTCTCCTGTTTCGTGTTTAAGGTAACGCATTTTGTTTCTTAATCAAGAATGGATGTAGGCGTTTATAGGCCACAACATTCACTTACCATCAGATGGAATCTGTGCTCGCTTGTCACCCTTAATTTCTATAAAAAAAATGAAGGTATTGTAATCTAACAACTTTTTTATATTTTTTCAGAGACCTCTTGAGAAACCTGATGGATTAGACGTCAGTGACCAATCGAAAATACATCCTCAGCACCTCTGCCAGAAATGTCGCTCCTTGGGATATTACTGCCGCCGGGAATATTAGCATTGGTGTTAGTTACTAAAACCACGCAAAACATAATTAAGCAGATAACATGAAATTAAGGTTCTTTACGGATTTAATCCACGCCATAAACCAAAGACCAGTAAATAAGTTAAAGCCAGGTTTTGTTTTCATTTAGTTTTTTCGGGTAAAAATCGGATTCATTCGACTTTAATGTCTTAAATTTGTTTGTGAAAATAATTTTACGAGTTAAAGTGACTAGGAACACAAATTAAATTCTTAATGACCACAGATAATAACTGATAAATTATTCTATTTCTATTCAAAAGCGAATTTTAAATTAAAAAAAAGAAAAAACGAGAGAGAATGGTTATTCACAAGGAAAATTATCCTTTTTTAATTTTTTTGTTAACTGTTGACAGTAAAAATATATATAGCATAGTTTTACTGAGGCTTATTAGATTGTAAGCACAACATTTTTACTTCAAAACAAAGCGAATACCGTCTCCTAAGTTTATATTTAGTCTCAAGTTATAATATGTTTCAATAAAGAAGTCCCGTGCAAAATATGCGTACTAAAATCGGTTTATTTACTCATGTGCTATAAAAAAAAAAAAAAAAGACGTATATAGGCTGTAACTTTACTCATGTGCTATAATGCTACATATGGAATTTGACAGCAACTGTCAAATTTCGCGTAAACTGTGGCGCCGAAACGAGACACTTATGTCGTGACAAAGACTTTACACCGGAGACTTCCATTTAAAAGTTCCTTTGTACTTATAAATTTTTGAAATCGAACCCAAAGAAACATTAGTCTTAAGTCATTTCATTTTTATTACTAAAGGTGTTATATCATTACAAACGAACGATTGTGAACATACCTTAGCTATAACAATTTATAATTAAATTAACTTAGCAAGCATTTATTTCGAAAACTCAGTAAAATTTATTCTTTTTATCAATTAAAATAAAATTAGTTTTAAAACTATATTATTTTCAAATCGAAACAAAAAGAATAGCATTAGAAGCATCGAAATGTTTTTTTGTTCTTGTTCTAAGAGTATATTACTTTCAATGTATATTTCGAATGTTCGAGAGATTTTAAAGTTTTATATATTATAAGATAGAATAACGGTTTGTACTCCTCATGGCATCAATGTTACTTATGAATATTTATATGTATATAAGAAATTAGAATCAAGCTTAGTATCGCCATACATCAATTTTTTTTTAAATATAGTATAAAAATTTATCAACTAAAATTTGCAGCCGAAACCATACCACTATACTCAGTTGTATCCTAATAAACCACTGAAACAATGCTTTTTTATCTTAGAGGGGCTGAATCCTAAGTCCCTAAAATTTAGAACTAACATTTGATTACTTTTTTTATAGGGCAAAGTACTTTGTTTTATAGTGACAAGCGAGCACACAGTCCATCTGATGGCAAGTGGTTGCTGTGGCCCATAAACATCTACATCTATCCTCGCTTGCGAATAAAATGCAGGATCGTTGTCAGCCGTGAGGTCTAAGATGGAATGCCTCTTTTCCAGTAAAAATTGTCTCTGGTTCTCTACACTTACCAAACGAAACACAGCAGCATTAAGCTGCTATTTTACGCTGGTATTCTCTGAGAGCTACTTCTGGTATCTTGAAGTAAGCAAGCAAAGTATCAATAAATTGCCAGCATCTGTCTTTCCATCGATTATAATATCTATTTAAGATATCTGAGTTCAAGACAAGAGTGAATATGCCTTACTTGTATGCTTTGTATTTACATAAAGTTCATTGCAGTGGTGGGTTTTGGGAAACAATTCCTATGACTGTGAAATATAAGTTTGCTGACACAAAAGTGTAACTGCGGACACAATTTTAAAAGCACGGATAAATTGCTAACCTAGAAAGTCTATTTATTAATAAAGTCTGACAGAAAAATATTTTAAAGCAAGTTCATATTTTCGCCGATTATAATATGTATGTATATTTAGATTTTCAAATGCTAATGATCATTAAAGATAACACTCACTATCATTTTGATTGATTAACACTGCTAAAGTCAGGTGTATATAAAGTACTCAGTG
Source organism: Parnassius orleans (assembly GCA_029286625.1). Classification (NCBI taxonomy): domain Eukaryota; kingdom Metazoa; phylum Arthropoda; class Insecta; order Lepidoptera; family Papilionidae; genus Parnassius; species Parnassius orleans. The sequence goes on from JAGSMP010000078.1 coordinate 1,216,777, forward strand.
ACTAAAGTACATTGTTCATCTATTAACATTAGATTTATAATACTGTTAATTAGTGTATTGTATATTTTGATATGTTTGTTGCAGATAATATCAAAGATTTATATATTTCTTAGCTTAATAACAATGGTTAATGTCTATGCTCCCACGTCAAGCGTCACAAAAAGAGTATAATCATAGATTATGTAACATAAATATGTATGATATCTACATAAAATTTTTACAGCTTTTCTTGCTTTTTGTTTGAGATCTATCAAAATTTCGAATATGTAAACGAAAAAATTACTATTACACAAAAATGATTAGAAATGGTATATAATTACTTTTTATTTTAAAGTGTAGGTGTAACTCCATATTAAGCATATTCATGTACCATGGATCACATGGACTTGGATAAAAACTTGCATTCAAGTAGCTGTTCCATGTGTGGATCGATCCCTTCATTAAATGTTTTCAGTCATTAATTCATTTTTCATTATAGCCATTCAAAATCCACTGCTGAAAATAGGCCTCCCCATAGGTTGTCTCTTATGGGGAATATTTGCCATAGTCGCCACGTTTGGCAGGCGGGCTACCGACCGGAGTTTTTTTATTTTATATTATTTATTAGAAAGTCACCTCGTACGACGCCCACGGTCAGTACATAGCAATAAGTTTAATAAGTAATTTTATTCAACTTATTGGTATTTTTGGTCTAGTGACTGCCGTCACGGGAATCGAATCCCAGGACGAATCTAAATAAGTTATTGGGCTTTTTCTATCAAGCAATTCTCTGTAGCAGCCCGGTGTCATGAAGTTGGCGGTATTTCACCCCTGTGCCTCGCAATGCACGGCTAACTTAAGATTCTAAAATAGCACAAATGTTATTCAATATAAAGTAAAATATAGGAATTAATTATAATGTCACACTTAATTTTTTTACTTGTTAAAACTGGATGAAACTGGTTTTGTTCCTACTGAAAAGTTGTATTTCATTAATTTTCGAATTTTACTTATAAACGTCATAACACGGTAGCATAGACAGTAAACAAAACATTGAATTAATGTTATTCTTATTCTACAAAAATGTGCCCAAAGAAGCAGTGAATTCTCAATGTGCCAAAAATAGTTAAGTATTGTATAATTTACATAGAATTATATTTTAATATACGTGCCATCTATGAAATTATGTTATAACTTACAAATTATATCGTAACTAATTGGTGAAATATAAAATTTTATGTTAATGAGTAAGATAGATTTAAAGAATTTTGGTTTTATTTTATTTCAGTAAAATGTATTAAGTATTAAACAATTCAAAATGACAAAAGAAATGTGATAATAATTCGGTCCTGATCTTCCTATTTTAAATCAAAATTTAAACTCTGATTATCTTAAGCAGAGTTTAAGTTCATAATTGTAACGTCCAGCAGTTTCTTACAGTAAATTTATTTATAATATAATTATAAGATGAATTCTTTGCTGAATCAACGGTGCTTTTACTATGTTAAAGTAATAAAATATGAAAAAATGTCAAATTAAATGACACACCTAATGTTGGCACTACATGATTGTCTTACTATCTCTTTCGATTGTAAGATACAACAAAATAAACTTGGTCAAAATAAAGACGGTTGCTAAATCGACATCGAAATAGAATAGTTTTTTTAAGTAGAGTGATAGTTTATGCAAGTTGGCTAATTTAGTCAAACTCCTAAAACGTCGATTTACCACTTGATTGATTTACTGTGATCATTGTTTTGAACTCGACCGAACAACACGTGCGAACCACTTTTTATAACATACATCGAGTTTTGGAGGTATCATTACACGGTTTAGCGATTTTGTGGTGCCAGCATTGAATTTGCTTAATTTTAATTAAATAAGATGTAATTTCTCTTTATAAACAGGCAACGTAGTGTTACGTATTGCGCCTAAGATAAAATAAGAAAATTTCAAATCAGGATAGCAAAAAATATGTACGATTTCTATAACACGCAAATAATATGTAGGTTTTAAAAAAATATCCTTAGTGTCGTTATGGATTTTAAAGCGTTTAGTAACGATATTATTGATGAACATATTATTGTAATCTGTTACTTATGTACATGTCATTTTGTAAAAGGTTTATCTAAGATTTTTAAATTTATAAATAAATTTTCGCAAAAACAAGTTTGCCTTTTTTAAATAGAATAAAGATGACAAACGAGCACACAATCCACCTCATGGTAAGTGAGTGCTGTGGTCCATAGACATTCTCAATTAAGAATCAAAATGCAGATTCGTTGTCACTCCTGAGGGCTGAGACGGAATGCCCCGTTTCCAGTAAAAAGGGTCTCCGGTTCTCTACACTCACCATACGAAACACAGCAGCATTGAGCTGCTATTCTGTGAGATTTACCCCGATCGAGCCGACCCATTCGTGATACAAACCATAATATAGCTGCAGCGCGGCTCTACCACTGCTTGACAGATGGATTGACGATCGCACTCTATTAATTTCGCATCTTTGACGCTGCTTTCCGTCGCCGGTCTGGGTATTATCGGATGCCATCTATCGGAAGTCGTCCCTCGGTAACAAAATGGAATTGTGAATTATCTCATGCCGCCAACACGCACAGGCATTAAAATTTCTTTACAGGGACTCTAGTGCTTGTGTAAGGAATAATGGGGTGTACATGGACTGATTTGGCATCTATAAAAATGTCGGGGTGTGAGTGTGGTTACCCCACACTTAAAAATTTGAAAGTCGAAAATTGCGAGTGAGTGAGCCTTTCTATTATAAGCCAGTGCTTGTTGGATGGAAGGACAAATGCTGGCAAATTATTACGATCAAGTCTTACGCCGACTTACTTCGTCGGCGAGCGAGTTGCAAATGATGGTTAAATTAACGAACGTATTATTAAAAGACAGGGGAATGAACGTGAACACAGGTAAGACGATAGTAATGTTTTTGAAAGAGAAGAAAGAAAAATAACGTGAAGTAAAAATTGAACAGGGGTTGGTTAAGCAAGTGCATGTGTTTGTGTATATAGGAAGTGTGTTTAGCGGGGATGGTATACATGACTAGGATATAGGAGGAAGAGTGAATGCAGGACACAAAGTAAATGAGACTCTTCACTCTATTGTAGGAAGTTGGAACGTGTCAATAAAGGCAAGTATAGGGTAATCCACAATGCTATGTTAGTCGTGCTGTGTATCTTAATGTATGGTTAAGAAAGTTGAGTATAGCAGAAGAAGCATGTAATAAAAATAAATGTTGTAGAAATGCGGTCATTAGAGTGACTCTGAATGATGAGGTGATAAATTCTGTACGAGAAAAGTGTGATTTATAAGATGTTGTGATCAGGATTAGGACAGAAATGCTTTGGTTGGTGGTTTGGACACGTAGAAAGAGTAAATGAGGAAATAGTGTCAAAGCAAAAAAGCGCTTCAGAAGTGAGTGACAGTGGCAAGGGATGCCCTAAACGGCAGTTTATAGACCAAATTGGTGATATATTAAAGAGAGGCCACGATAAGACGAGTATGTATTCGTAAATATATATGTCGCAGGTTTATGACAAAACTTGGTTTTTGATCAAAAACCTAGGCTTTTGATCAAGAACCGGAAGAATACAAAATTACTACTTTATGTTAGGCCATTAATACATGAATATCCATTTTTAAGATTTATGTCTGCCCGGGCAGATCTTCGGAATGTCTGGCCCAATTGTAATGAAACTTAAAGAACAGACCTATATTTTATCCGAAAACCTAGGCGATTTTTTTGAGAAATCGTAAAATAAATAAAATACGAGTAAATTGTCTTTGATGATTATTTTAAATCTAAATAATGCCACCTTAATAGATCCAGGCGAAGCCGGGGTAGGTCGCTAGTTTTTTTTTATAAGATTTGGACAAAACAAGTGGTAAAATTAAAATTTTTCTACAACCGACTTCAATATAAATAAAATGAGAACATCATCAATGTAGTCGAAGTGAATTAAATACGCATTATGAAGGATAACTCAAAAACGAAGGGTCAGATCTTGATCATATTTATATTGGGTCACATGAAAAGCACCAGCTTTCAAATAAAAAAGAAACATCAAAATCGGTTCTCCTAGAAAAAAGTTCTGAGGTAACACACATAAAAAAATACAGTCGAGTTGGCAACCTCCTCCTTTTTTTGAAGTCGGTTGAAAAAGGAGAAACCCTGTAAGTAAAAATGTAAATGAATATTTTATATTTCATTTTTTTTCATTTTATTACGACCTAAGTTACAATATATTGTATATAAAGAAAGCAATAATATAAGGTTAAACGTAAAAATACATTGGTTATAACCCATATTTAAGCAAAATATGTTACTTTTTATTGTTATTGCACAAACCCATTTATAATTAATTTATTAGTGAAGATATCCTGGCAAAATACGAATTCTATGCGGCCTGTCGAATGCGTTCTCGTATGCCGGCTGGAAAAAAGTACCATCAACGTCACCGTCTTCATGATCCAGAGATCGTTTTTCTAAACGACGCTGTTGTGGTTCTGGTATATTCTTCCCTAGCGCTGGTTCTCGTGATGATTCTGGTTTAGAATTGCTTCCGGAATGCTCCCCGAATGCAAACACGCAAAAGATTAACAAAAGAAGAACTATAAATTTTGTGATAGCCGCCATCTTGTCGGATACTCAACGTTAAATTTAAAATTATTATGAATAAATTCCTTCAAACATCTTTTATATATAAACCGTATGTTGTCTGTTATTATTACTTGTGTGAATTAATAAGAATTGCTGTGTGCAAAACATTATCGTTCGATTAGCAAGTACTCTTTGTGAAATACTAATATATTTTCGTCGATATTTATCACGGCCAGTTACTGCTTTTGTAATTGATTTGAAAGATACATATAAAATGTTTCGTTAAGGTTGTTTATCGTTTTATTTTTAAGGCTACCGACGCAAACTCGTTCGTTTGACGCATGTTTATATTTCAACGATGTCCTATTCGTCAATAGCTTTATTTAGTTTCCGCAGTTGCATTGCCCTATATATTAGTTAGTTAGTAAAATAGGTGAGTACAAGCGATTTTTATAAAGTTAGATTGAGTGATAAACAAACTTGCAGTTCACCTGATGATAAGTTGCAGCACTTTCATCTCCTAACAAAGGACGTAAAGGACATTATCCCATATAATCCCATGGGTATCGTAAGAAGCGACAGAGCGAAACAAATCAGGAGATGGGCAGCAGCGTCTACCTAATAACGACTAAAAATAAAAAACTGCGGTTACCAACCCGCTTGCCAAGTGTGGCAACTATGGAAAACATCTCCCCTATGAGGCAATCAATGGGGGAGGCCTATGTTCAGCAGTGGACATTTATAGGCTGTAACGATAACGGCAACAGTGTACTTAATGGAATATTTGATAGCAGCATTATAACTAAAACACAACTGCACTGTTCCTTGGCGACAGAAATCAGCAAGAGAGTGAAACAGAAGGACATAGAGTAGGTGCTAGTATTCTATTTCTGCCTAGGAGTCCGTCTGGGTAGATACCACCCTATTATCTATTCTGCCGCAAAATAGCAGTGCCAGTGCGTACACTGTTGTTTTCGGGTAGAGTGTCTAGTGAATAACAGGTTGTGAGAAATTCCATCTTAGTCTTCAGAGGTGACAACACATCTGCAACTTTTTATTTGAAGTTGGTTGCAAGTGTCCATGGACCCAGTAGCCTCTTTCCATTCTGGTGGACTGTAAGTTTGTTTGTCATTACAATTTTCATAAAAACAAACAAAGCTCTAGGCCCGATTTAGCATTCAGTCAACATTGGCTAGAGCCCGAGATCGCGCGGACCTTAATCCTAAACTGGGCAGCGAAAAACTTCGATCGGAAAAGATCGACAGTGTCAAAAAGTAGTAAGCGACCTCAATGTTTTTCTCTATCGACCAGCAACTGTTTGATTTCTTCTCTGATTCAGCGGTTAAGCTGTAAGCATTGCTATAACAGTTGATTAATTCTAACTGTATGAAACACTGCAATAATTTTGTATGCTTCACAAAACTGACTTTCAGATATAAAAACTTTGACTTTTCAGCGATGTGGACGATTAAATAAAAAGTTTTTAATAAAAAGAACAATAATAATTTTGGACAGAAAGTAGAGTGTCGAGGTGTACTTTTTCTTTTCCATTTTTTTTAATTTCCGGACGTATTAAGAACCAATGACAATACAATAATTTCATGACTATGACCTAGCATTCTTATTATAGAAGTTTTACTTGAGATCAGGTGGTTTGTGTGCTCGTTTATCACCGTCAATTCTTCGAAATAAAACAACATTCTATAGTTATGTCGCAATAGTCATTTAATAAATATTTCTCGTCGGCCCGTTCGCGTGAAGTGGGTGCCAATTGTTTGCATAAATATTGACACTGTTAGCAAACATGCTGCCTTAGTAAGCGACAGATAAAATAAAATGAAATAAATAAGATCGAAATATTCAAGTGAATATGCATTTTTACGGACGGACTCTCCATCACCTCATATCGTACCGAGACGATATGGGGTGATGGGCTCTCTAGTGGAGTAGAGATGATAACTCCGGCCTTGTTCGCCCCTTGACGGACACTCTCGATTCCGACCTGCTGGGAAGGGTGATCAGCACGCTCTTCCTAGAGGACCGGTGAAGTCCTTTAAGCCACTCGCCATCAACATGGGAGTGGCAACATGAGATGGCAGTGACCGTGGAGGAGCTAGACCAAGCCGTTAGCCGCTTAAGAACCCGGAACACTGCACCGGGACCCGACGGCATCCCAGGTCGAGCCCTAGTACTGAGTCTGGTTGCCCTGAGGACAGGCTTAGGCAGCCGTTTACCGGCTGTCTGCGGAGTGCCAAGTTCCCCACCGCATGGAAAGAGGCAAGGTTGGTCCTCTTGAAGAAGGAAGGCAGGCCGGCGATTCTCCCTCTGCGCACCGTCGAGATTGGTAAATTGTTCGAGAGAATAGTTGCCACTCGGCTCAGCGGGCATCCGTAGCGCGTCGGTCCCGATTTGGCTGATAGCTAGTTTAGATTCCGACGGGAGCGTTCTACAGTAGATGCCATCAGCGCGTCCGCTCCCTGACTGAACAAGCAGTATCCCAGGGTTGGTGATAAGTCTCAATATCGTCAACGCCTTTAATTAAATAAACGACGGCTCCGTGGCGCAGTGGCTTAAAAATGAGTTGCAGCGCCAAGGGCCGCGGGCTCGAAGCCCGCACGGAACAAGTATTTGTATGGCCTACAAATAATTGTTCCGTGTCTGGATTTTTGTCCTTGTGAAATTTATGTATGTAAACTGCCCCCACGATACAGGAGAAAAGCCTAATGTGGAGGTAACGTTGTTTCAAAATAATAATAAAAAAATCTCTACCCTGGGACGCAATCAGGAGCGCACTGGCACACCATCAGGTGCCCCCTACCTGCAAGGTGTCATCGTGGACTACTTGCGCGACAGGTACATCCTGTATATGGGGCAAAATAGTAGGAAGATCCGGAGGGAGATCAGACGTGGGGTTCCGCAAGGCTCGCCTATGATGCGGTTCTACGAGTTGAACTTCCCGCTGGCGTAGATATCGTTTGATATGCCGACGACACGTCGGTGGTTGCCAGCGGGGTCACCCTCGAGAGGGCCAAGGAGCTCGCCGAGCTTGGGGCGGAAGTCGTTGTCGCCAAAATCCACCAGTAGCGCCTCACAAGACCGAGGCTCTATGGTTCATAAATTATGACGCGGCAGGGAACCACCCGACTCGTGCGTCCGCGCGGATGAGTCTGAAGTCAGAGTGGGGCGGTACATGAAGTACCTAGGCTTCGAGGAACACTTCGAACGACTAGTCCCCCGGATTAAAGGGTAGCGGGTGCTATGCATAGACTGCTGCCCAATCTAGGGGGACCAAGGGAAGAAGTGCGTCGCCTCTATGCAGGAGTGATAAGGTCCGTAGTCTTGTACGGGTCACCTGTTTAGGCGAAAAGGCTTGCCATCCGATGCTGTAGAACTAAAATCTATAGTGTGCAGCTGAGGATGGCTTTACGGATCGTGCAAGGATACCGCACGATATCCTTTGAGGCGGCGACAGTCCTAACTCGCTTTCCACCTCTGGACATACATGGATGTGAGGGTGTACGACTGGATGCGTGTGCTCCGCTAGAGCGGTGGGAGTGGGCCAGATGAGGTGTTCGAAGGAGTTAAGCGGCAGGAATGACTTAACGCATTCGCAACATGGCACGCTCGTCTCTCTGAAGAGCGTTATGCGCGCAAACGCGATGTTGAAGCAATCCTGCCGCACTTTCAAGCCTGGATGCATCAACGAACAGGAAGAATCATCTACAGACTTACACAGATACTGACAGGGCACGGATGCTTTGGTGATTATTTGTGTAAAATTGGATGCGAAGTGACGGCGAACTATTTCCACAGCGGTGGGAGATTCCACTCGGAGACGACGTCGCCAAGGCGTTTATCACGGACCTTCCCTTGATGATGGTAATCCCCTTAACAGAAACGGGGCCTCGTGGGTTACGGGTGTTCGGGGCGGTCAGGGTGGTCTCGAGCACCGTGATAGCACTGCAAGGGTGCTGGGGCAGTAAGGACTGCCCCCGCGACGTGCTTCAATAAAGCAGCTTTGCTTGAGAGAGAGGCCCCGGTTTCGTTCCGAACGGGGATCTCGGGACCCCTCGTATACGCTGATGGTGACCACCGTGGGGTTTTGGCCGGTAGGAGTCCGGCATAACCATTCTGTTGCCCCCGCAGCAGAAGGTATCAATGAAGATTTCCCCACAATAATAAAAGGAGATGATGAATGATATAAGCATTTAATTTAACACAATATTTTTTTTAACTCTTAATAAGTAAGAGATTACTAGAGTTTCTACCACCTAGTATAGTTAAAAGTTATCAACTTCTTTTAGTTATAACAATTTTTGCAATATTAGTGCATTATTCTCAACACGTCAAGGTCAAGCAATTTTGTGGTCTCAAAATGCCTCTGTCATAACCATATTGCACTTATACGATAATATGAGTAGCCGTATATCAAGAAAACACTCTAATTAATCCTATTTATTATATTTTCTAAAAAATCATTTTATATTGCTACTTTGAAAAAAAATCGGTTTGAAAAAAAATTGTTGATTTTTTTGGATTTGGATGTTGATTTTGTACGTGGTCACGATAACTCCCAAAAAATATGACGTTTTTTTATTAGCTTCAGAATTACATCAACTGGTACCCTATTTCATATCAATAGCCTAGTACAGGTAGTTTGTTAATAAAATGATTTTCAAATTTTATAAGTTTTATTGCTATTAAAAATTTAAAGGCGCTTTCATATTTTTTTAGCCCTTGATAGACAAAGGACAAATTACCATACAGCCTATATCGATTTTATACTTTGTGTAATCGCTTTAGTTTGGTAAACATTATTAATTTTTTTCCCTGTAAGTGACAATACCTGTTAAAATAATAGAGCGCTAAATTTAAAACACGTAAATAATATATTTTAAAAGTCAGGAACACAAATTATTTTTTTCATCAAAATTAAATGAAACGCTCATAAGGCGTGCACTTTTGGATTTTCCAAACAATTTCTTTATTTTAGCGCCTTATAAAATTTCAGATTAATAGATTAAAATCCATTTTTGCTTTATCCATTCATTTATTACAGCCTAACACGGTGCACTTCTGAACATAGGTCTCGCCCATAGAGTGCCTCATTGGAAACCACATTTTTTATTCCTTTTCCTCTGTCGCCACTAACGTACGAAATCATCGTAGTAGTATATTCTCTTATGTCGCAACTGCATGTTTTATGCAATGATATAAAAAGGTTAACATTTATTCTACGATTATATTTTTAACGAATAAAACATTAAAAACCACACTGACTCCATCAGTAAAACTATTATTTGCAATTTTAAGTGCTGATTTACACTAACTTCTCGGCGAAAAAATATCGCAAGGGCATCTGCATGCATCACTCCATAACCCTCCCAATAATGTGAGTAGGCCTGAACCCAATAGTGTGTCGTAGGGCTGTAACTTAACTAACTAAAATGCAAAGACCAGCGGAGGAAACGTTAAGTAATGTTTGAGACTAAAATTACAGTGACTTAGCACTGAGTTGCAGCGCTGAGGGCCGTGGGTTCGATTTCTGTACGGAAGAAGTGTTTGTAAGGCTTACAAATAATTCTTTCGGGTCTAGATGTGTGTTCTCGTGCAATTTATTTATGTAAACTTCCTCCACGATACAGGAAAACACTAGTGTGAGGGTAACGTGTTTTTAGAAAGAAAAATAAAAAAGAAGTTAGCAAGTGGAGTGACGAACGTATTACCAGAAATGTCGCTGCTGCCCTGCCGCGACTTTACTGGCAAGCATGGAGTGAGATCCTCTTGTATTACTATTTACTTCTTGTTCTTCATCAGTCCATAGAATAGAATATAATAGAATAGAATAATTTTTATTTAATATTATCGCCTGGTTATTTTACCCCTGGCGTAAAGATGATTTAAACCTTCAACTGTCGGAAGTCATAAGGTCTTTTGGCGTTTCCTATGGTCGCCTGTTACGAAATGCCGCGATAAAATTCTCTTACACCGTCATCATACGGCTTTTTATAATGTCATATGGAATAGTAATAAATAAACAATTTACTTAGCCCAGTTTGTGAAGTGTTAAACTACAAGTGACTAAATGAAGAAATGAAGATAATAAACAGATATAAACTATATATATATGTAGGAGAAAATAACTCAATCATGTAGTCAAAGCGTATACAGTGCGAGTACGATTTATCAAAGTGAAATAAAAAAATAAAATATTTTAAATGTCAGTCAAAATTGGTAAGTTTAAATTATTAACAGTACGTATTTAAACTATTTGCCGATATGTCTTAAGTCATCTTCATTTGCTGTGTATTTTTGTTGTGGAAAATCCCCTTTATTAAAAGAATACTAAATTAATTTTGAAAAATCATATTCAAATAACATTTTGTGACTTTTGTTTTTTAAGCTCTCACACGTTAGATCTCCTTCTACTTCATTACCAACTCTCAAGAGTCCTGCAGGATATGGGCCTCTCCCGTTCGAAGGATTTACCTTTACACGTGGTAGAATGACGCTGCAGCTATGTTATTGCTGTAGCACGAATGGGTCGGCTCTACCGGGGAATGACCACACTCTTACAGAATACTAGCATGAAATAGCAGCTTAATGCTGATGTGTTTTGTTGCTTGTGCTATGTGCTTGTGTTTCGTAAGTTGAGTGTAGAGAATCGGAGAACCTTTTTACTGGAAATAAGGTATTCCGGCAGGCAGTCCTCAGGTGTAACAACACATAATTATGGTACTTAATCGAGGTTAGATGCAGATGTCTGTTTGCCACAACGTCTACTTACCATCAAGTGGATTGTGTTTGTCACTCTTATTGTATAAACTCTCATTAAATTTTACTTTTCATTTACAAAATTAATTTAGAGTTCCTTCAATATACCTATGTAGTTTAATTGGACAGCTAGGTTAGCTAGACCGCTGCGCAGGTGGTCAAGGAGACCGTGTAGGAAGGCATGTGTTGTGTACCGATGTCTTGCTTGAATAAAATGGAAAGTTTTACTCTCCCGAGGATGGGTCGCTAAAGAGCGACTGTCCAACTGGCCCTATTGGGGCGCGGATTATACGGCGAAGGTAACCGGTTTTAGTCGGTGCTACTCCGAGATAACCTGTCCTTGCCCCTGTAAGGCGAGTATGAATAGAGATTTCCCTGTGGAATAAAAATACCATTAGGTATACGCCAGCATTAACTTTTACATCGATACCAGAAGCCACGAGGTTTTTCAGTTTTACTTTCAATTTCAGCCCTACTTTGTTTATTCGTGGTGTCCCTCACCATCGATATGGCCTCCGCCTGCGCCTGTCCACGCGTGTATTGGCCTGTCTGCGGCTCTGATGGCGTGACCTACTCCAATCTGCAGTGTATGAAATGTCAGAAACCGAATTTAAGAATTACCAGGCTAGGCCCCTGTAAAGTTGTTAAACCTACTGTATGATATTTAATATGTTACTTGTACCACTATAGACTAATTCATCTTGCTCTAAACAGGGCAGAATAATATTAATTACTATTTGTAAATTATTTAATTCATAAAAGTTTTATTACAAACACGTTATATTCTTTTTAATTTTCCTAAGCGACAAGCATACCCCGCCCCCCCTCCCCCCTCCTCTACGTCAAGCACGTAAGCGTAAGACATTCGGTGGACAGTTTTTTCAGACAGGAATTACAGGATCTCAATAAAAATATAGTTGATGAAGAATATATTCAAGAACATCCCTTTCATTCTATCGAAAAATATTATAATATGGTACTAACCATATAATATTTTCCGTTTAAAAAACGATGGCTCCGTGGCTAGAGAAAGCTGCAGCTCGCAATACTGACACCTCTCCCGCTGCGGCCCCTCCACCACCTCATCAGCCTTGTAGCCCTCACATCCAAAACAACTATTAGTAGGCCACTTTCCATGCACGTATCGAGCCCACGACTCGCACCGCCGCTACCAAATGCTTAGACTTCGCTAGTGAACCATCCGTAGTAAATTGGTAGTTATTCAGGAGAGGAACTACCAAGACCAATACAAGCAAGAATACTGTGGCTAGAGAGCCACAAGTTCACGATTTATACCCTTTTACTAATATTTTATTTCATCTTTTCCTATTAGGATACCATTCCTTAAGGTGTCGCTGGAACAGAAAACAGCACCACTAAAATGTCCCGAGGAGACGTAAGAGTCAACCATTGTTAAAATAAAGTTGGTTTGCCTCACCATGTTAATTGGGCGATTGTAGTATGCAGGGCCTGATTTATCCACAGGCTAACTATGCTCGAGCCTAGGGCGTAAGGTTCGAGGGGGCGCTGAGCTTGCCTTTGCAAGCACCACTTATGTACAGAATAAAATTTGCTATAATATTCTCAATAAATAATAGAGTAAGTGCTGCAAGTATTTTACTTGCTGCTCTTTCTTTATTTTTTTTCAATACAAATAAATATATTGTAAAACTAAGATTTTGAATTATTTGGTACCTTTCGTCTTTCGTTGACTGACTGGACGTGATTCAAAGATTTTAAACTGCTGAAGCTTTTTCCTCTATCTGTCACATTATTGAGGTCTTTTGCCAAGGCTGTCAGCCATCTGTTCCATTTATGCACAGGGAGAATGACTCATTAGCCCATGCGGCAAAGAAGAAAGTCGATCTTTTATGTTCTCTGCTTGAGTCCAACTCGACTCTCGATGTAGGGGGCTACTCACCGCCGACAATCTCGCAGTGTGATTTCTCCATGCTGTTTACACAGCGCTCAGAAGTCGAGTGGGAAAGGTGGAGTCCCTCCTATTGTGCTGAAGATGTCTGTTCTAACGCGTCTTTTTCGGTATTTCTACTCCCCAGGCGTAATCCTGAACTTATGGAAGACAGCTTTAGGATATCTGATCCCTAAAAAGGCGGCCGCTCAGACTCTTCCAACTACAGGCTTGTCACCATTACCTCCTCATTCTACAAAATAATGGAATCCATTGTAAACTGCCAGCTCGTAAGGTACCCTGAGGACCATCAGCTGATTAGTGCGCCAATGTGGTCACTAATCAGCTGGTTCTAGTTCAAATCTTCTAATTTATCTGCCTCATAGATGAGCGGAAGCAGTAGAGTCTAAGAGGGAGGCCTTGGTTGTTACTTTGGACATAGCAAAGACCTTTGTTTTTAGACACAAAGCGCTTCTTTTGAAGCGTCCTTTCTATGGGCTTCCTGAAAAATTGTGCAATTGGATCATTAGTGTTCTTGCAAATCGAAGAATCAAGGTCGTAGTAGACGGTGCATAGTGCGACTACGAAGACTATAATGCCTACGTTGTTTCTTCTGTATATCAATTATATGTTGGTCGTAACACTGGTGAGGCTTCTTAGACCGGCTGTACTAATAATTCTCGGGAACACGTCATCGAGTATAGGAAAAAACTAGTGTCTGAAGTTTTTAATACACAAAATCTCGGATTGGGGACGACTCTAGTCCAGTTTAAACTTCAGAAGACACAGGTTTGCGCGTTTACCGCTAAAAAGAACCCTTTTGTCGTATCTCCTTAATTTCAGGGCACTCCCCATGCTGCCTCAGCCAGCATCGGAATCCTCGGCATCAACATATTGAATAACGTACAGTTTCGCGGTCACTTGGAAGGGAAGGCTAAATTGGCCTCTAAAAAGCTTGGTGTGCTCAGCAGAGCGGGATAGTATTTCATGCCGGCACACCGTTTGCAACTTTACAAGGCGCAAGTTCGCCTTCGCGTGAACTACTGTTCTCATCTCTGGACCGGGGCACCTCAGTGCCAGCTCCTTCAATTTGACTACATCCAGCGAAGAGTGGCTCGAATCGTCGACGACTGAGTTCTTTCTGATCGGCTCGATTCACTAGCGCTGCGAAGAGTACTTAGAAAAATTGTTCGGATTAATTCTAGCCGCCAAATTCCACCAATGCACATCGAGACAAAACTCACGGTACCCTCAACACCATCTGGATGCTTGGCGGTTCACCATGACTTTGCGATTTACTAGGAGTTTCCTTCCTCGCAAGACTTATTTTGGAATCGTCTACCACCGGTGATTTTTCCGGATCGATATGACTTAGAGACATTCAAGAAGTGAGCTTACTCCAATTTAAAAAGCCCGGGAACGCTTTTTCCTGGTTTTGCAGTTGTTCATGGGCGATGGTTCGACACTTACTATCAGGAAAATTTGATTTAATGTGGCGAAACCGTGGGGTGGAAAGCTAGTAAAATATAAAATCTAGTAAATATATTCGTGGGCTGGGCATGCACAGACATAACGGTGGAGGGGGGGGTGGTTGGTCGCATATGCATAGTTAGCCTATGGTTGTCGGAACTCTAAATCCGACACTGTTAGTATCATGTCTCGTACTTTAGATGCTGCCGTCACCGGTCTGAGTATTACGTGGTAGAGCAACGCTGCAGCTATATTATGGTTGTAAACAAATGGGTCAACTCGACAGGAAAAATCACGCTCTCACAGAATACAAGCGTGAATAGCAGCTTAATGCTTTTATGTTTCTACTGTGTTTGTGTATGTTTGTAGAGTGTAGAGAACCGGAGACCCTTTTTATTGGAAACAAGGCATTCCATCTTAGTCCTCAGAGGTGACAACGCTTATTTAGTTGCACATTCTTATTCTTATTCTTAATCGAAGAAGGATGTAGATGTCTATGGGCTACAGCATCCACTTACCACCATCATGTGAACTGTGTGCCCGTTTGTCAACCTTATTCTGTATAAAAAAAATTACATTTGACATGTATACGAGATAGAAATCCGCCATTTAATGGAAACAATAAGGTCTTTTTTTAATTGTGCAAGCAGCTATGCAGTTCTAGATAGACCAGTATCACTTCAACTTGCAAGATCTATTATGATCGCTATAGTTCACTGCTAAGCTATATATCTTCAATGAATTGAAGGAGTTCCGTAGCTGAAGGTTTTAGAATGTTTTAAGCCTGGGGTATTAGACCAGATCTTAAAGTTTATTGTAATAAAGAAAATAAGGTCTTTCTAGCCTTTCAACTACTCGCCACTTACGGGCATAATCTGAGTTACTGCCGCCTGGGGCCACGGCCGCCTTTTTACAGTTACTATAAAGTTAATGAAACAACATATCATAATCTCGCGACAAGCTTTTTCATCGTAGAAATTGTGGAATGTAATAAATTGATGGGTTTGATTTAATTTAAAGTTTATTTTCTTCTTTTTGGAGCATTTCAATAAAAACTTGTTTTAAAAATGTGTTTTACTATTAATTTATTATAAGAGGGGCAAACGAGCGAACGAATGAATGAAAACTAATATAAATGTTTATAAGCAACTTGCTATTCTCTAAAAGGATCACACCACGTCCATTAACCATATTTACAGTATTATATTTACTCTTGTTAAATTTTTTATTAAAATTTATATAATTCGTGTAACAATTAAGCTGAAAGTTAAATTATATTTTGTATTCTTCAAACAGGGAAAGTATATAATATATATCTTCAATGAATTGAAAGTTAAATTATATTTTGCATTCTCCAAACAGGGAAAGTATATAATATAGGTTGTAATATATTTCTATCAAGGCTATCTAAGTCAAAGGATAAATTCTTTTAAATTTTAGTACGGTCAATAATTTGAAGGGAGTATGTTGTGACAGATGGACGTAATTATATTACTGGATTTCTTGAATATTAAAACTTGATCGACTGGGCCAGGGTGATCGACCTTTGTATGAAATTTGAGAAATTTGCAAACAATTATAATTTTGTTGTGTGTGTTTTATTTTAGATTGCCATTTAAAAAAATTGATACAAATATACATAATTATGTCGGAAGAAACTAAAAATGTTAATTCCGTGTTATGCTTTTTTTTTTTTGGTTTGCACCTTAGAGTAATTAGATATATATTATTCTGAAGTTAGCACAATTAATATTGACCTACTAATTGATTAAAATTAAAATGTATACTATATTTATTTTAATATAATAAAGCGGAAGAGTTTTTGTTTGTTTTTTTTGTTTGTTTAAACGCACTAATCTCTGAAACTACCAGTCCGATTTGAAAAAATATTTTTGTATATAATAGCCAGATTCATGAGAAATAGTATAGGCTATCTAGCATTAGCCTATAACTCTAAGCTAGCCTTAAATATTGATTTTTGTTAAGCAAGTCAGAAGAAAAGGCGCTCTCTAACTGCTTTATCCTCGTGCGCTGGCGTAACGTTTAGTATTACATAAATACAATGTTCTACAAAAATATTGGTCTTTACTCCATCTAAAAAAACGTCCTTGATACCATATGCCTATTTCTTATACATAAGCCACAACAAGGTATTTTGTAACAAAAAAATATTGAAAATTAAAAAGTGATTTATGAGCTTTATTATTAGGCGTTATATTAATCCTTACGAACGAAAGTTACTTCATCATCAAGACAATTTTATGAAGATAAACTTTGCTCTTTATAGCATGTTATTTGGACGTTTAAGAGATAATGAAAAATTAAAATAATGAACACATGTAATGAACGACCGCACAAACCCTAGCCGCCCAATGATCGGCTTAGAACTTAGATGCATGAACGGCTCTTTTCGTTACAGACGAGTTTGACGTTGACTGTTTGTGCACCTATCATTGAATAATTTGAATTTTACTTTTTGGTAATTAAGTATGTACTTATTAAATATGTAAATTTAATATAGAATTAAGGTCGTTCTGAACGGTTTATTTATAAATAATGGTATAGCTTCATTCTTTTTCCGTTTCTAATAGTAGGTAATTATTTTGTTAAATTTGTATTTAATTATGAAGTACGTGGGCAGGTGTACAATTAAAATTTCTTCTTTGTTTTCTTTTGTCTGTATAGGTTTATTTACATAGTTAGCGCATAAAAAATTAAGTTTATGGATGTTTTAATGGTTCGCTGTAAATACTTATTTTTAATAAATATTGTCGCATATAGATACTTCTCTATAAAAATTTATAAGTTCCAATTGCACAGGGAAAAATTGGTATTGCCGTTGCGTCGTCAGGTATTGCTGCTACACTGTTGACAGGCGGGAGAACGGCTCATTCTACATTTAAATTGCCCCTTACTGTGTCACTTGAACGAGACAGTGTGCTCTATCCGTAAAAATGGCCCATTGGGTAAAATCTTGCAAGATGGCAGTCTAATAATATGGGATGAGTGCACCATGACTCATAAAGCTCACGTAGAGGCATTAGACAGAACTCTCAGAGACATAAGGAGCACAAATAAAGTTATGGGTGGAAATTACTTTAATGTTTTCTGGCGATTTCAGACAAACTTTGCCTGTAATAGTTAGGGGAGCTAGAGCAGATATTATTAGATCTTGCTTAAAATCTTCCCCTTTGTGGAAATCTGTTGAATTCTTAAAGCTGTATACCAACATGTGGAGTCATTTGGGTGGAGGAAACAAAGATTTCCCAAAAAAGCTATTATTGTTTGGTAATGGGAAAGTACCTGAGTCAACCAAAAAAAAATCCATTGATAAAGACCTTGGTGAAATCGTAACCATCACTGAAGATCTAATCTCTAGAGTATACCCGGATGCCGCTAATATAAACCAAAAAAATTTTTAATTTTTTTGGTGTATATTAGCGACTGGATGTGTGAAAGGGCAATTTTAGCTGCCAAAAATGCAAGCGTTGACGCCATCTACGATAAAATAATGGCAAAATTACCAGGCGAAAACATAAGCTACCTTGCTATTGATACTGTCATGGATCAAGAAGACGCGGTACATTACCCTCAAGAATTTTTAAATTCTTTGAATCCTAATGGGCGGCCCCCATATTCATTAATCAAGAATTTTTAAATTCTTTGAGCCCTTCTGGCCTACCACCTCACGACCTTATGTTAAAAGTCGGCATTCCTATCATGCTGTTAAGAAACTTGAACCCTCCCAACATGTGTAATGGCACAAGACTGATAAAAGAATTGCGGGACAATATAATCGAGGTGACTATTCTCACGGGGCCAGCAGTGGGACAACTTGCTCATATTCCGCGGATACCCATGATTCCGACGGATTTGCCAATATTGTTCAAAAGGCTGCAGTTTCCAGTCAAAGTTCCATTTGCCTTCACGATAAATAAGTTCCAGGGTTAAACATTCTCCCTGGTGGGCATTGACTTGAAAAAGGAGTGTTTGTCCCATGGCCAGTTATATTTTGGCTTATCTCGAGATGGAACTCCACAAAACCAATACATTTTGCTACCAGACAATAGCACAACATCAAACATAGTATACAGAGAAGTCTAAAACAATTGACATACTCGCCCAACACGTACTAGCAGATAACAAGAAATAAAATAAACATAAAATAAATCCTACACACTCAGTACTAAGAACCACGCAAGATAATTTCATCACCAGTAAAAATGTAAAAATGCACAGCGAAGTGGGCATGGGTCAGCTAGTTATTAATAGTTAACTATGTAACTCGTGGTAACTCGTAATGGGAAGATCACACTAAAGTGGGTCGGCTCGACCGGGGAAGGACCACGCTCTCACAGAATACCAGCGTAAAATAGCAGCTTAACGCTGCTGTGTTTCGTATGGTGAGTGTAAAGAACACGGGTGACAACGCATCTGCATTTTGATTTGTAATCGAGGATAGATGTAGATGTCTATGGGCCGCAGCAACCACTTACCACCACGTGGACTGTGTGCTCGTTTGTCACCCTTATCTTATAAAAAAAAACATACCGACTTGTCAGTTAAGTCACAAGCCTCCAACTGAAAACCAGCGCTGCCTTTGCAGCATTATGCTGAGTTGGAGACATATTTGATGTCAAATTTTAATTTTGTTTTTTTTGGTTTTGATTTTTTTGTTTTATTATTAATTAATTATGTGTGTGTACTGCTTCTTAATTGTTAGTGCGCAAGCAGTTTTATATTGGTGCATGCATGTTTTTGCCCCTTGCTGTTGTATATTTTTAAATAATGTGTGTAAAATGTGTGTATCAAATAAATAGTCAATCGACGGATTCAACTCGGCTGGGCAGCGTTCGGGAGATTACGACAGATCTTCTCGTCAGACATACCTCAAAATCTCAAAACTAGATTGTACAACCAGTGCGTGTTGCCAGTGACCTATGGATCTGAGACGTGGTCCTTCACTGCTGGCCGTATGAGGATGCTCAAAGTCGCTCAGCGAGCTATGGAGAGGGCTATACTCAGCATTTCTCTGCGTGATAGACTTAAAAACGAGGATATCCGCAGTAGAACCAGAGTAAGCTACATAGCCCAAAGAATTAGTATGCTGAAGTGGCAATGGGCCGGCCATATAACTCGAAGAACCGACAACCGATGGGGAAGAAAGGTTTTCAAGTGGCAGCCTCGTACCGGCAGGGAAGTGTAGGGCGTCCTCCCACTAGATGGAGTGACGACCTGGTAAGACATGCAGGAAAACAATGGATGCAGGTGGCTCAGGACCGTGCTTTGTGGCATTCCTTGGGGGAGGCCTATGTTCAGCAGTGGATTTGTAAAGGGCTGTAATGATGATGACGATGATGATGAAATAAATAGTTCTTTCTTTCTTTCTTTCTAATACTCCTGGCGGAGGTCTCAACCGAAACTAGTTGTCAAGTTCGCTATTGTGAAGTGTCAGAATGTGTAAAAAAAGGCACGTTTGGCAATTCATAATGCTGTGTTAGTCCCTTCTTTAATGTATGGTAGTGAAAGTTGGGTCTGGCAGAAGAAGCATGAGAGTAGAATAAATGCTGTAGAAATGCGGTCATTAAGGAGTATGCTGGGGCTGAATTTGAACGACAGGGTGATAAATAGTGTGATAAGAGAAAAGTGTGGCTTGCAAGATGACGTTGTGACCAGGATTAAGAAAGGAATGCTTCGGTGGTTTGGTCATGTAGAAAGAATGAACGAGGAAAGTGTGACGAAGCAAAGGAGTCAGTCGTTTTTGCGCCCACTAGAAATTTTAACGACCCTTAATGGTATTACATACAAAAAAAAGTTACCAATTTATTATAAGAAATGGCCAACTTTTTATAATAAATGTCATCCGTGTAGTGGCGGGTAAGAATACTCACTACCCCATATCTTCCCGTGGGTGTCGTAAGAGGCGACAAAGGGAAACTGATACAGAAGATGGGCAGCAGCATCTTTCTGATAAAAGCCAAAAAACAATTAAAAACTGCGGTTGCCAACCCGCTCGCCAAGCGTGGCAACTATGGCAGTATACCCCCCATGAGCGACGACACAAATAAACGGCCCCCAGTCCCCGGCGGCCCCGCTATTCCTGGCTACGTTGGCGGCCATGGTAACGGCGGGGCAGGGGGTGCTAAGAATCTCCGGTGGAGGTTCGGTTGCCACCTACGACGACTCGACCTGGCAACATATAACGCACGCACCCTGAGGACTGACGAGAAGATCCTGGAGCTGGAAGAAGAGATAGATAAGTTACGCTGGAATATAATAGGACTATCCGAGGTCCGAAGAGAGGGGGAGGACACGGTAATCCTCGAATCCGGCAACTTATTCTATCACCGGGAGGGCGACCATCTGTCCCAAGGAGGTGTCGGATTTATCGTCCACAAGTCTCTCTTTAACAATGTTGTAAAGATCGGGAGTGTGTCGACGAGGGTTGCGTACCTTATACTCAGAATCACCAAACGGTATTCGCTGAAGGTCATACAGGTTTACGCACCAACCTCGGCACACCCCGATGAGGAGGTGGAGGAAATGTATGAGGATATCTCTAGAGCCATGCATTCCTCCAAACCCCACTATACGGTGTTAATGGGAGACTTCAACGCAAAACTAGGCACAAGAGAGAGCGGTGAGCTGAAAGTAGGGAAATTCGGAATAGGGCAACGGAACCCAAGGGGCCAGCAGCTGGCCGACTTTATGGAGAAAGAGGGACTCTTTATGATAAACTCTTTCTTCCAAAAGCGGACTGACGGTTCGACAAAAAATGAGATTGACTTCATTATGACAACCAGACGACAACTGTTCAGTGATGTCTCAGTGATCGCGAGGGTGAAAACTGGCAGCGATCACCGAATGGTGAGAGGCACACTGAACCTAAACGTTAAGTTGGAGAGGTCACGTCTAATGAAGTCAACGCTCCGTCTCCCTCGTGCTCTAATCCAAAGTCGTTTTCAGTACCTAGAAGTTTGCAATGAAGTGGACGATATGAATGACAAGCTTGTGGAAACTGTCCATGCGGTCGGAGCTAAGTTCTGTAAGACCTGTCGCAGAAGAACACAAAAACTCTCCGATCACACTCTTAATCTCATGGAGATGAAGCTGCAGTCTTCAGCAGATTTGACAGCATACAGGCAACTGAACAGACAGATCTCCAAATGCATGTGGCGGGACTTGCGCAACTTCAATACAGCTCGTATTGAAGAAGCGATCGAGCGGAACCAGGGCTCCAAAGTCTTTGTCAGAGGTCTGTCTGCCAGAAAGAGCCAACTGTCGAAGCTGAAGACCGATTGTGGCAGCATCGTTTCCGGGACACCTGAGATTTTGAGTGAGATTGAGAGGTTCTATGGGCAGCTGTACACGTCATCGTTGGAGCCACACGCAAGTGTGAGTAACGATCCAAGAGCAAGTCTTATCCGACACTATTCCGATGATATCCCGGACGTCAGTCTGAGCGAGATTAGAATGGCTCTCCAGCACCTTAAAAACGACAAGGCCCCAGGCGAGGATGGAATTACAGCGGAGCTTCTGAAAGCGGGTGGAAAACCGGCACTTGAAGTCCTTCAGAAGCTCTTTAATTCCGTCCTCCATGGTGGCATTACACCGGAGGCGTGGAGCAGAAGTGCGGTGGTCTTGTCCTTCAAGAAAGGCGACAACGCTCTCTTGAAGAACTACAGACCGATTTCCCTTCTGAGCCGCGTCTACGTGCTGTTTTCGAGAGTCATTACGAATCGTCTCGCATGCAGACTCGACGACTCCAGCCTCCCGAACAAGCCGGTTTCCGAAAGGGCTTTAGCACCATAGAACACATACATACCCTTCGGCAAATTGTACAGAAGACCGACGAGTACAATCTGCCACTTTGTACTATGAGAAAGCCTTTGATTCCGTCGAAATTTGGGCGGTGCTGCAGTCCCTTCAGCGGTGCCAAGTGGACTGTCAGTATATCGAGGTGCTGAAGTGTTTGTACAGTAGGGCTACGATGGCTACCCGAGTACAGAATCAGAGTACGAAACCTATCCAACTGCAGAGAGGTGTAAGACAGGGTGACGTAATATCCCCGCAACTCTTCACCGCTGCATTAGAAGACATTTTCAAGCTACTGGACTGGAAAGGATACGGTATTAACATCAATGGCGAGTACATCACTCACCTTCTATTTGCCGACGATATAGTCCTTATGGCGGAATCGCTGGAGGACCTAAGCACTATGCTCAATGACCTCAATAGTGTCTCCAAACGGATAGGTCTCAAGATGAACATGGACAAAACAAAAATCATGTTTAATGTCCATGTCATACCTATGCCGGTAGTTGTTGGGAGCACTAAGCTCGAAGTTGTTGACGAATATGTTTACATGGGACAAATAGTCCGACTAGGTAAGTCCAACTTCGACCGAGAGGTCAATCGACGGATTCAACTCGACTGGGCAGCGTTCGGGAGATTACGACCCATCTTCTCGTCAGACATACCTCAAAACCTCAAAACTAAATTGTACAACCAGTGCGTGTTGCCAGTGATGACATATGGAACTGAGACGTGGTCCTTCACTGCTGGCCGTATGAAGAAGCTCAAGGTCGCTCAGCGGGCTATGGAGAGGGCTATGCTCGGGGTTTCTCTGCGTGATAAACTTAGAAATGAGGATATCCGCAGTAGAACCAGAGTAACCGACATAGCCCAAAGGATTAGTAAGCTGAAGTGGCAATGGGCCGGCTATATAGCTCGAAGAACCGACAACTGATGGGGAAGAAAGGTTCTCGAGTGGCAGCCTCGTACCGGCAGGCGAAGTGTAGGGCGTCCCCCCACTAGATGGAGTGACGATCTGGTAAGACATGCAGGAAATCAATGGATGCAGGTGGCTCGGGACCGTGCTTTGTGGCATTCCGTGGGGGAGGCCTATGTTCAGCAGTGGACTTGTGAAGGGCTGTAATGAATGAATAAATGAATGAAAAATGACCTATAGATTTTATAAATATCTAAACGGAATCAAGAAATCTAAAAAAAAATGAATGGTTTTGATATTCCGTGTTGTGGTTAATGTAATATGGGAAAAAATGCGTGTAATGAATCATTTTTGCATTTTCTATTAAAAGAAAAATGTTTTTTTACAAAGATAACTTGTTATATACATACTCGTATTTATACTTATTTGTATATTATATATTTATTACTAAAAAGGGATACCACTGAGATTTTTATCCTATTTCTAAAAGTGTTAGCTTATATCATATAACATGGTTCAAAGACACCGTGGAACGAAACGCTATTTTGTCATTGACTTCCGTGCTGGGTAATAACCGACGGCCATATTATCATAATATAAGCATCATATCTATATCTGTGCCGGCGGCCGGTTATACTATACGGCATTGACATTCGTCACGCTGCTGTTTTTTGTACTTATTTGCGATTTTAAGAAAATTGCACCTGGAAGATCAGCATACACTAAAAACAATTAAATAATATTTGTGGATTTCAACGCACTGTGCGAAGACAATAGCTAGCCGAGACAGCATGAGCGCCAACTCTTATATTTGTGGATTTCTCAAGAGGTGAGTATCTTCTCTTATGGAATGCGAAGAATTCAACTGTACAAAACCTACAATTGATTTAAAGTTTCAAACTTTTATGTAAAATATATCTTATTTTTGTCACTCTCGAAGTTCTAGTCCAAAAATATTATACTACGGAAATGAAAACTACTAATTTTCGTTTATAATATATTACAGTTTATTTTATTTTTACTGAATATTGAGATATGGTACGATTTTTTAGAAATAATAATAAACGACCCACACCCACAGACACTTAACGATCTATACATGTTTTAGTACTTAATTATTTTAAGTTTGTAAAAAATACTAATAAATATCCCCTTCATATTACTAACAAATTCATATGTCAATGTCTAATCAATGCAACAAGTGTTGGATTATATTATACAGGTTAGCCAAATATTCCACATTATGTATTTAATTCGCCAATGACATTCGAAAATGAAAACTGACGAGTTTAATTAAAAGTATATGTGAGTGTATAATACAAGTTTACTTTTGCTCCTAGAATTTTGGAAAATCTATAATTTATGTTCAATTACCTAAAACAAATGACAAACACAATTCTTATTAGTATGTTAAAAGGTTAAAAGTGTCAAAGTATTGAAGTGTTATGTTATTGGTAAAATCTAATTTAATTAATAGATAAAATAAAATCACACAAAATATACACAAATCTATGTTAAAAGTGTCTGTCAGAGTAACTATATCCACAACCGTTACATCCTATCAAGAGCCCATTGCTGAACATAGACCTTCCCTCAGATTTCCTCAAAGGAGGATACTTGCTATCCATGCTTAGTAGACGAGTCGGCAACCACAGTTTTTTTATTGGTAGTTGTTAATAGGAAGAAGCTGCTTAAATTCAGAAGGAATGTACACACATTCCTTCTGAATTTAATATTTATAGATATAGATAACATAAAAATAAATGGATGTTATTAGAGAATACATATTAGTGTTAATATTTGATTAAATACATCTACTATTTATGTTTATTATATTTAAACTCCATAAGAGAAGCAAGAATTTTGTTTACATTATTTTTATTTTATTTTGTTGATTGTAGGTAATGTACATTCTTTCTGAATTTAATATTTCCTTACTTCTTTATTATTTCTTTGCATTCCCAATTTTTTTAGATATACCTACTTGATGCAGTTTGTTGTAACTGCCTAAGAATATTGCAAGAAAGTATTGAAACTGCTCATTTTAAGAGCACACCACACACGGGCTGTGCTAATGAACTCAGCAGAATGAGATATTATTTTGCAGTGGATACCATCACACCAGGTACTTACTTTACTTTAACAGCCTGTAAGTGATCCCCTGCCTGAAATAGGCTTGCCCGGAGGACTTGGCATAATCGCTTTGGCACACAGATTGATGTTTGTAGTATCATACACCTCGCACTACAAACAATTTGGCTATTCACCACCAGGTTATCTTTAACTTTACAGCCTATCAAAAGTCTACTGCTGAACATAGACCACAGATTGCCTTATAGGGAAGATATTCGATACCCACAGTTTTTTTTCTTTAGTTGTTATTAGATAGATGCTACTTCTTCCTTACCTTACCCCATATTTGTATGCCTTTGTACTTAATACACAAGTAATATTTTTTACCTTAAATGAAATTAGTGTAAATAAAACGTCTAAGAACTTGTACTTAGTCAAATAATGTTATAATTCTAAAATAACTACTTCACTTGTTTACCTTTCTGATTTGATGTATTTTTATTTCTTTTTACCTTAGTGGAATCTGGTTTACTACAAAAGTATTATGAAGGAAACAGTACATGCTATTTATATATAATTTAAGAGGCATTAAGACTTTTTATTAGTAATAAAGATTGAAATAAATAAAATATTAATAAATATTATTATTTAGGTGGTAGACACTGTAAAACTATAGTCTGTTCGGTTAGTTGATGAAAAAAAACACTTTTCAGGTGGATCATTTAGAATGAGTCTGCAATCTTGTCGGCCGAGAGCTTCTGCAACTGTATGGAGACACAAATGATAACAGGGATATGGAATTACAATCCATGTATATTGAAGACATCGGTAACATCCCACAACCACCCCTTATGTCTGTAACTGTAACTCCTGCCATTTCCATTTGCCAGAGCGGCATCAAAAATTACTATAATAATATGCAGACCTTTTCTATCAAAAGGTTTAAATTATTTCTTAAGCAAAAATTGTCTAGTAAGGGTTATTATACTACTAGAGAGTACATGACTGATAATAACCCCTGGGAATGAGGTGATGCTGTTGCTAAATGTTTTCAAAACAATTGTATAAAATATTATATTGTAAAATGTGCTTTTTTTAAAAAAAAAAGTCTCGCTGGGTTTCTTGCTGGTTCTTCCCAGGGCAGAGGTTTTATTGCGAACCAGTGGTAAAAGTAAAAAATGACTTTTAATAAGTATTATGTATTGTAATCTATATTGAATAAAAATGATTCGATTCTATTCTGTGGCTAGTTATAAGCGTGCTGTTTCTACTTCCCGTCACTGTATTTTTAAGTTATGTAATCATTTATCTAGATTCTTAATACCTAAACTAAAAAGAACTACTAACCTAAAAGAGAGATTGCTGATTGATAACTCATTTTATGTGCCACTGTGCGCTCGTATTTGTGAACACCACTTAAATGAACCTCACAATGATTGGAATAATTTATACACAAGTAGTAATGATGCATATTTATATAGTAATATAAATATGCATCATTACTATATGGTAGTTTTGCCACAGTTGCTACGCTTGTGGCCAAAGCTTTTTGTGGTATTCTATAGGGAGATGTTGCTGCTTATCTCCTGGTATCTTTATTTTACTCTGTTACGACTTTTACGACACCATACGGGACGAAACGCGATGGCAGTTGATGGAAGGGCTATACTATATTTTACATTATATATTTAATTTAGGGAAGACCTATGTTCAGCAGTGAATTGTTGTAATGACGACGAATAATAATCAATAAAACTTGTAATTATTGTTGCTTACTTGACCTGTGTCTACTATGTGCCTTATTATAAATAAAGCGCCTAATTTATAAATAAACGCCGAGCAAGTTGAATAGATGCTCTGGTACCTTTTCGTATCTCTTTCAATTGACAATTCCTTTTGTTTTTTTTTTATAGAATAAGTGTGACAAACGAGCGCACGTTCCACCTGATGGTAAGTAGATGCTGTGGCTCATAGACATCTACATTTATCCTCGTTTAAGAATCAAAATGCAGATGCATTGTCACCCCTGAGGACTAAGATGTAGTGCTTCGTTTCCAGTAAAAAAGGACTCCGGTTCTCTACACTCACCATACGAAACACAGGAGCATTAAGCTACTATTTTACGCAGGTAGCGTTTTCCGTGAGAGCGTGTCCTACCCCGGTCGAGCCGTATCCGTACACAACTAGTTTAAAACTTCTTCATCATTACAGCCCTACACAAGTCCACTGCAGAACATAGGCCTCCCCCAAGGAATTATACAAAGCACGGTCCTGAGCCACCTGCATCCATCGACTTTTTGAATGTCTTACCAGGTCGTCACTCCATCTTGAGGGTAGCCGCCCCACACTGAGCTTACCGGTACGAGACTGCTACTCGAGAATTTTACATTTTAGCTTCAATTGTGGTTGGACGTAAACATGCTAATCAATCAACACATATTAAAAGAATGCCCTGGTACTGCAGCTCGCGGCCTGTGATACTTATAATAGACTGCTTTAAGAATATGATAATTTTACAATAATAA
The DNA here is from genome assembly GCA_029286625.1 of Parnassius orleans. Taxonomy (NCBI): domain Eukaryota; kingdom Metazoa; phylum Arthropoda; class Insecta; order Lepidoptera; family Papilionidae; genus Parnassius; species Parnassius orleans. The sequence continues at coordinate 1,244,859 of JAGSMP010000078.1, forward strand.
ACAATAAAAATGCAGCGACAATACAGTGTTTCTTTTTATCCTAACACAAATAGTTCAAAACACCTTACATTCTATTTATTTTTCGTGGTTAATATCGTAAAAATCGGATATGTTACTATCCAGTCATTTTGGTTTTAATGGTGCTTGGAATGTAAACATGTTATTCAATCAATACATATTAATAACAATGTCCTGACAATACAGAGTTTTTTCTATCCTAACACGACCAGTTCAAAACATCTTACGTGCTATTTATTTTCTCAATCGCTGTAGAGGTAAAACTCGCAAAACACCCCTTAAAAGTTCACTGTTGGACGCACACATGCACCTAAAACCGTGTTACTGGTTGCAAATGATATTAGATAAATAAGTACATGTGTGCTTGTTTTTAGAATTAGTTGAGCATAGTTTTGGCTTACTTTTTGCTTCACTTGAATACATTTGTAATGTATTCTGTGCTTAGTATTCAATACACCACAATAAATAATAAATACAGTTAACAATCAATACATCACCGCGTCTGTTTATTCGTACTGTTTACTCCGGTACTGCTAAAAAAAATTCCATCCACCAAGTAGTACTTAAGAATTCGAAGAACCTACAAATTTTTTACACTTTTTATTATTTACAGTGCAGTATTATAACATAGGATATCAATAAAAAATTATTAGAGAGTCGCCCGTATGGGATTTTAGGTTATAATGAGATTGCGTTTGATTGTTATTTTCTCAGTATTACCTTTATATATGGTACAACTAATATTACTATAGTAATCTAGAGATTATAAGGAATAAACCTACATACATTTCATTACGAGTCATCACAGTTTTTGGTGGGCCCATTCTCCATACAAAAAGAAACTGTCTCCTTTATGTTGCAGAATGAACGGCAGAGTCGGGAAGGGATGCCCTAGACGAAGGTTTATCGACCAAATTGGCGTTATATTGAAAAAAGGCCAGATTAGGAGTACTCTTAACCGACGAGCGTGTATGCGTAGATATATGGATGTAAAGGAGGCGAGAGGGGTGTGCCAGGATTGTGCCAAATGGGAGTCCGTAGTCTCTGCCTACCCCTCTGGGTGACAGGCGTAAGTGTTTATGTATATATGTATGTATATGTACATGATATATATATATATATATATATATATATATATATATATATATATATATATATATATATATATTAATTATTATAAAAAAGTACCGCTGGGTTTTCGCTCGTTCTTCTATGGAGAGAGGTTTTTTCCGAACCAGGGGTAATAAAATGACTTTCAGTTAGTATTCTTATAATCTATTCTATTATATTCTATTCTAAAAAAAGATTCAATTAAATCTGTTAAGCCGTCCCCGAGAAATTGGTAAACATAATACACATTAAAAATACGTGTACGGATTAATGAAGAAACTACTCGCTTTTTGTTCTCGGTTAAATACTTGATAGATTGTTTGTTACGTAAAGTAAAGTTAAGTAATAGTGTTTCACCATGTCTAGAAAAAGCGAGATAAATATATCAATTCAATTTATGTAGAATTATAGATTCCCTCTATGTATACCGTTACCGTTACAGCCTATTCTAAAGTCCACTGTTGAACATAGGCCTCCCCCATAGATATCCTTATAGGGGGGATATTTGCCATAGTTTCCACGCTGGGCAAGCGGGTTGGCAACCGCAGCTTTTTATTTTTAGATATATTAGGAAGACGCTGCTGCCCATCTCCTAATTTATTTCCCTCTGTCACCTCTTACGACACCCACGGGATGATATGGGGTGGTAGATATTCTTACACCGCCGCTTCATGGTCAATTTATGTAGAATTATAGATTTTCTCTATTAAATGGACGTACTTACTCTAAGGTTCTATTGCTTGAGTGTAAGTCGGTAAATTTTATAAAAAGTCATAAAAATAATAATTAACAAGCAATAACATTTTTTTGATACACCATATTCTTATTCTTACATTGTCATCCGATTCTGAGGTATGTCCAAAATTTAAAGTCTCTAGCTCATCGGGAAGTTAGTTTAAAATCAATTACTAAATTCGACCCAACACGAAAGCGAGTTAATAAAAATGTGGAATAATAAAATCCGAAAGATCAGTTTTAATTTTTTTTTAATGATACTTTATAGGTTTATTGATTTAAAACTAACACTTTAAGCACTTTACTGTTGTCGATATTTTCTTAAAAAATGTCCCCATTCTATGCTATATCAAATCGTTACTTTCTTCGCCTTTCGTACTTATGTCTCTACTTCGTACTTCTCGTAGTTTTATGCTTCTCTCTATTTGTTCTACCGTATCCATCAGTGGCAAGTCTTTTGTTTCAGGTGTTAGAGTCAAAAGAGCTCCAGCGATAATGGCGAAGCCGCTGAAAAATATCGATGGAAGGATGACAGAGATTCTGTTCTGAAAAATAATATAATAATAATAATATCTTTATTGATAAACATATAACATTCACAAATATTTACAATGGTCAACAGCCCCTAAACTAGGATTTCAGGGGCCTGTATTATTTTATACCTGTATTTCAGGGGCTAGTTTTCCTTCCCTATTCTTAGTTCTTGTTAAAATAAAATAATTTGTTTATCGATATATAGTTAATTATGTTTATGTTTACAAATATTTCTTAAAACGTAAGTTATGAAAATTTAAAAAATTATAATAAAAAAATAAAAAAAAATGAATGTAATGTTGGCACTGTAATAAAATCTATGTATGTGTGGTGTGCTCTCCGTACCTTCATAATCAAATTCTCTTAGCCATTCTGTAATTTTACTTTTCACTTCAAACTTATTTAGTGATATTATGTTATGAGATCTATTAAGTTTGTTGTATAGCCTAGGTGCCAAAAAGTCAAAATGTCTTCTAAACACAGCACTATTTGGTCTTGGAACAGGACATCGATCCATTCTCTTATTGCTAAGTTTTAGTTTAGGGACAGTGACACGATGGTATCTCCTTAAACTTTGCAAAATAAATGATTTGCGGACAGTTAACACTTTCGCTCTGTCATACTATATAGACACTGTTGATTGGCGAAATGGTAAACGAAATATTAATTTTAAGACAGCTCTTTGTGCGCGTTCAACCTTAATTAAATAACTTTTAGCGGCACCGCCCCAAGAACAAATGCAGTAATTAAAGACACACTCTTCCAATGCTTTGTATGTTTTAATAAGTAGCTTGCAATCGGTCATTGTCCCTAAACTTTTAAATATATAAATGAGTTTTCTTAGTTTATTAGCCACTGCATCAGTATGGGCCTCCCAAGTTAATTTATTGTCAATGATTACACCAAGATATCTGATCAGATCTGTTTTAGCTAAATTATGAGATTGACATGGTGTAAAGTTAATAGTGCGATTGCAAGGATACCTGTAGATAGTAATTTTAAAGTTTCTATTTTTTTTATAGGATAGGGTGACAAACGAGCACACAGTCCACCTGATGGTAAGTGGTTGCTGTGGCCCATAGACATCTATATCTATCCTCGCTTGCGAATCAAAATGCAGATGCGTTGTCACCCATGAGGACTAAGATGGAATGCCTCTTTTCCAGTAAAAAGGGTCTCCGGTTCTCTACACTCACCATACGAAACACAGCAGTGTTAAGCTGCTATTTTACGCTGGTATTCTGTGAGAGCATGATCCTTCCCCGGTCGAGCCGACCCATTCGTGCTACAACAACTGCAACATCTACAACATGCTGCAGCTATATACCAGTAATATAGCTGCAGCATGGCTCTACCACATTAAAAAAAGTTCTAGTTGGAAGAGAAGCATTAGTCTTACCGAAACATAGGTATTTGGTCTTTGAAACATTATAATAATAATAATAAAGTCTCTTTATTGTTTATCCATACATTTCTACATTTTACATTCCAATGTTGCTTAGTACTTATTGTTAGTATTATTAGCTTATTTTTATATTTTATATTAGTAATTGTTTGTACGGTTAACTATGTATATTTTCAGAGATATGGATCTCATTTTGAATAAAGGCCTCATCCATCTGCTTCCACAATTCTCTATTTTTACTTTTACTCATCCAGTCTTTTCCTGCATACTGTATTATGTCATGATTTAAACGACGCCCATTGATATTAATGCCATATTTTGTCCAATTCAAATTTTTAAATATATTTTCCAACACAGCAATGAAAAGTTTCAGCGACAAAGGATCACCTTGCCTGACTCCTCTTTCTATTTTTATTTGTTCACCTCTCCTTTCAAGTTTAACCCTATTTGTACTATTTAAGTATATATATTTTATGACTTTTATGTATTTATCGTTTACATTTGATGTTTTCAATGCATTGGTTGATACTGTCAAAAGCTTTGCTGTAGTCGATAAAGCCGACATATAGAGATTTATTAAATTAATTGTACTTATCTATTAGTTGTTCTACAGTTTGTATGTGGTCAATTGTGCTGAATTCTGAGCGGAAACCTGCTTGTTCTATTGCCTGAGAAGCATCAATTTCTTTTTTAATTCGTTTTAGTATGATAGATGTAAAGAGCTTGTACATACCTGTCAGTAGACTTATGGGTCTGTAGTTTCCGATATCTAACGGGTTTCCTTTTTTATAAATTAATATAATGTCAGATGTAGACATATTAAAGAGGTGTGTTAAATGTTTAAGTAAGATAGGGGCACCTAATTTAAGGGCTTCGTTTGTTAACCCATCGGGCCCTGGACTTTTTTCATTTTTTAGTATTTTTTGTATGCGAGAGTATTTCTTTATCTTCAATTGGTATAACTGTATTTACTCTAGATTAATTATCATTTTTTTCTTCCTTTCGGCGACGAGGTTCGCCATCCGTCACGTTCTGTCTCCCGGAGGGGCGAAAAGTGGATTGCGGAAGCCTGTCTGGCTACGCTGAATGTATGGAGCAATGAATGATAAAATGTATGAAGTATGCGATATAATGTATGATAGAGGAATAGATGTGTTATGTGTAAATGAGACGTAACGGATGAGAAAGGATGCCACTACACATGGCATGTATTCCGCGTACTGGTCTGGTGTAGACGACACCGAACGGGCATGCCAGGGAGTCGGTATCATCCTTTCAGAAAGAATGGGTCATTGTGTGAAAGAGTGTGAATGTGTAAGCCCGAGACTGCTATGGATACGAATGAAAGTGGGCTTAAAAAAGTTGTTTATTCTAGGGGTCAATGCCCCAGACATGTCTAAGCCCACTTATATCCGAGAGCAGTTTTGGGAGATGGTAAGGATGGTGCTAATGAAATGCAAGGGTAATGAAAATGTTGTTATATTAGGAGATTTTAATGGAAGGGTTGGCGTGAAGAGGCTTGGTTATGAAAGGATATTGGGAACGTTTGGTGATGAAAGTATAAATGAGAATGGTGAAAGCCTCCTCACCGTATGTGTGGAAAATAATATTTTTGTGACAAACACTTTCTTTCGTCATAAGAAGATTCACATGTATACATGGGAAAGAGGTGGTGATAGAAGCATGATAGATTTCATAATTGTGGATGAAAGAATGAGGAGCGCAGTGGTAGATACAAGGGTTTACCGGGGGTCCAACGTAGGGACGGATCATTACTTGGTCTTATGCCGAATTAATGGTCTATTCAGACGTTGGCGGCATCGGACATCTGTGTCTACCACTGCGTTACAGCGTATAAGAATAGAGAGGTTACAAGATGAAAAGAACGAATGAAAAGAAAAATAACACTTTATGGTGGGATGATGAGGTACGGATGGAAGTAGAAGCAAAGAAGAGAGCATGACTAGATTTACTAGCAACCAAGGCTAGTTACTCTAGCGGTATGAATGATGATATTGAAAGAAAAAAGGCAGTCTTTAGACATCTAAATAAGAGAGTAAAAGAAGTAGTTGAAAGGAAAAAGCAAGAAAGAACGGATAAGAATGATAGAAGAATATCGGATAACTTCCAGGTAAATATTAAAATGTTCTGGAAACTCGTAAGAACTGCCAGGGGACATTCAAAACAGCCTAGAATGGATGCTATACGAGACCAGAATGGTTGTATTCTGAATGACGCAGTGTCGAGTTTAAGGAGATGGAAGGAATACTTTGAAAGCGTGTTTATGAGTGATGAGATGTTTGAATTAAATGAAATAGAAATTCCGAAAGAAGAGGAAAGAGATAGAGAGATAAGTATAGATGAAATAATGAAAGCAGGTAAGGCAGCCGGATATGATAGAGTATCACTCGAAATGCTAAGGGCTGCAGAGGAAGTGGTGGCAGACCTGCTGTACACTTTGTTTAATTTGTGTTGGGAACTTAAGCGGGTACCGGGAGACTGGTGCAAAGCCGTGATAGTCCCACTATATAAAGGAAAAGGATGTGGAGGAGGCGAGAGAGGTGTGTCAGGATCGTGCCAAATGGAAGTCCATAGTCTCTGCCTACCCCTCTGGGTAACAGGCGTGAGTGTTTATGTTTATGTTATGTTTATGAATAACATGTTTACATTCCAAGCACCATTAAAACCAAAATGACTGGATAGTAACATATCCGATTCTTACGATATTAACCACGAAAAATAAATAGCATGTAAGGTGTTTTGAACTATTTATGTTAGGATAAAAAGAAACACTGTATTGTCACTGCATTTTAATTATTTATTATTGTAAAATCATCATATTCTTAAAGCAGTCTATTATAAGTATCACAGGCCGCGAGGTGCAGTGCCAGGACATTCTTTTAATATGTGTTGATTGATTAGCATGTTTACGTCCAACCACAATTGAAGCTAAAATGTAAAATTCTCGAGTAGCAGTCTCGTACCGGTAAGCTCAGTGTGGGGCGGCTACCCTCTAGATGGAGTGACGACCTGGTAAGACATTTAAAAAGTCGATGGATGCAGGTGGCTCAGGACCGTGCTTTGTATAATTCCTTGGGGGAGGCCTATGTTCTGCAGTGGACTTGTGTAGGGCTGTAATTATGAAGAAGTTTTAAACTAGTTGTGTACGGATACGGCTCGACCGGGGTAGGACACGCTCTCACGGAAAACGCTACCTGCGTAAAATAGTAGCTTAATGCTCCTGTGTTTCGTAAGGTGAGTGTGTGAGAGGAGAGGAGTGTAGAGAACCGGAGTCCTTTTTTACTAGAAACGAAGCACTCCATCTTAGTCCTCTAAGGGCTGGAGAGGGAGTGGTGGCAGACCTGCTGTACACCTTGTTTAATTTGTGTTGGGAACTTAAGCGGGTACCGGGAGACTGGTGCAAAGCTGTGATAGTCCTACTATATAAGGGAAAAGGATCGCAGCAGGATTGTAAAAACTATCGTGGTATCAGCCTTCTTAGCATTGTGGGAAAACTGTATGCTAATGTACTAATTGAAAGAGTTATGAAAGATACTGATGGAAAAATTTGGGATGTGCAAGCGGGATTTAGAAAGTGAATGGGATGTATGGATCAGGTCTTTTCCATACGCATGATCGCGGAGAAGTTTTTGGCTAAAAACCAAAAGGTTTTTTGTGCGTTCGTGGACTTGGAAAAGGCTTATGACAGAGTGGACAGGGATGTGTTATGGAAAACACTGAACTCGTTTGGGTTGAGCGCTGGGTTGATACAGGCATTGAAGTCTCTGTATAGGGACTCCAGTGCTTGTGTCAGGATCAACGGGGCCTACTCGGACTGGTTTGCAATCCGTAAAGGGGTCATACAGGGCTGTGTGGCTTCCCCGTGGCTGTTCAACCTATTTACAGACAGTTGTTTGAAAAATTTGAAAGTTGAAGAATGCTGGTTAAGATCTTTTGTACGTCAATGATCAAGTCATACTCGCGTCGTCGGCGGCCGAGTTGCAAATGAAGGTTACATTAATGAACAGTTCATTAAAAGAAAGGGAATGAAAGTGAACGCAAGTAAGACGAAAGTTATGGTTTTTGAATGAGGAGAATGTAAAACGATATGTGAAATAAGAATAGATGGGGAATTGGTTGATCAAGTAGATGAGTTTGTGTATTTGGGATGTGTATTTAGCAGGGATGGTAGATATGATAAGGATATAGAACGACGATTGAACGCAGGAAATGAAGTAAATGGGGCTCTACACTCTGTTGTGGAAAGTCAGAATGTGTCCAAAAAGACACGTATGGCAATTCACAATGCTGTGTTAGTCCCTACTTTAATGTATGGTAGTGAAAGTTGGGTGTGGCAGAAGAAGCACGAGAGTAGAATAAATGCTGTAGAAATGCGGTCATTAAGGAGTATGTTAGGGCTGAATCTGAATGACAGAGTGAGAAATTGTGTGATAAGAGAAGAGTGTGGTTTGCAAAATGATGTTGTGACCAGGATTAAGAAAGGAATGCTTCGGTGGTTTGGTCATGTAGAAAGAATGAATGAAGAAAGAGTGACAAAGCAAATTTATGTGGCAGAGGTGAACGGCAGAGTCGGGAAGGGACGCCCTAGGCGAAAATTTATGGACCAAATTGGCGATATATTGAAAATGAGCCAAATTAAGAGTACCCTTAACCGACGAGCGTGTATGAGTAGGTATATGGATGTGGAGGAGGCGAGAGAAGTGTGTCAGGATCGTGCCAAATGGAAGTCCATAGTCTCTGCCTACCCCACTGGGTGACAGGCGTGATTTTTATGTTTATATGTTTTTCTTCCAATGTATTCTCGTCTTCCTTCTTTTTGTATAGTTGTTTATAAAATTTGGTAGCATGTCCTATGACATCTTTTCTTGACTTAGTCTCTTCAGAGTTGTTTTCCAGTTTTTGTATCCATTTCGTTTGAAGTGTTAGTTCCTTGAAGGCTCTCTGCGAAGTTTTTCTGCTTTTTTTTGGTTGGTATAAACAACTTTGAAACATTAAGAGATAGTAAATTATCTTCAAGCCAACTAACCTAAGACCACTTTCTGCGAATTGTGCTATTTTATCCCAAGTGTCGCCTTGAAAAATCAATACAGTAACGTCAGCAAACATAGTTAAATCGATATTTTGATACTGATTTTACACAATTCGTTAACATAAATAAGAAAGAGCGAAGGACCTAAGGTACTTCCCTGTGGCACATCGTAAGAGCAAGTGAAAGTGCTGCTTGTGTACTTGTGGATTCTTACACGTTGGCATCTATTCGATAAATAGTCCCTAAACCAGTTGTAGACAACACCTCTTATACCTAAGTTTTTCAAACGGTTGAGCAGTATGGGAATCGACACAACGTATCAAAAGCTTTTTGAAGGTCCAAGAATACACCTACACATTTTTTTCCACAGTCAAGATATTTTGATATCAGAAATGTTAATCTTAATACGGCATCTTCTGTTGACCTACCCGAACGGAAGCCAAATTGGTTATTATCAATGAAATTGTTTCTTTCAAGGTACCGTATCAGTCGTTTATTCACTACCTTTTCCAATATTTTTGACAGAGTACTAAGAAGTGAAATTGGCCTATAATTAGAAGGGAGCTGCTTATCACCAGATTTGTATATAGGACAAACCGTAGCTTCTTTGAAAATAGCAGGAAAAACACCTTGCTCTAAACTTAAGTTGCAGATATACGCTATTGGCTCAGAGAGCACATCTATATACTTCTTTAGGAAATATGAAGAAACAGAGTCAAATCCAGGAGCGCTATTTGTTTTTAGGCCTATTATAATGCGTTTAATTTCTTCGATATCTGTGGGCTCGAGGGACATAGACATAAGAGGTGCATTCGGGATTCTAGCCTTTATTGCCAATTCATTTTCACTCGTGTTTAGTTTTTGAAGTGTAATGTTAGCTAGGTTACGCCCCACTGATGTAAAATACGAATTAACTTTGTCAAGAGATTTAGTGGGGGAAATATCAACATCAAGTAATTCCTTGGGAGATTCCTTTTTCGTATGTATGTTACACACGTCTTTTATTATTTTCCATGTTTCTTTATTATTTTTAGCATTAATATGTAGTTTATCTTCATAATACTGCCTTTTAGAAAATTTAATTAATTTATTACACATATTACGATATTTTATATATTTTGCGAGAAGTTCTTCATTATCAGGATGTAATTTTACTTTTAGGTGCATCTTGTTCCTTTTACATATGGAAATAATGATGACATGTGTAATCCATGGTTTTAGTGGTCTAAATTTTTTAGGTAACTCTTTGATGACCGTGTTATTATTAACCACAGTTTGTAATTTTGCTAAAAATACTTCTGCAGCAATATTTGCATCAGTTATATTAAAAAGGTTTTGCCACGTTTCTGTTGACAGATAATTATTAATAGCACCATAGTCGGTATATTTTAATTTTAAAAGAGTATTATTTCGAACAATTTTCTTAGATTTTATGCATAGCAAAATTGGGGCATGGTATGTTAATGGATCAAACACAATAGTACTCCAAGTATTAACACTTTTAATCATAAAGTGATCGATGCGAGTATTTAGTCTAGTAGGAATATTGATGCCCTGCTTGAGAACATACATTGCAATTAGGTTAAGGTAATTTTGCACGTGCGTAGAACTATTCGATAGTATATTTAAATTAATATCACCTGTCAAAATAATGTGAGGAGTATTATTATTCTTAAGAATGTTTTCTAAAGAATGTAGATAACAATTTGGATTACGAAAACTAGGTGGTCTATAAGAACATATGTATAATTGAATATTCCGAATTTATATTTATAATCAGGCAATTTCCTTCTTGAAAGGGCGGTTCAGTTACTGATGAATTTAAAGAAGTATGAATGTAAGCCACAACGCCATCATTTTTATTTAAATAATTAACGGTTTGATACATCTTATAATCGGTAATTTGAGGTGGTGTGAAATTATTATTAGTCCAACATTCGGTTAAAACTAAGACATCAATATGAATACCAAGACTTGCCACAAACGTTAGAAATAAATCAAAATTTTCATTTATACTGCGAATGTTGACGGACAGTACCATCAACAATCTATCTGCACCACCAAGTAATTCTGAACACTTTGTTGGATAATTTAAATATTTGCAATTAACTGTGATACTTATCTATATCCGTTGTTATAATATTGTTAATTTTATCTATATTAAGAGTGATATTTGTAAAACCAGTGCATTTTCATAACTCAGTTTATTAAGCTTGATTATATTTTTGATAGTAACGAGTTTTATTAACCACTTGTTATTGTATATATAAGAATTATGATAAAATAACTAATATTACTACTATTATCGGTTTATTCGCCGATTTTGTGTTAATACGATACACGTCTTTAATATCTGTTAATGTCTAGTTTAAGCTGTTGTCCTGAATTAATAACTATATCAGAGAGGTTTCCCTTTGTCTCAGACGATTTTTTTGGAACATTTCTTATTTTCAAACTAGTAGAACAGTGGTTCCGCTCAAGTTTTGAAACTTTTTTTTTCAAATAATTGAATATATTGCATATTAGCCTTTTTCTCCGCCTCCAATTTATCAAGTTTTTTAATCAAATCATCGTTTTTTTTAGTTTTGCTCCTTTATAATATTTAAAAACGTAGTAATTTTATCCTCTTGATCTTTTTGGAAACTCGTAAACATATCCTTAATTTCTTTTTTGAATAAATTTAATTTATCTGAGTAATCATTACATCGCTTTCTTTTACTACGCACCGATACAGTTGATGACGAATCGGAGTCTTATGTAATAGGAAAATATGGCTCAAAATCATAATCGTCTTTTTTACGAGCAGCCGACGGTCACGGTGGCGGTGACCGTTGCATATTTAAAATTTATAAAATTATGTTGTTTAGGTACCAGGATATCAGAATAGAATAGAATGGAATAAAATAGAATTGAATAATTTTTTATTCAATTAGATTACATGTGTAATTCTTATTGAAAGTCATTCTTTACTTTACCACTGGTTCGAGAAAAATACCTCTGTCCTGGGAAGAACCAGCAAGAAACCCAGCGGGACTTTTTTTCATAAATGTTAAAACTATCACAGACGTAAATATGACAGAGGTCTAAAAATTTGGGCGCTGATCGATATCGGAGAACGGTGACGCTTTTTGTCCAGTATAAACAGACCCCTCGATGCAAACAAGGTCACGTAAGTTGGAAGTCGTTGGGTATTTAGCATAAATAATAAATAATGTCTACTGTATGTAGATCTCTCCATAGATAAACTTAAGCGACTTACGTATTGATGAGGGTACTCTGACTTAATTGTTTCGCATTGCACAATAGGTCTTCTTGTTTTTATGCACTCCTATTTATTTAGTTTTATTTACTGGTTAAGATTTAAATTTAAATAATTTGAAGGATCGATTTATAAACACGTCTGTCTTCTACAAAGGTCCGGAGGGAAGGTTTTAAAAGAAGTTTAATTTAAAAATGAAAAAATGTTTAATTATCAGAAAAAAGTTTCCTCACTAGGCAAGCCTGAATCGAGGAAACCTAAGACCTAAGTTCAATAAGCATTATTTTATACACCTTATCAGACAGATTGTATTAACATATACACAAAACAGCAATAACAGAACTGCTTATTGCTTTAAATCTTTGAGCATAAAAAGAAAAAGAAAACTATAACAACAAGTTATATAAAACTGAAATGTATTAACTATGTGCATTTAAAAAGAAAATAAAAATTAAAACAATAACAAAATTTACCTAATAATTTTACAAATACGATCAATTAGCAAAAGCCAGTTTTTAACAATTCTTCTGTTTCCTCATATGATAGGGTGACTAACCATTTCAATATAATTAATTTCGCAGATATGTAGTTTTTATTACTAATATTACAATGTTTTACGACAATTTTCCGCAATGTTGGATTGCGGAGGCCCATCTGGCTACGCTGATTGTATGTGGAGCAATGAATGATAAGATGGATGAAGTATGGGAAATGATGAATGATAGAGGAATAGATGTGATATGTGTAAATGAGACGAAACGAAAGGGAAATGATGCCACTGCACATGGCATATATACCGCTTACTGGTCTGGTGTAGACGAGACCGAGCGGGCATGCCAGGGAGTCGGTGTCATCCTTTCAGAAAGAATGGGTCAATGTGTGAAAGAGTATGAATGTGTAAGCCCAAGGCTGCAATGGATACGAATGAAAGTGGGCTTAAAGAAATTGTTTGTGCTAGGGGTGTACGCCCCAGATATGTCTAAGCCCACTTATATCCGAGAGCAGTTTTGGGACATAGTAAGGATGGTGTATGATGGAATGTGAGGTAAATTAAAATATTATTATGTTAGGAGATTTTAATGGAAGGGTTGGCGTGAAGAGGCTTGGTTATGAAAGGATATTGGGAACGTTTGGTGATGAAAGTATAAATGAGAATGGTGAAGACCTCCTCACCGTATGTGTGGAAAAGAATATTTTTGTGACGAACACTTTCTTTCGCCATAAGAGGGTTCACATGTATACAAGGGAAAGAGGTGATTATAGAAGCATGATAGATTTCATAATTGTGGATGAAAGAATGTGGAACGCAGTGGTAGATACAAGGATTTACCGGGGGTCCAACGTAGGGACGGATCGTTACTTGATCTTATGCCGAATTAATGCACTATTCAGACGTTGGCGGCATCGGACATCTGTGTCTATCACTGCGTTACAGCGTATAAGAATAGAGAGGTTACAAGATGAAGGTGTGAAAGAGAAGTTCAAATGTAGACTGAGAGAAAATATAAGTGGTATGGATGAATTGTGTATGAATGATTTAGACTTGGAGACTATGTGGTATAATGTCAAGAAAGGTTTGGTGGATGCAGCCACCGAAGTATGTGGTGTAAGTAAGAGAACGAATGAAAGGAAAAATAATACGTTGTGGTGGGATGATGAGGTACGGATGGAAGTTGAAGCAAAGAAGAGAGCATGGCTAGATTTATTAGCAACCAAAGCTGGTAATTCTAGCGGTATGATTTATGAGATTGAAAGAAAAAAGGCAGACTTTAGACGTATAAATAAGTGAGTAAAAGAAGTTGTTGAAAGGAAAAAGCAAGAAAGAACGGATAAGAATCATAGAAGTCTGTTAACTTCCATGCAAATATTAAAATGTTCTGGAAACTCGTAAGAAATGCCAGGGGAAATTCAATACAGCCTAGAATGAATGCTATACAAGACGAGAATGGCTGTGCTGAATGATGAAGTTTCTAATTTAAGGAGATGGAAGGAATACTTTGAAAGCGTGTTTATGAGTGAAGAGTCGTCTGAATTAAGTGAGAAATAGTGTGATAAGAGAAAAGTGTGGTTTGCAAGGTGACTTTGTGACCATGATTAAGAAAGGAATGCTTCGGTGGTTTTGTCATGTAGAAAGAATGAATGAGGAAAGAGTGACAAAGCAAATTTATGTTGCAGAAGTGAACGGAAGAGTCGGGAAGGGACGCCTTAGACGAAGGTTTAGCGACCAAATTGGCGATATATTGATAATGGGCCAGTTTAGGAGTACCCTTAACCGACGAGCGTGTATGCGTAGATATATGGATGTAAAGGAGGCGAGAGGAGTGTGTCAGGATCATGCCAAATGGAAGTCCGTTGTCTCTGCCTACCCCTCTGAGTGACAGGCGTGAGTGTTTATGTATATTATGTATTATATGTTTTACGACCTTATTATAAATTTGTCTTTTGATAAAGTCGCCAAAGCGTTGTGCAAATTTAGTATTGACAGATGGTATGGATAGTTTCTATACCCCGCGATTAGTCAGTAGTTTGTGATCATGGGAAGATATTACGCCTTTATGTACTGCTAAGGACGTATTTAGTACAAAAAGTTGGCGTACAGTGAGTACTCCGGCATCTTTGTATACGCTTACAGTAGGGTATTATGGTTTTCCTAACATTGTCTTTAAAATTGCCCGCTGTGCTCTCTCGATCTGTATTAAATATGTTTTGGACGCATTGCCCCAACATGTGATGCAGTAAGTTATCAGCGATTGACAAAGGGCGTAATATACTGTTTTTAGTATTACATTATTTGCTATATAATGTAGCTTTCTCATTATATAGATAATCCTTCTGATTCGGTTTGAAAGTACTTCTACGTGCGATTGAAATCCCAGATTTTCATCAACAAGCACACTTAGATATTTCATCACCTTAACCCGCATAAGTGACTCACATGAACAGCATGGATTCATGTCGCAAGACTCTTCATGAATTTTTATGTTGAAACCAAATTTCGGAGGAGGCATTTGTTTTATGAAAACATACGTACATTGTCTTTTTTGAGTGCAATGTTAGTAGATTATTCCG
Source organism: Parnassius orleans (assembly GCA_029286625.1). NCBI lineage: Eukaryota > Metazoa > Arthropoda > Insecta > Lepidoptera > Papilionidae > Parnassius > Parnassius orleans. Next base: position 1,260,039 of record JAGSMP010000078.1, read on the forward strand.
TAACCACTGAGAAATTTGCAACATACCTCGCTCAGCAATAGAACAAACAGATTTCCATGAAGACCCGTGAAAAATGACCGCGGTGTCATCGGCGTAGCATAAAATATCGGCATTTTCAAGTACTATATCGTGAATATAATTAATATATAAGATAAATAATGTAGGTGCCAAGATGCTACCCTGTGGGATTCCAAAACTGACATGTTGTAAGCCACTCATAAACTGACCAATTTTTATACACTGTTTTCGATCTGTTAAATAACTTTTAAAACAATCCAAGGCCACCCTTCGAATACCTACCTTTTCTAGTTTTTTCAAGAGAATAGAAACGGATACAGTGTCGAAAGCCTTGGATAGGTCGAAAAATATCCCAATACAGGATTTTTTACTATCAAGATGTGCAGATAGAGTGGTCGTTAGTAGGTTTACGGCGTCTTCTGTGTTCTTACCATTACGAAAACCAAATTGTTTTGGAGAGATACAGCTGTGTTTCTCTAGATAATCAACAAGGCGTTTATTTACTAGTTTTTCAAGTAATTTTAAAATACAACTAATGGCGAGATGGGTCTGTAATTGTTGACAGAATTCTTAGGTCCCTTTTTATAAATCGGACAAACCGAGGCGATTTTCCAACTATCTGGGAATATACCACACGAGAGACTGAGGTTAAAAATATACGCAGGTGGAGTCATAATTTAGTGTTTAATAAATTTTACAAGCGCGTTACTAACTTCGTCTATGCCCGGTGCCTTATTATCTTGCAACTCTGATATAAGTTTTCCAATTTCTTCACGATCTGTGGGATACATGAAAAACGAATTCATTGGTGGATTCGGAATTCGAACGGACCTCGTCAAATCAGTCTCATTTTGCTTCATACTAGAGAGAATATTTTCTGCCAGCTTTTTACCAGCTGTAGAAAAATAATTATTTGTGAAATCAATTGATTCTTGCACATTTAGGCCATCTTATCTTAACAATTCCTTGGGTTCATTTTTGTAATGTTGAAGATGACAGATATTTTTGATTGACTGCCACATCTTTTTCGGATTATTTTTGTTTTTTGTAAGTATTTTATTTTCATATTCAGATTTTACCTTTCGTAATAAATCTATGAAGAAATTTTGGTAACGGGTATATATTTTTTTAAGGTTTTTATTTTCCGGATCATTACGAGATTGAAAATGGAAACGATCACGGATGCGCATACAACGAATTATACCAGAAGTTATCCAAGGTTTTATGTTAAACTTGACTCTACTAATTTTAACTTCTTTGGTATGCTTGTTTATGACATCTGGGATATATTTTGTAAATATTTCATTAGCTATATTAACATCGGATATATTGCTTAAAATAGACCAGTCGATGCTTTTAAGGTTTTCTTTTATCACATTAAAATCTCTTTTAATTATGAAGCGATTGGGTCTTTGAGGCTTAAGTTTTTTAAAGTTCAAACCAAGCATAACTGGGAAATGGTCTGTAATGTCACATTGGCATACAATGCCATGTAGTGCTTGGCACCTATCCATGTTTCTAACATAAATGTGATCAAGGCAAGCGGACTCCCTAGTTGGGTGTACTATAGCTGGAATGAATCCATGTTTGGCCATAAAGCATACATAAAGCACTGATACTCTAAGCTTTGTGAAGTACTAATAGTTTCCATTATACTTATTTATGTCGCCGGCAAGGATGTAGGGGAGATCATCTGTTTTATTAATGTATATTTCATGAGATGCTAGAAATTATTCCATATTTTTAAAAGATGGTGAACGATATATTCCAAGAATATTTAACTTTTCAGGTATTTGAACAAATAGGCAATCGGCTTCATCCAGACATAGTTCTAAAACCGTGGCATGCCATATATCTCTCAGGTATATGACAAATCCGCTATTTTGATTTAAGTGCCTATGCGTTTTAAAAGCGTTATATATAATACCTGGAGTATTTGCGGTATTATTATACCGTCAAAGAGCCAACATTCGGTCAAAATTATAATATCCACGGATATTTCCAAACGTTGGATGGCTACCATTAAAGAATTAAAGTTCATATCACGTATTGACGCAGCACCAGACTGTTCACACCCTTGACGTAGCTCCGCGACGCTAGTTTTGGGTAAACGAAATGGTTATACTGCCATCTATCAGATGCCACAAGCTCTTTCTAGCATTTCCCATACTCACCTCCGACACCCACAGGACGAAATGGGGTGATGATTTCTCTAACGGCCCGACGAGAGGTGTTACCAGTTAGTGAAAAACCGCTGAAAACCCGATTAATGTGAGAACTGATTATTCACAGGTTATTTTAATAAATATCGGTACATCTTTACGATGCAGCATCTCTTCGCTAGGCCAGTGGATCAAGACGATCGGAAAGATTTTGGTCGTCGACGATTCGAGCTTCTCTGTTGAATGCGCTCAAATGGAAGAGGCTGCTACTGGAATGTCGTAGCCCAGAGACAAAACAGTATTCCATGTGAGGATGAACCTGTGCCTTGTAAAGTTCCAAGCGGTGGGTGGCATAAAATTACGTTTTGCTCTACTGAGCACTCTAAGCTTTTTAGAGACCAATTTAGTCTTTCCTTCCATGTGACGGCGGAACTGAATGTCATTCGATATGTCAACGCTGAGGAAATTGATACTGACTGAGGAAAAACACACACACACACACAGAAACAGTTTGTTATTATATAATAATAAAAAGTAGACTGACCAGAATTGGTGTTAAAGGTGCAATCATACTCCCAATTCCAGAAGCCAGCGCACACACTCCGAGTAAGGTACCCCTGATGCTGGTAGGGTACAGTTCCATTGTGTACGTGACAAGTCCAGTGTAGCTTACGGATATTAGGAGCTTGCCGAATAGAAATAGGGATATTTTAAGCCACGTGTATCCTACAAATGAAACATTTACGGTTTAAAGCACTATTTTTTAAACGCGAAGAGAAAGACACGGAGAGAGAGACAGCGAGAGAGGGAAAGAAAGACAAGACCTTAGATTTTAACATTTATTAACAATGAAAAAGGTTTGTTGTCATACCAGACAGGGTATTCAGGGAAAATCTTACAGGATATACGTCATTTACCCATTCCAAAAATAAGTTTTCTCTAACAGTGTATTGAAAGCGGTAACAAGAATAGCTAATAGATGTAAGATTATGTGACACATTTTTAGTAGTATTTAAACCCAAATCTCTAGCTTCTGAGTTTAAACGTCGTCTAGCCTTTAGTCTAGAAAACAAAAAAATTCTTACCATCAGGAATCCATGCAGATGCCATACAGAGTAATCCACAAATAAAATAACCGTACATCATGGGAAGCTTTCTTCCTATTCTGTTCATCAAATACATTGATATTAGCTCGCCAGGGAACGACATAACTGTAGATAGCATGAAATTCGTGTACTTATTCCCGGGCAAATACACCGAATTCAACATTAACCCAAAATAAATTAAGCTGGCACTAAATCTACAGAAGGCTCCAACTAATACACGTTTCAAAATCTCTTTCGATTTCAGTACTTCCCTATAACTTTCTTTAAGTTCATAATTCTCTATTTTGAACTGTTTCTTAAGGTCTTCTTCGTTCATATTTGCTAATTTTTGTTTATTTATATTGATATTGTTAACTTTCGATATACGTAGAAGTATACTTTTCGCGTCTTCGGTCCGTCCATTTAGTATTTGCCATCGTGGACTCTCTTTTAGGAGGAATATGTAGGAAATGAATATGATAGGAGGAATGTAAATGATTCGGATCAAGTCCTTCCAGTAAGGCACGAACATTGCTATACAAGCAAATATTGCTTCTCCCATGTAACAAGCGTACGCGAAGAGTACTCCAGCTAGAATTCTGTTTTTACCGCCAATTTCGATCACTAAAATTAAAAATGTTGCAAGATTAAAATATAAAAAAAACGTGTTGATTGATATAAAGTGACACTTTGAGGTTTTTATTTTACGATTATGAAATTGGATAGTTCTACACTAATGAGCAAGATTGAAAAAAACTAATTCTTTGAAACTGTACTCCTTCCGATCCGAATTCGATTCGAATCCGAGTAAACACAAAGTTAGAAAACAACAACCGAATTTGGATGTCGATTGTGCACTTTGTCCGAAAAACTGCAATTGTTGCTTGTACACTTAGATTTAAAAGTTTTGTCTATTCCAGTGATATTTGGCATACAGTGCTTAAGTCTTTCATTATGTCTTTTCAATCGCCGTCAAATTTTGGCAATGTTAATATACGTACAAAGATGCAAGAGAAATTAAGTGTTCTGGAATCTTTGTACAACATCATTCGCTTGATGGCTCGGTTTCGATCCATAAAAAATGCGTAAGTAATAGTTATTTAGATTCGTGAGTATTATAATCTGAAATAGAAATATTTTCAACTTCGTAAAACGGAATTCGAATGTAATATATGTATACAAAAAGCTACGAATAATTCGGATTAACATTTATCCAATACAACCGGATTCGGATCGGATGCAGTGCGAAAATGCTGTTAAGCATTATATTAATTCGTATATATGTATGTATATTTTATTTCATATTCATCATCGTCATCACTATAGCCCTTCATACTCGAGAATTTGAGCCGAAAGACTATGGGGAGAAAGAATTTTGAGTAAATGTAAAGACAGCTTCGTATCGGTCAGTGAAGTAAAGTGCGACCTTATACTAGATGGAGTGACAACCTAGTAAGGCATGAAGACGATGGGCGCATGGGGCTAAGGACCATGTTTTGTGGTATTCCTTAAGAATTGGAGGCCTATGTTTAGCAGTGAACATAGGGAGGGCTGTAATGTGAACGATTATGAAGCAATCCGGCGCTCTCAAATACTATGACAGTTCCCTCCCGCTTCAGAATTTTTGCTACGATTGAATCAAAGAAAATAAATATGCGTTAAGAACAGTTTGCAATTAAGTTTAATAATATTTTTGTTACGTACTTAAAACCATGGCTGCCGTATACGTGCCTCCAGCTACTGTTGCTTCAAGCATTTCAATGAACACGTACACATAGTACGACGACGTGAAAGCTTTTAGATGTCCAATGCAACTTCCCACGGAGCATATAATTAACATCGGTTTACGGCCGAACCTGCAGACATATTTATCAGGTCTCTAACTAAATTTGAATTTGCACAGTATTAGATGTTATGTTAAGAAAAGAAGTAGACTCTGTGATTAACTAATGTATACTAAGATAAACAGACCTTAAGCGTACGGCCACCGCAGAGTCTACTTCACCTGAGAATGCTTCGCTTAGAGGCGAAACAACTGTCGTATTATCGATGGTGGTGTGTCTTTCTTGCTGTAGTGGTATTGGGAGTTAGTTTTCTGATAACAGCAAACTAACAATAAAGAAATGCAGTTGCCAACCCGCTTGCCAAGCGTGTCAACCATGACAAACATCCCCCTATGAGCAACGACGCAATAAAACGGCTTCCAGTCTCCGGTGGAGTGTTAAAAATCTCCGGGGAAGATACGGTTACCACCCAAGACGACTCGAACTGGCAAAATTTAACGCACGCACCCTGTCAAAGTCAAAGTCTTTATTTGCAGAATAAAATGTTTAGGTAATACAGGTATTTAGTATTAGAGCAAGTCTCAATAATATTCTACCGGGAGTTGTACCGGTGTGCAAATATATCTTAAAATAATCAAATTAAATTGTACATAATGTTATAAGCTTGAATAAATTACATAATACATTAAATAATATTGTAATCAATTAAAATATTCCTTAACACTATAATAACACATGTCAAGAAGCCATTTATTAATCTCAATTTTAAATTTATTCAAAGGCATGTCTTTTAAGTAATTGGGTAATTTATTATATATTTTAATAGCCATCATAGGAGCACTGTTTGCATAAAATCTAGAACTGCATTTGGGGTAAAATAATTTATTTTTATGCCTTGTTTGCCTTTCGAGAGATTCAGCGTGGGTTTTGAAGTAATTTGGGTGTCGCTTTACAAAAATACATATTTCTGAGGTCTGACGAGAAGATTCTGGAGCTGGAAGAAGAGATAGACAAGTTGCGCTGGGATATTATAGAATTAGCAGCTAGAATATTATACAGAATGTCCAGTAAGTAATAGATAACCCCACAGGTCATTACATATTCCACTTGCGCCACCGCTCACGAGCGGTCGTGTAGGTTGTCCGCGCTTTCGTCCCCGTACGTTGAGTGCCTCTCGCTCTCGCGCCTCCGCTATCCTGCTCACGATGTGCAGTGCAGTCGCCTCGGTGAGTTCGCTTGCCTTTCTCTTACCGCTCTTGCCCCCCTGCCGCCCGGCAGGAAGGTTTGACCGCTCTCTGTTATTGTTTTTGTTTTTGTTTATTTTCTTGTTACGCAGCCCTAATCTAGGCAATCTGCTGCGTTGCATCGGGCTACGACAATCACGAGGCACCGCGTCAGCATAATGTGATTCTTGACTTATGTTACGTAGTTATAATATTTTACCGTGTGAATTCATTCTAGATTCAAACATCGAATTAGATTCACCTCACTTAGCTGTAATAATTAATTGTAATAATTATTGTAATTAAAATATATATTAAATAAAAATGAACCCGGATACGAATTAGCCAATCTATCTCTTATTAACGGAATTTTAAATAAAATAACTGGGCCCATGGCTAGGCTAATAAATTGAATGGAATACCTGAAACCTGGGCCGGCATTAAAAGCGCTCTTATAAATAACTTCGCCGACCATCGCGATGAAACTGCACTATATAGCGATCTATTATTACAAACTCAAGGGTCCAGTACCCGCAAGAATTTTACGAGCGAGTTCAAAGTTTATTTAGTACGATAATGACGTATGTTACCCTACATGAAACGATTAGTACGACCATCGAAGCTAAACGCGCACTCTATAAAAAACTGACCTTGCAAGCTTATTTACGCGGACTAAAAGACCCCTTAGGTTCTAGAATAAGATGTATGCGACCGGAAAGTATGGAGAAAGCACTTGAATTTGTGCAAGAGGAGTTAAACACCCTCTATCTCCAACAACGAAATGAAGGCAGTCAGAACAGGAAAGAATGGACTCAACCTACCCCTAGCTCTACCCTACCATTAAATAATTTTCTCCCAAAACCTACGGCGTTTAATATGCCTTCACCACCTAGATTACAGGGTAATAACACACTGAGTCCGTTTAGACAGCCACCTATGAAACCGCACGCTGCACAGGGTTGGAGACCCAATCTACCACCCCAATTGCATCCACCGCGTGGTCCTACTCGTACGCAACAGATGATGCGTGCTCCACCACCAAATTATAACCCACAAAGTAACGTGTTTAAGCTTCCTAACCGCCCTCAACAACCACAGGGTTTCAGTTTAAATAATAACTCGCGTCCTTCTCCTATGAGCGGCGTCACTCCATTTGTTGCAAAACCCTTACCACCGACAGGACATGAATGGAGACGATTTGGCAACCCTCCACCGAGCAACTACTTTAAAACACGTGAGGTAAACTTTAATGAGACAGGTTTTGACTATGACTATAGCACTGACGCGTACTATGAATATGACTATCCTGAATATAATTATAATTCAGAGTACTATACTTACGAACAATATCCTAATTACAGCTACGAGCTACCGTATAACCACGCGGAAGTTCCTGTCGTAGAGGAAGTAGACTCTAGTTTCACCTGACTAACGATGAGGATTTTCAAAAGTGTCCCAAATCAGAAAAACCAAAATAGAGGTAAACTTCCACATACAAAGGCAACTCGGTTACATTCGGACAAGTAATCCCCGTTGAAATTTTAATAGACACCGGCGCTAATCAATCGTTTATTAGTCCCGAAGCCGTAAGAAAATATTTTAGCCACATTCCACTAAACTACGACCCATTCGAAGTTACCAACATTCACGCGACAAGTAAGAATGATTATTCCATAACTCTCCCACGCCCTTAGAATTTAATGAACAAGATAACATAACTTTGTTCATTTATATATTCATAATTACTTCGATGGACTGATAGGTTTTGATTTGCTTGACATATGGGGTTCTAATATTGATCTCAGAAATAAATTACTCATCACTCGAAACGCAAAAATTCCTGTCGAAATGTACGATTCACGCCATGCTAATTTATATGAGGAAATTATCCCCGCGCAGTCATCAAAGTTAGTTAGGTTGCCTATAAATTCAAAGGACGGTGACGTAATAGTTGAAAATCAAATAATTTGCAACTGCATAATCTCCGATTGTTTAACAAAAGTAATTAATAATCGTGGTTGGGTCGAAATTTTTAATAACAGTTCGAATGATGTAATTTTTTCAATGGACCATCCGGTAGAAGCCGAAATATTTAATATCGAGTGCCAGTTTACTGAAACGTTATCGGATCGCGCTAAAAACGTTTTGTCTCGTCTCCGCACCGATCATCTAAATCCCGAAGAGCTAGCAAACCTACAACGGCTATGTGCCTCATATGCCGACGTGTTTTACCTTGATGGTGAACCTTTAACATTCACCAACAAGATCAAACATAGGATTAAAACACATGACGAAATTCCCGTACATACCAAAAGCTACAGATACCCATATGTTCACCGACAAGAAGTCCGGGATCAAATCAGTAAGATGCTTGAGCAAAATATAATTAGACCATCCGATTCTGCCTGGAGCTCTCCTATTTGGATTGTACCCAAAAAGGCGGACGCTTCCGGCAAAGTAAAATGGCGTCTGGTTGTGGACTTCAGGAAGGTGAACGAAAAGACGATCGATGATAAATATCCTATTCCTAATATAACCGATGTGCTAGATAAACTGGGCAAATGTCAGTATTTTACCACGCTCGATTTAGCTAGCGGATTTTATCAGGTAGAGATGGATTCCGCAGATATTCACAAAACGGCTTTCAATGTAGAGAATGGGCATTATGAATTCTCAGGATGCCCATGGGCCTGAAAATAGTCCATCAACCTTCCAGAGGGTGATGGATAACGTATTAAAGAACCTACAAAACGAAATTTGTTTAGTGTACCTAGATGACATAATAGTCTTCAGTACATCCTTACAAGAGCATATGACTAATCTGGAAAAATATTTAAAGGCTGCGGAATCCAACTTCAAAATTCAGATGGATAAATCAGAGTTTTTGAAGCTGGAAACCGAGTTCCTAGGTCACGTTATTTGTAAAGACGGGTTAAACCCAACCCAGACAAAATTAAAGCCATCGAAAATACCTGCTGCCGAAAACCACTACCGAAATTAAGCGTTTTCTTGGACTTCTAGGATACTATAGAAAATTTATACCAGATTTTGCACGTCTCACAAAACCACTCACTCAATGTCTTAAGAAGGGATCAAAGATAACATTAGATCAAAATTATATTAACTGCTTTGAACATTGTAAAACTCTCTTAACAAACGACCCAATTTTACAGTATCCAGACTTCAGTAAAGACTTTATTTTGACAACCGATGCTTCTAACGTGGCGATTGGCGCAGTTTTATCACAGGGGACAGTCGGTTCGGACAAACCCATTGCATATGCTTCTCGTACACTTAATTCCAGTGAAAGTAACTATAGCACGATAGAAAAGGAACTTTTAGCCATCGTATGGGCGACTAAGTATTTCCGACCCTATCTATTCGGCCGTAAGTTCAAAATTATTACAGATCATAAACCTTTACAATGGATTATGAACTTAAAAGAACCCAATTCGCGTCTCACAAGATGGCGTCTTAAATTGAGCGAATATGACTTTAGTGTCGTATATAAGCAGGGCAAATGTAACACAAATGCCGACGCACTATCGCGCATTGAACTTCACAATGACGAGCTAAGACCCATAATAGATGAATTGCTTTCCATTTTACCTAACCTTTCCGAAGGGACACACACATTAGATGACTCTAGGACTATAACGGCTACCGAAGTTGCAGATGATTCCAGAACCATCACCGTTCATACAGATAAAGAAAACCCCATCCTTGAAGTTCCCATTTCTGACGAACCGCTAAATAAATTCACTAAGCAAATAATTTTAAACATAGTAGGTGACATAAAAGCTAGACCAGTTGTCACTAAACCATTCGAAACACATACACGCATTACGATTCAAATAGCTCAATCAAACATGGAAGAGGATGTCGTTAACGCTATAAAAGAATACGTCCATCCAAAAATTAGGACGGGATTACTCATTAATCCAAGTTCAGCAATGTACACCGTCATACCAATTATACAAAAGACTTTTAAAAGTTCAACTCTCAATCTTATTTTAACAAAAGGTGAATTGGAAAACGTTAGGAGTATTTAAGACAGCAAGAAATCATTCATAAATATCACGATGGTAAAACGAACCACCGAGGTATTAGCGAGTGTTTCTCGGCTTTGTCCTGTAAATATTACTGGCCGAAAATGAGAGCACATTACTAAATTTATTAATGACTGTACAGTATGCGGACAAGCTAAGTACGACCGCAATCCCATAAAACAGAAATTCAATATTGTACCACCAGCTTCTAAGCCTTTTGAATTAGTCCACGTAGATCTGTTAACAATTCAAGGAGAAAAGTATTTGACAATAGTAGATTCTTTTTCTAAATATGCTCAGGCTTACTATTTGCGAGATGGCACTGCTGTCAGCGTAGTACAAGCTCTACTCATTTTCTGCACACATCATGGAATTCCGTTTACCATAGTTTCCGACAACGGCCCTGAGTTTATCAACCAACTTATTTCAGAATTCGTTAGACTTCATAAAATTCAGCATCATAGGGTAGCCCCACATGCACCCAACGAAAATGGAATTGTTGAACGATTTCACGCCACCATATTGGAACATCTCCGTATTTTAAAGATAAATCAAAAGAACGAATCCGTTATTAACCTTATGCCCTATGCCCTATTAGCTTACAATCATAGTATACACAGTTTCACAAAATGCAAGCCAATAGAGGTAATTACAGGACACTTTGACCCTCGCGATCCTTTTGACATAGATCTTTCTGCCCACTTACTTCAGCAGTACGTCGTAAAACACAAAGATAGGATGATTGAGACATATAAAACCATTCACGACCTATGTAACGACATGCGTAAAGGCTTGACTGACATTCGCAACAAAAACCGAGAACCGGAAGCCGAATATTCCCCGGAACAACAAATCTTTCTAAAAAATCCATTCGTATCCCGTCAAAAATTAGCTCCTCGATACGCACACGACATAGTAATGGCAAATCTCCCAATTCACATTTACACAAAAAGAAAACGAGGCCCCATAGCAAAAACCCGATTGAAGAGAATACCTAAAACGAACCAATTGTTACAGGACTCTCCTGGTACTTCATCTCCTTCTGGGACCAGCTCTAATGCAGGAGATAAAACTTGAAAGTCTCAGTGATGGACCCGGTATATTACCTTTCAAATTAGGCCCCACTGAATCCTTTCCCACTACCATGCATTTCTGCAGTATGTAAACCTTCAAGAATTAGAAGATAAAGTAAATTTATTAAAATACAGTTAATCAATATTAGCCCTAACCTTAACAACATAACTAATTTTTATTTCAGCCTCACATTGATTATCTTGAAAATAAGCTTGAGAGCGTCACCATACAGTTAAGAAGTTTTAAGATGAACCGCGAGAAAAGAGGACTTGTAGATGGTCTCGGTTCCATAATAAAAGTATAACGGGTAATCTCGATTATACAGACGCAGATCACTTTAATCGCGCTATAAAATCAATCCGCGAAGACGAAAATAAGATGATAATGGAATTCAATAACCACGTAAGCCTAACTAAAGACTTAACAAATCAATACTCTAAAATAATAGATAGCATTGTAGATAATCAAAATAAAATGGAAATATTAATAAGTAAAATAAATCAATCCGAGGCTACCAAAGATTATGACTTAGTTAAATATGCCCATTTTGGACAAGTACTTATGATTCTTAGTGATAACGTTGACTCCATTTCACAAGAATTAATTAAGTTACAGAATAACTTAGCATTTATAAGAGCCAATACTATGCACCACTCTATAATTAATTTAGAATCTATCCGCATAATGATTAATAGGGCAATCGATCTTTATGGCAGTAAAAAAATAGGAGACTTAGATATTAGAGAATACTATGACGTTATTAGATTAAGTTCATATTATGTAGGAAATGAAATAGTTATAGTATTTAAGTTCCCAATTCTATTACCCCATATATATGATTTGTATAAGTTATCTATTGTTCCTAACAAAAAACATGAAATCCTTACACCACCTTTTCCATTCCTAGCCATCTATCAGAAAGATTTTCAGTACATGGAGGCAGAATGCCCGAAGACCAGTAAATGGTACATCTGTAAAGAAAAGCGGAGCCTGGGAGGTCAAACATCCCACGATTGCATCCATCACCTCATCACAAAACAACAGACGAATGCAGTATGTAACCCGTTCACAGTCACTCTAGATAAACCAGCTTACGAAGAACTGGACGACAAGCATTACACCGTCACGTTCCCTACACCATCGAAGGTACATCTATCCTGTGGACAAGACCTCTACAAAATACTTCAAGGCAGTTATCTCATTATTATCCCTCTGAGATGCTACATAGAAACGCCGCTATTCTCGATCTCAAACACTAAAGATCGATTGAAAGGACAAGCTTTAAAGATAATGGATATACCTAAAGAAAACACCAGCATCCCATCTCCTGCTTCGGTATATAAACTAAATTCAATAAATCTTCTACATCTTCACGCAACGAACACCAAAATATCCCAGCAATCGCCTGTAAGTTTAAGGAGGAATGATGACTACAGTCTATACCATACCACAATACCATTTTACGCACTAATAATAAGTGCAGGTGCACTAATTCTATGCATACTATATAGAAAATACAAGCCGAAGCCAGCTGAAAGTACGCAAAGGAATACTGCTGTTCCTGATGCTGAGAAGGTTAATCCTGAACAACTCCCAGCTCAATTCACGACCAAGGTCTTCCATAGTCGCTGTTCTTCGGGGGGAGGTGTTACGCAGCCCTAATCTAGGCAATCTGCTGCGTTGCATCGGGCTACGACAATCACGAGGCACCGCGTCAGCATAATGTGATTCTTGACTTATGTTACGTAGTTATAATATTTTACCGTGTGAATTCATTCTAGATTCAAACATCGAATTAGATTCACCTCACTTAGCTGTAATAATTAATTGTAATAATTATTGTAATTAAAATATATATTAAATAAAAATTGCTTTTTTTTGCAATCTCTGGCTGGAGCCCACATAATTTTCTGTTATTTTTCTGTTTTTGTTTTTATTATTGTTATTATTTTGTTACTGTTTCTCGTTTCTGGAACGTCTCTTGTTCTTTTGAGAACAGGGATACCCTCCCTTACTGTCTTAGAATTGAACGTCCCCCCCCAACATGTCCACCCTGGACGCCACCCAGATCAGGGCCGTCCTCACCTTGTTCGTCCCCAACATCGACGAGACGGCTCTCGCCGCGATCTTCGCTGCCCTTGCCCCTCAGGCATATACCCATCCGGCCCCCGCCGCGACAGCCCCTTTGGCTGCCCCGCAGACCGACTCCCACGACTCAGACTCCATGGAGTACTCTGACTCCACAACTATTACGTCGTCCTCCCGGAAGAAGACCGCCACCAAAACCGACACTTCGTCCAGCAGCTGCTCCTCGGATTCCGATGGGACAGTTACGGACCAAACCCCATTCACAATAGTGAAGTCTAAGCGCGGCCCGAAACGCGCCACAAAAAACCGCTCCTCCGTCCCGGTAGGCCCTGCTGCCACCCCCGCAGGCCCCGCCGCTGCACTCACCCCGCAGTCCCCACCGCTGCACTCACCCCGCAGCCCCCGCCGCTGCACTCACCCCCGCAGCTCCCACTGCTGCCTCCACCTCCGCAGGCTGTCGTAGCCCCCTTACTGTCTCTTGACATCCCCCCGCCTTCCAAGCCAGCATCTCGCTGCACCCCCGTCCTCGCAAAGAAACAAGTCTCGCCCTCTGTCTTTCTCAGAGACAAGGCACAGTTCACACGTCTCTCCAAAACCTGCTACAACGCAGGAATAAAATACGATCAGGCCAGCAACTTCGGTGAAGCCATTAAAATCATCCCGTCATCGATAGATGACTTTCGTCGCCTTACAAGGCTTTTCATAGCCGAGCGTGTGTTCTACCACACGTTCGCTCTCCCTGAAGAGCGTAAAGTCAAGGCCGTTATCCGTGGCGTCCCTTTCGAACTCGCCAACGAGGACATCCTTGAGGACCTTAAGTCCCAGGGATTCCCTGTCGAGGCTGTGCACAAGATGCACAGCAGCAAGGGCAAGAGGTTCCCGCTTGCCCTCGTCATTCTGATCAACGTGCCGGAGGCCAAAGCCATCTTCCGGCAGGTACGCACAGTGCCACCGCTGCCAATTCTATGGGCATGCGGCGGCCAACTGCTCTGCCCCCCCCCCCCCCAGGTGCGTTAAGTGTCTTGACCCCTACAACTCAAAAGAGTGCCCTCGGCCTGGTAATGCCGAATCCTCACCAGCTTGCGTCGTTTGCGAGCAACCTGGCCACCCGGCCAACTACAGAGGATGCCCTCGTGCTCCTCGCCCCCGTCTTACCAGAGCTCCACCGCCGGTTAATGACAAATCATTCCCGGCACTTCCATCGAAAATGCCCCGTCAGGACTCTTCCCAGCCCCTTCAAGGCCCTTATCGGCCCCCTCAGGGTCTCCCTAGGCCCCTTATGGGCCCCATTCGGCCCCCTCTGGGCTTTTCTCAGCCCTACACAGCTACCAATTCTCTTCAAGCTCTTTCTTCGAGATCGCGAAGCCGACCTCCTCCTCCTCCAGGAGACCCATCTCAGATCTCAGAACCTCAAAGGCTTCTCCATCAAAAAGTATTCTCTTCTTCGTAACGACAGACCTGACCGCAAAGGCGGCGGTACTGCCATTTACTACAAGAAGATACTACATTGCTCCCACATCCCCACTCCGCCGCTTACCAATATGGAAGCCACGGTATGCAGGCTGGTCCTGACTGGACATCAGTCCATCGTCATAGCCTCCTGCTATATCCCTAGTGGAACTCTCCCCCTCAAAAAAGATTTTGAGGCCATCCTTGCATTAGGCAATTCAGTCATTATGTTTGGAGATTTTAACTCCAAGCATACGGATTGGACTTGTCTAACTACTACTCATAGTGGCAAGAAACTGCTTGATATCACGCAATTTCTCGACCTTACCGTTCTCAGTCCTCTCGGTGTCACTCACTATCCCGACAACACCGAACACAACGCAACGCTCCTGACGTACTAAACTTTGCAATAACAAAAGAAGTTTCTCTCAACCTCAGGTCAATCGAGACCCTTGACGATCTTGGATCCGACCACCGCCCTGTCTCCCTCATACTTGGCCATCAGCCACCTACCTCAACCCCCTCCACGAAAACCTTCACCAACTGGAAGGGCTTCAAGACGTCCTTAGCCACAGCTCACAGCAGCCACACTCCCCCATCCCCCATTCTTCGGACTTTTTCGACAGTACCGAAAATATCGACACCGCGGTCGATCCTCTCACCACTCTAATTAAATCCTCCCTTAAGGAGAATGAAAGTGTCGTCCCGGTAGCTAATACTAATAGTCTTCCCCTACATATTAGCAACCTAATGAAAGCCAAGAGAGCTGCTCTCCGGAGAGCAGCACTCTATCCAACGTTATCACTCACACTCCCCCTCTCTCCTGCCCCGACGGTACTATTGCCTTCGAGGACGAGGAAAAAGCTGAGTGCTTTGCAGATAGCATCGCCGCTCAATGCTCTCCTAGTTCACAGCCCACCGACCCCTCTCATATTTAGGCAGTGGAGGATGAGATCTGCCGCCGGAACTCACCCCCCACAGCCTCTGACCCTATCACTGTGTCCAATGATGAGATCTCATCCCTGATCAATGGACTAAAGCCCAAAAAAGCCCCGGGAGCGGATGGCATCTCCAACCAAGCCCTTAAACATTTTCTTGAGCAGGTGTTAACCCTTTTAGCTATTATCTTCAACGCCTGCTTCAACCCACTTACTTTCCCACCACGTGGAAAGAGGCAACTGTCATTGGTATCCCCAAGCCAGGAAAGCCTCACAACCTTCCCTCCAGTCATCGTCCCATCAGCCTCCTCAAGGCCATGGGCAAACTCTTTGAACGAGTCATCCTCACTCGCATGAGGCGCCATCTGTTTCCCACAGACGGTGACCCTCTTGTCATCCCTCACCAATTTGGTTTCCGAGCGAAACACTCTTGTCCCCAACAAGTTCACCGTATTGTGGAATATATCCTCAGCGGTTTTTATCCCCGCCGTCATAAGACCATCACGGTCTTCTTCGACATAGCGAAAGCGTTTGATAGAGTCTGGCACGAAGGCCTTATCTAAAAACTATATAAAATAGGTCTCCCTGATCGTCTTGTTCGTCTCGTGGCCTCCTACTTCAAGGACCGCACCTTTCGTTTCAGACACGAAGGCACGCTCTCCTCTTCGCGTCAAATCAAAGCCGGTGTCCCTCAGGGCTCCGTACTTGCCCCTCTTCTATATATCCTGTACACCACCGACATTCCCATCCCGTCGAATGGTGTTCAACTCTCCCTCTTCGCAGATGACACTGCCCTTTATTATATAGGTACCTAACTACCCTTTATACGGAACAAGATCCAAAAGTCAGTTAATTACTTAGGAGCTTGGTTCCAAAAATGGCGTATTGATGTGAACCGGAGAAGAGCTCCGCCGTTCACTTCGAACATAAACGACGCCGCCCCACTACCATTCCGCCAATCCGTATGCTAGGGACCCCTGTCCCTGGTATACGTCTGCCAAATACTTAGGTGTCACCCTTGACACGAGGCTCACTTTCGAGCCCCATGTTAAGAGAGTAACTCGAAACGCGCGATTTTATCTGGGTAGGCTCAACAGTATGTTGGGCCGACACAGTAAAATGTCCCTTCGCAACAAGCGAACCCTTTATAAGATCTGTATACGACTAGTCATGACATACGCAGCCCCCATTTTTGCTTACGCAAAGTCTAAAACCCTGTACAAACTTCAAGTTGTTCAAAACTATTTCTGTCGTCGGGCTACGAACGCACCCTGGTACGTCCGTAACGCTGACCTCCACCGAGACTTAGAGCTCCCCACAATACAACAGTTCCTAAAATCACTCTCTGAGAACTCCTTCAATGCCTCAGGGTCTCACTCTAATCACCTTATTCGTGAGGCAGCTTCCCATGCAGCCCCACTTCCCTCTCGCTATCGAGTCCGCAGACCGAGAAACTCTCTCTCGGACCCCCCTAACCAACTTTCGGTCGACCTGGACTGCCTCTTGGCGGCTCAGGCCGAGCCTTCTTCTAATGTATAATATGCCTTAATTAGGCGCAACTCTCAGCGACTACTCGCCACCTGCGCCCCTTATCCCTTAAGGCGGTCGCATCAAATTTCGGCGGAAAGGCCACTATGGCTAAAGCCGTTCCCTACGTGGTGTTTAGTGGGTAGGCACTTCTTCAAAGTGAGTCCCACATAACCGCGCAGCCGGCTGCTTGGTATGCTAGGAGCATTCACCACCTCCCTCCCCCGCTTCCGGAGGGTGCCTTTGCATTGGGCGCAAAAAAAAACTCACAGGTACTAGTGGGAGACCACTCATAAAAAATTAAAATAAAAAAAATACTTTTTTTTTAAGTATGAAATTTGATACCTCCATCCACATTATTGAGTACTACGACTACAAATTTATTAATAACCAATTGATTTTCTCTGGGAATAACTGTGAATGTTTGGTTTTGCCATCGCGCATCACAAAATATTTCTAGCTGTAACTGTTTTATTTTTTTGGTTTTTCTTCGAAATTTATTTCGGAAATCTGTAGGAGTGTTTCTATGGGATGGTTGGGTGTAATAATAATTAAAACCAAAATTCCATATAGGTTATTTAAATTATAATAAAAGTTCAAATTGTTTGCCCCTTAATCTAATAGAGGCTCTACATTTTCTTATGAACGATCTTTTTAATAGCCGCGAATACCTGCGCTCTCTAATTTCCCGAGCCGCGTCCATAACACGTAGACGCAGTTCTTGTAATGTTGCTATTGATTTTTTTGTAAACTTTTTCTTTTAAGGAGCCCCAATAAAAAATCTAGTGGGCTTAGGTCGGTCTTGCGGCATAGTCCCTTTACTTCAAAGTTTGCATACGGGTAACGTGGTAAGGGTGAAATTTGTGTTTATTTAAAATACTATGTTTTGTTGACTTACTAATGCCTTCCCGTCTTGCTATTGTCCTAGTTGAAATGGAAGGATCTTCCTCAATGGCGTTGAGCACAATATCATCATTATCACTTTACTGGGGTCTTCCTTCGCCGAAACCACCAACACCATGTCCAGAGATTCTTTCTTTCGAGAAGGCGCTATGCAATCTAATTAATACGCGGTAGTCAGGGTGGCACACATTTGGGTATCTCTCCCGATAAAGTACCACAGCTGCATTGGTATTGCCGTTACACTTCCCATAAATGAAATGCACATTAACATACTCCTGAGCTGAGTGTTGTATGCGGGGCATTTCAGTATCTTCTTGACACTTCCAACAACAATACAATCGTAGTGCACAAAACAATAAGTCCAGTTGAATGCCGAGAAGTTGCAAATATCACCAAATAACAGTCCAATCGTAATGCAGAATACAAATAGTCCATTAGGAATGTCGAGTGGTCATAAATCGAAGATAAGCCACGAGAACCGAAATAAGCACACCTGATATCGAGAGTATTGAAACACAGACTAAACAAAAATCAAGAAACTTAAGAAAGCTTTCTTTACATCTATTCCTCTTACTCTATTGTTTCTCTCTCACAATACGAAACCCGTTAATCGTGTGTCCACGCACCAGGTAGAAAGCTATTCAAGGTCAGCTACCTGAGCTTGAGGCTCACTCGTTCCTTTCCAAACTCCCGTCAACATTTAAACACAATTAGCAACTCGAAATAAATTTATTGCAAGTGATTTTTCTAACTTTAATGAATATTAAACTTTGTGAAAATCATCCTTCCGGAGTATAAATAGCAATAATTCAGTAATTTGACAAAAAAAAATTGAGTTTTTTTTAAAAACAAAATCTGCATAAAGTAGGTATGTTTTTTAAGCTATTGGTCATCCTGGTTTTTTTATACCACAGGTGCTCATACTTAGTCATTGTAAAATCGAAAATTCCAATTTTTATATTTAAGTAGGTATTAAAAAAAAACAGTTACAGCTAGAAATATTTTGTAATGCGCGATGGTAAGGCCAAACACTAACGGTTATTCCCAGAGAGAATCAATTGGTTATTAATAAATTTTAGCCGTAGTGTTCAATAACCTGAACGGCGGTATCAAATTTCATACATTAAAAAATATATTTTTCCAGCCTGCTGCAGATATATTTTTAGAGAGGCCAAGGGGCATCCACTAGTACCTGCGGGGTTATCCATTACTTACCGGACAACCTGTATATATAGAGGTCCCAATAGAGGGCAGGACACGGTAATCCTCGAATCCGGCAACTTGTTCAATCACCGAGAGGGCGCCCATCTGTCCCAAGGAGGTGTTGAATTTATCGTCCACAGGTCTCTCGTTAACAACGTTATAGAGATCGAAAGTGTGTCGATGAAAGTTGCATACCTTATTCTCAGAATCAACAAACAGTATTCGTTGAAGGTCACACAGGTTTACGCAGCAACCTCGGTATATCCCAATGAGGAGGTGAAGGAAATATATGAGGATATCTCTAGAGCCATGCATTCTTCTAAAATTCACTATACGGTGTTAATGTGAGACTTGAACGCAAAAATGGAGACAAGAGAGAACGATGAGACTACAAAGTCTAGCAATCCATAAGGGCCGACTTTATGGAAAAAGAGGGACACTTTATGATTAACCCTTTTATCCAGAAGTGTCTCCACAGAAAGTAGACCTGGTCGAGCCACGACGGTTTGACAAGAAAATTGATTGACTTCATTATGACAAGTAGACGGCTAATGTTTAGTGATGTCTCCGTGATCACGAATGGTGAGAGGTACACTGAATCTAAACGTTAAGTTGAAGAGGTTACATCTAATCAAGTCAACGCATCATCTCCCTCGTGCTCTACTCCAAAGCCCCGAAAACTTTTAGCTCGCGTTACAATTTCGTTTTCAGTGCCTAGAAGACTGCAATGCAGTAGACGATATGAATGATATGCTCGTGGAAACATTCCATGTGGTCGGAGCTAAGCTCTGCAAGATTCCTCGCAGAAGTATACAAAAATTCCCGACCACACTCTTAATATCATGGCTGTTAGACGGGAAATGAAGTTGCAGTCTTCAGAAGATTTGACAGAATACAGGCAACTGAAGAGACAGATCTCCAAATGCATGCGGCGGGACTTACGCAACTTCAATATAGCTCGTATTGAAGAAGCGATCGAGCGATTCAGGGCCCAAAGTCTTTGCCAGAAATCTATCTGCCAGAAAGAGCCAACTGTCGAAGCTAAAGACCGATTGTGGTAGCATCGTTTCCGGGACACCTGAGATTTTGAGTGAGATTGAGAGGTTCTACGTGCAGCTGTACACGTCATCGTTAGAGCCACTTACAAGTGTGAATAACGATCCAAGAGCAAGTCTTATCCGACACTATTCCGATAATATATACCGGACGTCAGAATGAGTGAGATTAGAATGGCTCTCTAGCACCAAAAACGGCAAGGCCCCTGGTGAAGATAAGCGAAAGCGAAGAAAGCGGGTGAAAAACTAGTACTTAAAGTCACAAGTCAAAGCGGGTGGAAAAACGAGTACAAAGTCAAAGAAACGTCTCGCACGCAGACTCAATGACTTTCAGCCTCCTGAACATGTCGTTTTCCGAAAAGGCTTTAGTAGTACTATAGACCACATACATACCCTTCGGCAAATTGTACAGAAGACCGAAGAGTACAATCTGCCACTTCGTCTTACGTATGTGGACTATGAGAAAGCCCTTGATACCGTCGAAATTTGGGCGATGCTACAGTCCTTTCAGCGGTGCCAAGTTGACGGTCAGTATATCGAAGTGCAAAAATGTTTGTGCAAGAGGGCTACGATGGATGTCCGAGTACAGAACCAGAGTCCGAAACCTATCCAACTGCAGGGAGGTGTAAAACAGGGTGACGTTGTATCCCCAAAACTCTTCACCGCTGCATTGGAAAACGTTCTTAAGCTACTGGACTGGAAAGGATACGGTATTAACATCAATGACGAGTACATCACCTTGAATTTGCCGACGAAATAGTCCCTATGGCGGAGTCGCTGGAGAACCTAGGCACTATGCTAAATGACCTCAAAACTTGAAAACAAGATTGTACAACCAGTATGTCAAGGTCTGTGCAGTCTGGTCTATAAAGGAGGTGTGGAGAGGGGTAGAACAAGAGTAACCGACATAGCCCCAATGGATTAGTAAGCTAAAGTGGCAATGGGACAGCCATATAGTACGAAGAACCGACAACGATGGGGAAGAAAAGTTCTCGAGTGGCAGCCTCGAACCGGTAGGCGAGGTGTAGGGCGGCCCCTATAGATGGGGTGACGAACTGGTAACACTTGCAGGAAATCAATGGTGCAGGTGGCTCAGGACTGTGCTTTGTGGCATTCCTTGAGGGAGGCCTATGATCAACAGTGGACTTTTGATGGGCTGTTATTATGATGATATTACGGTATGGCCAAACTGTAATTGCGCTATATTTATTTTATCTATAGTTATTTATTTGTTTCACAATTTCCATAGTGACCATGATCAGACACGCCTTCTAGCTGTTTCGACTAAGGAATCTAGTCACTGGTTACACGCCTTACTATCAAGTAATCTCGGTACATTACTTGATGGGGAAAGCTTGCGCATCGCCGTAGGAATCCGACTAGGAGCGGCGATTTGTCAACCCCATCAGTGCCTCTGTGGTAGCAGCGTAGACAAGTTTGGGCTCCACGGACTCTCATGTAAGAAAAGTGCTGGTAGGTTTTCACGGCATGGTTCTTTGAACGATGTCATCCGAAGGGCTCTTGTCTCTATAAATGTTCCCTCGGTTTTAGAGCCTTGTGGAATATTTAGAGACGATGGCAGGAGACCCGACGGTATGACATTGGTCCCTTGGGAGAGAGGTAAAGCCCTAGTGTGGGATGCTACTTGCGTAGACACTTTGGCGGCCTCTCATCTCAAGGGTACCTCGTTTAGAGCCGGGGCGGCATCAGAGGCAGCTGAACTGAGTAAGTGGCGCAAATATGAGTCTCTGAGAGATGACTACATATTTGTGCCATTTGCTGTAGAGACTATCGGTCCGTGGGGTCCACGTGCGGTGAAGTTCCTAAAGGAACTCCATCCGCGACTGGTCGTTGCTGCTGGTGATAAGAGGGCTGGTTCTTTTCTCTATCAAAGGCTAAGTATAGCCATTCAGCGGGGAAACGCAACCAGCGTTCTTGGCACGATACCGCGGGGAGTAGATCTGTAGGTCTGTTTTTATTTTATTAATATTGTATATACGTAATAAAATATTGTATATTATGTTAAAACATATCTATTGTGGTTCTCTGTTTTATTGCTAATAATGAATAATTGCGTAAGCAAGAGTGCCGGTTGAACATCTGCACTCACAATATTATTAACTATATTTATAATTTTTTTATGTATTTCTAACACCAGAAGTGAAATACTTTCTAATAATTACTAGATATTTCCCAAATAAAGGTAAAATAGGGCAATTACATTTTAATACAGAATTATAAATAAATTAATTAATAGGAATATTTTTAACATGCATGTATTATGCTGGCAATCGACTAAGACCAATCTTTTCAGTTTCGGTCACATGCGTATGTAGCCAGAAAAAATTGCGCGAGTTATGAATTATTTCCTCCTTCTTTCATATCATCGAAGTCGTGTATAATCGAGTATCATAGAAAAATCACATGATCGGGGCATTAGGCGCTCGGCTCAACCTATTTGTTGTCGGCATACCATGCATTTAAACAAAAATGTTTGATTCGTTACTCGTAATGAATACAAAAAAGAAATGGAATAATTTGCCAACGTCTGTCTTTCCATTCGATTACAATGTACGAGTAAGTGCCTACAAGACACGAGTAAATAGGTTTAAGATTTTAGTTAAGTTAAGCCAGTCGCATTACCGTCTTTGGCTAAATTACCACTTACTTTTGAAGGACAGAAGTCAAGTACTGGGTTTTAATATTATGAGAAAATGCTGTAACTTGTCTAAAATGTTAGGAATGCTCTTTCATGAATACTTGGACTGTCTATCGTCGTACTCAGTAACCTTTATTTATTATCAACATATGACAGTTCGTCGCTTTTTATTGTCCTATACCAAAGGTTACTATTTAGCTTTCTGTATGTAACACAGCTCTTTTTGCTTAGACCAATCTTCGGCTCTGTGCATTAAATTGCTGTCAGTCAAAAATGACTTGTCCCGTTGAAGGTACTCTGCAAACGCGAGTCCATAGTCACACTGATACAGAAGATGGATGTCAGTAGTTTGAGCTTTCAGAAAACACGTTTAAATATTTAGGTTTTTACCTGTCTGTGAGCCAACCAGTCGTTATCATCGCAATCATCATCCCAACATTGTGAATGGTCCCAAATAAATTAGATTTCCACGGCTGACAGGCGAGATTGAGCTGCAAAAACGATTATGTGATGTTGTACAATTTGCGATTGGTTTGCTATTTCTATATACTAACCATAAAGGTTACAAAGGGCGTACTTAATGCCAGTTAGCTTTCTCTGTTAGTCAACCCATGGCGTGGTGAAAAATTTGTTGCAGGTGACTTAAATAACTAAATATTGTAAACATTAATAGATATAACACAAAATATGACTTATTAACTACATAAATACATATTATGAATGCAAACAAATACATAATAATCTATATATACCAATTATCTTTAACACACATCATCATCATCATCATCATTACAGCCCTTCTCAAGTCCACTGCTGAACATAGGCCTCCCCCAAGGAATGCTACAAAGCACGGTCCTGAGTCACCTGCATCCATCGACTTCCTGCATGTCTTACCAGGTCGTCACTCCATCTAGGGGGGGGTCGCCCTACACTTCGCCTACCAGTACGAGGCTGCCATTCGAGAACCTTTTTTCCCCATCGGTTGTCGGTTCTTCGAGCTATATGGCCGGCCCATTGCCACTTCAGCTTACTAATCCGTTGGGCTATGCCGGTTACTCTGGTTCTACTGCGGATATCCTCATTTCTAAGTTTATCACGCAGAGAAACCCTGAGCATGGCCCTCTCCATAGCTCGCTGAGCGACCTTAAGCGTCCTAATACGGCCAGCAGTGAAGGACCACGTCTCAGATTCATAAGTCGTCACTGGCAACACGCACTGGTTGTACAATCTCGTTTTCAGGTTTTGGGGTTTACTTGACGAGAAGATGTGTCGTAGTTTCCCGAACGCTGCCCAGCCGAGTTGAATCCGTCGATTGACCTCTCGGTCGAAGTTGTACTTACCTAGTCGGACTATTTGTCCCAGGTAAACATACTCGTCAACAACTTCGAGCTTAGTGCTCCCAACAACTAACGGCATAGGTGTGACATGGACATTAAACATGATCTTTGTTTTGTCCAGACCTATGCCGGTAGTTGCCTTTTCGGAAACCGGCTTGTTCGGTTAACACACGTACATACATATATATGCATATATACAAATACACATATATAATATGTCTGGATAAAAGTAGCAGTATTACAGATTTAATAATGTGCGAAAATACCTACGCTATAAAATTAAAAATTGTGTACAACCGACTTCAATATAAATTATTAAGGATAACTCAAAAACTATTGGTCAGACCTTAATCAATTAAAAACCTTAAAAAAATGAGAACACCTGGATTCTTTTTACTTTCTCACATTTCACATTCACCACATGAGAAGCACCAACTTTCAAACAAAAGAATCATCGAAATCGGTTCACCTAGAAAAAAGTTATAAGGTTTTTCTAGGTGAACCAATTAGTCACATAAAAAAAAACATACAGTTGAATTGAGTACCTCCTCCTTGTTGAAGTCAGTAGAAAAGCCTGAAAATTTTAAAAAATTATCCCAGACATTAACTGCAAGCAGAAATTACCTTCTGCACGCGTACCGGGTGTTGAGGACGCTTTGCCCACCGCGCGACCTTCTTATGGCTGTGTCATTGAGCGCACGCGCAAGGGTTGTACAAAGATGACAAAATAAATAAAAGAGTAGAAATAATGAAATAATTTTGTTTGTTTGATTATCAAATATGTTTGAGTTTTATAAAATGATATATAGCTTTATTTCATTCTCTAAATTCTTTGTTATTAAACTTAACCCCACTGATACCGATAGAGTAACAATACTCTCGGGAGTGATCGCGCGTGGTAAATTGCTTAAAAGTTGTAAGCATTTTATTTACCAAGTGATTAAAGTTAGTTTGCGGTTATTTCCGTCCTATTTTTGGTAACTTTGTATTGTATTAAGTTATTTAACACATATACCCTATATTAAGTTTAGTTTTGTTAATTTTGTTGTATTTCTCCCCACTTTGGGGGGACTTAAGTTTTAATTTTTAGTTTACAGTGTCACAGATTATATTGGTGTGACTCCTATAAGTGAAAAATATCATTTTCTGTGTGTTAAAATAAGAAAAATATGAACACTTCAAAAGACATTTTCATTAATGATAAGTAATAAGACAATTGTTATATTTTATTGCAAATAAATGTAGTCCTTAAGCTAAGTTGAGTAGAGCTTAATTGGGATGTATTCCATTTTAATGCATCTTCTACTTCAATCTATAGGTTATTTTATCGAACAAATTGGTTGATACTTGACTCTCACGGCGCGGCAACAGTATAACTTAAAATAGACGCTAGATGGACTAAACGCCAATAATTTCATAAACACGGTAAGTCATGAAATCGTGAAATTTAATAAATTAATGAGATATTATGATAATTTTACTCATTTAATAAATATGTTATTTAATTTTAATTGTTTATTTTAATAGTTAAAAATTAAATTATAAAAATAAAATTTAAATTAATTAAATTATATCCTTAAATTGTGCGGCACCCTACTGATACTTGAACTCCCGGAAGTACGCTAGCCGGTAGGTATATAACGCGAGACCTAGATCGAGTGGCGGAGCCCTGGCAGGTACTAATTCATGTTATGTAGACGACATTTTTTCGAAAGATGTTCGCCAACCAATCTTTTGAAGACTATCTTATTTGGTGTTTTTCTTATCTCTTCAGGTCAGGAGTTCCAGAGTACCTGTAGCCTGAACAGTAAAATAATTGCCGATAAAGCCAGTAATATGGGATGGAACAGAAATCTTCAGATTAATTGAAGAGTGAAGTACCCTGTCGTGGTTGGAGGAAAGGTATTGAAATTTTTTTGAAGGTAGGTAGGTGGATAAAATTAATTATCCCGGCCTGGAGGAGGCGAAGCGAATTTATTATAATGCTTTAAATGACCAACTGCTGGTTCAGAGTTATTAAAATGATGATTTTTCATAGATTATGGACTGTATGGTGGTGGGAATGTACTATTTCGCGATACTGCAAATGTCCCCAAATTCGGGCTACAGGAAGAACGTGAAGGAAGGCATGTGCACTCACCTGGACCTCTGCCAATCTACTTCGTGTCTCCAGGGGCTGCGTTGCACGTTGGTTGGACGCCAGCTCTCTTCACACATATAACTTCACAATTTATTGCGAAATATTGCATCATAGCAAATGTCTTTATCTTAATTATGTTCTTGTATTGTTCAATATCTAAATTACATCACGGTGGGAAGCGCTGACGCGAGATATAGCGTGGGGTCAGTTGCGTGATTGGCGAGCTTGTGTTAACCCCGTTTTAACATATGAGGGCACATGCTGGGCATAAAAGGCGGTAGATAGGAAACCCGGCAATGGACATTGCAGTACTCTTATTGATAACAATTAAAGAATTTCATAAGCGGTAGGCAGTAGTTGCAAAGAGGCGCAAACAGAAGGGGAGTACAAATCACTTAAAATGGAGTAGCGAACCGACAATGTCCTTTATCGGATAGTTAGCCATACCTATAAAGCGAATATGAAAATGGTTGTTAGTTGATTGTTGAAAATAAAGCTGATGCAGTTATTCAGAAGGCACTCAAGCTTATTGGGAAGATTTTGGTTCAAGTCTGGGTAACAAACTTCTGCATAATCAATGCCAGGCAAGACGAATATTTTAACAAGCATAAGCTTAATTTTGTATAGGAGAAAGTTTTTCAGACGGTAGAGCAATTTTAAGGTAGCAGTGACTTTGTGGCTAACTTCAGTGACTTGTTTTTCCCAGTTTAACGTTTTATCTATAAACAGACCCAAATGTTTTACCCAGTCAGAGAACGGGATCACATCATCATTTTACGGTTTAAAGCATGACAAAACTTATGGCCACTCTAGGTATATTTTTCCTATACTAGGTAGGTAGGGAAGCATTGTTGAAGTACCTTTCAATAGTGCGATAAACAAACGTACGGCTGATGCCCAGCTTTGAAAGCATCTTTAAACGACTGTTGGCTCTTACCCACTTTGTGCAAAGCAATTGTGAAGTGGCGGCAAATCGATCTAAGAAAATATTTTTACATAGATAATCAGTACTTTAATATCATCAATCATCAATTCAATAGATAATCACACACAAACACACACACACACACACACACAAACACACACATTATTATTCAAATTTATTTTTATTCAAGGTTCTTTTTCAAAGAGTAACCCAATTTTAAACTTAAGTTCAAATATATAAACAATGATGTACCGTTATTGTTAAAATAAGGCTCCTACTTTTATTTGAAATTATCCCAAATTGATGTGATTTATGGGCAACAACGTTTTTGCCTACTGATCGACACTCAAAAATGTGTGCGTACGCAGTAAAATCATTTAATGCATTACCACGCATTTTGTATTTAAAAGAAAAAAAGGACAGAACTATTGAGATTTTTTTAAATTAATTTTTCTTCACCACAAATTTTCACCTTAAACCTTCTAAACAAATTTGGCCGGTTATTGCTAAATATCCTGTATACAACTCTGTGTAAAAGTATCGAATATGTCAATAAAAGACCCGCGTAAAAGAGGTCGTTCTAATTTTTTACTGCATGTTGGTAGCACTGTACTGATTTAGCGCGCAAAGTTTGAGCGGGATCTGTCATTTAATTTGTTTTAAACTACACTTTTGTTGGTCATAGTTTTGAGTTATCGCGATTTTTACAATGGAAAATATTGTTGAACAAAGAGGTGCCTTAAATTTTGTGTTTCGAATGATATTTCATGTGGTGAATCACTAAAATGTTGCGAAATACCTACGGCGAATCGTATATCGAAAACAAGGGCTTATGAATGGTATAAGGCTTTTAAAGAAGGCAGAGAAGTAGTAGTAGACTTGCCTCGTTCTGGTAGACCTTCAACCACACGACCAAAGAAAACATCGACAAAATCAAGAAGCTAGTGCTCGAAAATCGACGTATGAGTCTGAGAGTTGGCTAGTGAGGTGAACATATCTTTTAAGTCCGTCCACAACATTCTCATTGACATTTTAGGTATGAACGCGTCGCCGCTCGACTAGTTCCAAAAGAGCTCAATTTTGTTCAAAGAGCGCAGCGAAAGCATGTCGCTGAAGACATGGTTCCCGAGCTTCTACGGATCCGACCTTATGAAACGTATAATAACTGGCGACGAGACATGGGTTTATGAGTACGACATGCAAACAAGCCAACAGTTCAGAATGGCGTCCGAAAACGAGCCGAAACCCAAAAACCGCGGCAAAGTCGCTCCAAAATCAAGGTGATGCTGACAGTTTTTGACTACCGTGGTGTGGTTCACTCCGAATTCTTCCAAAGGGAGAAACAGTGAATAAAGAATATTATTTAGGCGTCATGAAGCGTTTGCGTGAGAGTATCCGCTGAAAACGTCCAGATTTGTGGCAACACAACTCATGGATGCTGCACCATGATAATGCACCATCACACACAGCCATTATAGTGAAAGAGTTTTAGCGAAACATTCAACAAAAGTTCTCGACCAAGCACTGTATTCACCTGATATGGCTCCGTCTGACTTTTATTTCCCAAGTTAAAATTACCACTTCGAGGAAAACGTTTTGAGTCGATAGAAGCCATAACAAAAATTCGCTGAATGAGCTAAAGGCCATACCGCAAATAGCCTATGAAAAATGTATGGAAGACTGGGTGAAGTGTTGGAGATGTTGTATTGCAAGCGATGGGGCCTACTTTGAAGGCGATAAAATAAATTTAGATGAATAATTTGTATTTTTGTTTTATTGACAAATTCTGATATTTAGTACACAGAATGTATATACTTACCGTAGCTATGACGGTGTTGTTAGTTTCGTACACCCAATCAGTGCATTCTTCGACCGCATCTGTGAAACTTTCGTTGGTGCACGTTTGTCCAGCTACGAAATCGTCTTTTAGTTTTGGTCTTGTGCATCTGTCAATGGTGCTGTTGGGCCACCACGTGACGTTATAAACTGCATATTGGTTTTCACATTCAGGGACACGGCATCTAAAATGATTTAACTAGCTCAAACCAATAAAAAAAGATATATACGTAAATATTATCAAGTGATACAGAAAGATAGCGTAGGTACAAAGAGATAAGACAGAAATTACGTTTGTAGTTTTCTAGTGACGCGGAAGATATGCTAGACTCACGCACACATACGCGCATAAAACTATTTTGTTGATTGCAAATGGTTTTAGGCAACACAGGTTTTGTTTTAAGGTCAAAATTCTAATTGCCATGTATTGGAGGCCTACTGAACTACTGCGAATCCACTACCCCACATCATACTGTGAATTTCTTAAAAGGCGACAGAGGAAACTGAAAAAGAAGATGGACACCAGCATCTGCCTGATAAAAGCTCAATAAAACAACTGCGGTTGCCAACCCGTCTGTCAAGCCTGGCAACTACGGCAACTATTTCCATATTGTTGTGGAGCAAAAAATGCAGGTCATTGCGCTGGTTTTCGGCCTTTTAGTGAAGTTGTCAACTTTGCCACCAATGCCATTAGTTGTTGGAGCAGTACTCTCGAACTTGTTGGCGAGTATGTTTACCTGGGACAAAAGTTCGACTAGGTAAGTCCAACTTCGACCGAGAGATTAATCGACGGGTTCCACTCGGCTGGGCAGCTTTCACATGTGAACATATGATATAAATCTTAATTTTTTTTATCCGTTCTTTGATATATAATCGACATTAACTGTCCGCTGCGTTAAGCAGCCGCCAAAATCTACCAAGAACTTCGCAATGTGACGCATTAGTATATTGAGAAGAGTTTTGTGAATAAAATACACATCAGACTAGGCTGTATGTTATAAGACCTTTGTCTGCCTTCATTGGAAAATTTTGTTTTAAACTATGGAGGGTAGAAGTATGAAGAAAAAAAAATCTTGGCTTCTTCCTAAAACTCGATGTGAATGAAATATTTCATTAAAATTACGCACGCGTGTGCGTGTGCGTGTGCGTGTGCGTGTGCGTGTGCGTGTGCGTGTGCGTGTGGGTGTGCGTGTACGTGTGCGTGTGCGTGTGCGTGTGCGTGTGCGTGTGCGTGTGCGTGTGCGTGTGCGTGTGCGTGTGCGTGTGCGTGCGTGTGCGTGGGCGTTTGCTTGTGCCTGTGCGTGTGCGTGTGCGTGTGCGTGTAAGTGTGCGTGCCGTAAACCAAAACAGCATTCGATTTTCAGCCGCCCTATTCTTTCATACAATTTTAAGTTGGCTAAAACTAAATAATAATTATAGACTCAATCCAGTTTTCGGCTACGACCGAAATGGGTATTTTAGGCTCATTACTAACCATTCAAATTGCAGTACTTGGTGGCTAAAAACCGAAAGTTTGTGTCTTCGCAAGGATACGATTCATTATAAATAAGAAAAAAACTAATAGCACGTAACCAAATAAATGAAAAAGACGAAGTATTTAGGCTAAGCTCAGGCTACTTTTCGGCCACATGGCCGATAACCAAATAATAGAATAATTTTATGTGTTACTTTCCGGCCACCTAATTTACTAAGTTTTTCAATAAAATATTTTACTAATCAATGTGAAAATACAGCATTAAGTTATTTATACAATGAAATATAAGAACAATATTAAATAATCATAGATTATGTTTCATAGAGCATAAAACTTAATTTTCAGAGGAACGCGCGTCACTAATTTTTTTTGCACGATCTTACACATAGACTTAGAATATACTGGCGTATAGACATACATATACATATTGTGCAAGGGAGAAGAAAATTCCTTATGGAAAAAATGCAAGATAGAAAAGTATACCAAATCTCATGACTCTATAACCGATTTTGAATGACAGGTCGGCACAAGTCGGCACGCAAGAAATAGCTCCTAGATATTTTGTAATTTTTTAGAGTGTAATAGTGGTTATTTTTAGTAAGTAACTCTTTTCCAAAATGGTTACTTGTTCTGTGAGTGATTGTGGTGTTAATAATAGAAATAAGCCTGATAATTGCACATTTCAAAGGTAAATTCTCAAGACGTCGTCAATGTTATGAAGCGTTTATTTTGGTTAAAATTTATAATGTATAGTGTTTAAAATATAGAATGTTTTCAATTATTTTGTTAATATTGATATTTTGCAAAGAAAAAAAGTCACGTTGTTGATAATTTGCATGAATTTGGTAAATACATTTTTATACAAAATATTTTACATGTACGTTAGGGATTGACTCAACTATATCATATTTTTATAATGAATCGATAGACTTGTCCACATGACAAGAAAATAAATCCTCGGTGTGCGTTCTAAAATGTAATTTTATTTTGCCGTTTGTCAAAGAGATTCCCTCCGGATTCTATAATTAGAAAAAATGGTTAAGGTTAATTGGGCGGGTTGGTTGTAATGTAAAGAAGAACTCAACAATTTGCGGCAAACATTTTCTTGAGAAGTATAAAAGAAAAAGTAGAATAAAAACAATTTTATTAAAAGGAGTCATTTCTACATTATTTGTACCAGTAAACAAAATATTGTTATAATAAGACTTCAAAATTTAACTTTCAAAAATTTAAATAAATATAGAGACAGATTTTTATACATTATAAAAATGTAGTATATTAAAGATAAAAAAATCTTGAGATTATCCTCTTTAAGCCATTATGAACCCAACTAAGTATCTATTCATCAATCAAAGTAAATGTATAACCTTACTTAACCAACTGCACAGCCTCATGGTCACAATAGTACAATATTCACAGCATCACGCTATTTTCCCCAAGGGGTTGAGCGGAGCTTCGGAACTTCGGATTATATTCCCAAGTCACAATGATAAAACTTTTAGCGTAGTTAGGTATAGATATTTAGTAATGCTCCTGAAGCGCCACTAGATGCCCGCGCATGAGACGCGATAATATAAATTCCATAGTATTTGATACTCACAACGCTCGATGCCCGATTCATTTTTTTTATGGGATAGGGTGACAAACGAGCACACAGTCCACCTGATGATAAGTGGTTGCTGTGGTCCGTAGACATCTACATCTATCCTCATTTGCGAATCAAAATGCAGATGCGTTGTCACCCGTGGGGACTAAGATGGAATGCCTCGTTTCCAGTAAAAAGGGTCTCCGGTTCTCTGCACTCACCATACACTTAACACAGCAGTGTTAAGCTGCAATTTTACGCTGGTATTCTGTGAGAGCGTGGTTCTTCCCCGGTCGAGCCGACCCATTCGTGCTACAACTATACTACTAATATAGCTGCAGCATGGCTCTACCACGTATAAAATGTTCATAATTGATGGCCGACGACATTGTGCAGAGGGCTTAAATAGAGTGGTTCATCCCCTACAGCGTTAGTCGTAGAGAAGAGGAACTCGTGGTTAAGTTATAGCTGCGCGGATCAATAGATCTGCAAGATTAAGTTGCACTTGCCACGGTCAGTCCATGAATGAGTGACCATTTTCTTAACATACCGAGATTGAGAGAATAGAGCGTGCATCTGTATCCTCAGACACTTGGTGCACTTTACTCTGTAAAGATCATTATGTTTTTAAAATTCATGCAGATAAAATGATAATAAGTTTATTATTACTTTATACTTTTGATTTAAAATTCAACAAAAAGCAGGTTCAGCTTATTCCCAGGAAGATGTTAAATGAATATTTTTTTAATTATTTTAGAACTATCATGGTAAAAATTCCGTTAATTTTGAAGTTATTCAATTTCGTGCACTAAACATTTTTTTAAATCATTTTACCGCTACCTTAACAATCATTTTTCGATAGTCCTAGTAAGTAAAATGTACATCACTAGCTAACGCACACAATGACAAATCAAAATTGGTCACGCGTTTTCGGGCTGTCAGGTCGTCTATACGCCAGTATATTCTAAGTCTATGATCTTACACGCGTTGAGAGCTCCTGCGCCGGTGTCGAACTTAACTATTTGTTATAAGTCGCGTGTTGTGTTTACCCGATTATGTAACGTTGCTAGATATAGCACAACGATTTACAAATGCATTAAACTTCATTTCGTACGATAATATTTATTAATATAGTTATTAAATCAAATTTACTGCATCACCTAGAGCCAAAGGCCAAAATCTAGACCCGGCCGGCTTACTGGCGCAACGACTTTAGCCCCTCGGACGTTCTGTCAATTAATATTGGCCAATAAGCGTATTATGCCCTCCCGTCAGGACACCAAAATTGGCCGATTGGCAGTTACTCGCGATTCGCTATTAAATTAAAAAGTAAACGCTGTTTAATCTTTGAACAACATAGATTAAAGACAAGGCCGTAATCTAATATAAAGCTATCTTCACTGCATACAAATTTCGATTATTTTAACCTGTTTTTGTTATGCCGCGTAAAAGGAGGTAGATTTAAAAAAGTTTTTTGTGTTAAAAAAAAGTATTGAGAGGTGTGATTTTTTTAATGTCTTATTATAAAATGTTGTATTGTTATGCAAATAAAATAAATACCTTTTTATATAATGGTTAAGTTTCATAATCCTTGTCCGTTATGTACATGATACCGGCAAAATTACGTCACAAAATTTTTAAATGCGATTGATAATATTTATATAAGTAGAATTTAAAATTTATAAAGTATAATCAAATAGCTTAATACATAAAAATTCGATGCGTATAAGTTTTATATATAGCTGGCATACAAAATTAAAAAAAATATCATTGTTTACATTAGCGCCTGCCAGTACCGGGCGATCTTTGGTTCGGGATCCGAACGGTTGGCGCATAAAAAGAAATAATGGCTTGAGGGAGTATTTCTGCGCATTTTGTTCATGCGCATCACACGTCCTAAGTTAGAAATTTATATATTTAAGTTCTCAAACATCCGGCATGCTTTATGTCATTCACAATTTATTTTTCTGGCTCGAGCATGACTTCACTTCACCTAGAGCATTTAATAAATCAAAATTTAAAAACGAGTGCCATCAACAAATAGAATGAATCTTTTATGACATAAAATACTTAATTTTGTTTGGACAACAATAAAAATTGTGTGAGTGACATGGTACGAGATCGGCCGCCATGTATATTTCTATTTTTTATTGGTATATTTCAGATTCCAGCGGCGTCGTGGCGTGGTAAAATGAGGTACTTATGTCGGCGTTCTCCAGAACCAGTTTCGGTCACGACACCAATCTCAACAGAGATTAGCCATCTGGGCTAGACAGAATAGCAGTACATATTGTATTTTTTTGGCTGGTATTTTGTGAGAGCCTGGTCCTTGCCCGGTCGAGCCGACCCATTCGTTCTACAACTATACTACTAATATAGCTGCAGCATAGCTCTACCACGTACTCTCTATTTTCTCACTCTAAAGTCGGATGGGATGGCAATCCGACACAACAGGAGAGAGAGCAGGTGCTAAACCAACAGTTTTGCGTGCTGTTCGGGGTATGGAGGTGAAACTACGGGTTAGTGAGAATTTCTTCACGGAAAAACCCAATTGCTGATTTTGGCTCGACTCGGGATTTAAATGATTAGCAGTCGCGCTTTCCTTTTTTTTATAGTATAAGGATGATAAACGAGCACACAGTCCACCTGATGGTAAGTGGTTGCTGTGGCCCATAGACATCTACATATATCAACGTTTGCGAATGAAAATGCAGATGCGTTGTCACCCGTGAGAACTAAGATGGAATGCCTCGTTTCCAGTAAAAAAGGTCTCCGATTCTCTACACTCACCATATGAAACTCAGCAGCTTTAAGTTGCTTTTTACGCTGGTATTCTGTGAAAGCGTGGTCCTCCCCGGTCGAGCCGACCCATTCGTGCTACAACTATACAATTAATATAGTTATACCACTAAACATAGAATCATTGTCCACATTCTATAAAATTAGGTATATGCTCCCAATCGCTAAACTACTGCAATACTTTAAATCCATTAAACCAATATAAAATAAGTCGAAAGTAAAGTTTTACCCATTTCATAAAAAATATTCAATAAAATGGGATAAAATAAAATATTATTTTTTTCAACATAGATTCTTATATTCGCAATGAGTTATTTTTATTACTTGTGATAATATGGTTCAAAATACTCTCTAAAACTACTCAGTGGGATTTTTAAATATAAAATTTTACAATATTATAGTCCAAATATTTAGATATATGACCATATATTTAACGTATACTATATTTTGGTAACGAATACCTATTCCCAGGGGTAATTATTATCCATGGACATATGGATATAAATAAACTTTTATCTGGGAAAATCTTTACAATTTCAGTTATGAATAGATTTTATGACCCTGTTCTGCAAAACGAATATAATATTATTATTATTAGTATTCTCCTACGTACCGATAGTTTAGGTCCCCAGCAACGAATACATAGTTTATGTGAATCATTGTGACGAAAAACACCGCGAGACAAGCGTAAAAATACTGGACCATTTGATATTTACCAAAATTCTTCATTATTTCAATAATTTCTATTTCATCTTTTTGATTAGATCCAAAGTTTTTATCACCCATTTTCAATGATCTTTTGTAGAATAAAAATGAAATCACAATATTTTTAACTTTCCAAGTTAATTAAGGCAATAACTTCCTCTTTTGTTTTCTTGTTATTTTGTTATAGGTCAATAGGAAAAAACACCACAAAATTGCTTAAGCATTTGCTTTACTCTTTTACGTATTATTAACTTTCTTACATTGCATTACAATGATTTAAAATGTATCATCAATTCACAATATTTAAAAATATTAAAATAATTTTATTTTTGTCATAAGAACAACTATGATTTGATATAGTTTAGTTTGTTACAAAATCACACGATTAAAGAAAGATTAAAATAGAATTCAGAACCCTTGACGATACGCATGTTCGTAGATGATGGTGCCACACCAGATAGTAAAAAATGGAAACTAGAGATGTGATGAGCAGTTTTTTCGAAACCGGTTTTAGCGACACGTTGCGTCGAAAATAAAAATTAATTTAACCAATTTTTTAAATAGAATAAGGGTGACGAACGAGCACACAGTCTACCTGATAGTAAGTGGATGCTGTGGGGCATAGACATCTACATTTACCCTCAATAACGAATCAAAATGCAGAATGCGTTGGCACCCTTGAGGACTAAGATGGAACGTTTCCTTTCCAGTAAAAAGGGTCTTCAGTTCTCTAACCTCACCATAAGAAACAGAGCAGCCTTAAGCTGCCATTTTACGCTAGTATTCTGTGAGACCGTGACCTTACATCGGTCCAGCCGACCCATTCGTGCTACAACTAATATAGCTGCAGCGTGACTTTACCATCTTATAATTAATGTTAGTCAAATTCAACGTCAATTGGCTTTTTTAAAACAGTTTTTGGAAGTGAAATGTTACGCCATGTCTTTACCAGTTCAATCTAAGAACCGAGCGTCGCACAGATATTTTCAAAATCAGGGTATTAGTGATACAGAAGGACTCGTCTTACAACAGAAAAGATTAGCATATTCATATTTTTTAATGTGAATAAAAATAAAAATATTGGTATAAATAATTTTATATTTAACTTTATCGATACGAATATCGATTACGAATCAAAATGCAGACTACAATGGAATGCCTCATTTTCAGTAAAAAGGGTCTCCGGTTCTCTACCCTCACCACACGAAACACAAAATAATTAAACTGCTATTTTACATTAGTGTTCTGTGAGAGCGTGGTCCTTCGATGGTCGAGCTGACACATTCGTTCTACAAGGCTCGACCACGTTTAAATGATAATAGTGTTATGTTACACATAATATATTAAATTAAAACATAAATGCTTGTGATATGATGTAGACCATATTACGAGAATAGTATTTCAATATTTCATACAAAATTTGACTTTATCAAAGTTCAAAAACTTTATTAAACAAAGTTTATTATAAAAAGGGTTAAAAATATTAAGGAATTTACGGATGATAATAACCCCTGGGAATGAGGTGATCGCTATCAAGTTATTTCTAATTTGTTTTGTGTTGTTAATTGTGTAACATAATATTTGATTGTAAGCTGTTATTTTTTTAAAGTCCCTGTGGGTTTCTTGCTGGTTCTTCCCAGGACAGAGGTTTTATTCCGAACCAGTGATAACTTAAACAAAAGAGTGATTTTCATTAAGTATTATTTATAATCTGTATTGAATAAAAAAGTTTCTGTTTCTGTTTCAATAATGGAATCAACGATCTGGATGTTTAGGACCTCGTAATTTTTGAGATAAGTCGTTTGACAGTGTAGAAAGAGTGAGTAGTGTATCGTAGAAGTAAAAAATTCAATGTTGTGATCACAAACAATGTTCACCTCTGTGATTACCCTTCAGCTTAGCCTTGTCTGTGTATAGCATAAACTGTCTAGAGAACTCACGTGTTGCGCTTTCTAGATCGTTCAAAGGTTTTGAAGCGAATCATTTTACGATTTTATAGAATATTACGTGTCTCCGTATGTCGTATATGTCTATATCAACGACCGATATTGATGTTTTAACGTATTCCACAAATATACAATATATGATTTATTTATCACACGATTTGTTTTTTTATTTCTTGTTTATTATTTAGCGCATGTGATTTATTTTATTTTTTCGATTTTCTTTTCAGATAACTGCAGAGGGATTGATACCGGACACGGCTCTAATAGAATAAATAATCGAACGATTTATAACTATTCGCAATTATGTGGGTTTCATTTTGTCTTATTTGTATGATACTCGTGCTTGTGCCAAACGATGTTTGTAAAAAATGTGTAACTCTCAACCTATATAAAATCACTGGAAAGTTGAAAAGTTTTTAAAATGTTACATTGCTACAGACAAATTGTTTAATTATAAAGTAACTCCATTATACTCATAGTATTCGATGGTCACAACACTAATTTTCAGTGTTATCAGTTTGTCAATACCACATTAAATTTAATCAAAGATGGGCGTTATCGCAGCACTATTTACTTATTTGTCAAGTACGTTTATTTTTACAAGTACGTCGTGGATGATTGCTAAGTGATAACTCGTGATTAGATCACGTGTCTTATCATGATTTATGTCTTAGCTTCTGCGTGACCTGTTGTATTATATATTTCCTCTTCCCCTACATGTTTATTTAGATCGATATTAAAAATATTCTTTATAAAAGTGTCTAGAACAGACATTCCAACTTCACCTATAGCAACACTGTTTAGAAATTTTGGATATTTTCGAAGAACACATGTGACAACCTTTCTTTCTCTTTGCAGCAGGTTGGATGGTTGCTAAGTGATAACTTGTGATTAATCACGCGTTAACACGATATATACACGACCGCATTGGTACTTATTCGAATATTTGAACAATTGTTATTGGTAACAAAAGCTATTCGTTGCCCTGTACGAGCAATCAGCTGATATTGCAGTGTTGCATAACTATTTATTATCATCAACTAACTACGAACCACATGAGT
This sequence comes from Parnassius orleans, assembly GCA_029286625.1. Lineage (NCBI taxonomy): Eukaryota > Metazoa > Arthropoda > Insecta > Lepidoptera > Papilionidae > Parnassius > Parnassius orleans. The sequence goes on from JAGSMP010000078.1 coordinate 1,299,064, forward strand.
AAAGAAATGGTACGAACATCTGTTAGTCGAAAAAAGTTGATTCTTTCAATTTCGTCCTTCGTTTTGGAAGTTAATTCATCGCAGAGTAGTGTTTGGCTCCAAATCTCCAATTGCTAGAATGAGTAAAGTTGTTAAAAATTTAGCGAAACAATTGATATATTTTTCGACCCTCATAACAAGCTCCGTCGCACTTTAAGAGATTAGCTCTTGTAATATTCTGTAAAACATTTTTTTCCGCGTATATTTTTAGTACTGTATATCGTTATCAAATTTTTAATCCTAGAAATAAAGGTACACAGTGCTGAGTTATTTGCATGTGGTATCCGCGTGTAATTATTTGTACATTTTAATTCTTATTGGTTTATTGTATTTAAATAGCATGTAAGGAATGATACAAATATTGGTGGATCTAGAAACAAAAAAAATGTAAACAAATATATTGCGGATGGATTGCCTAATAAAATAGATTATTATGTTCATGGCTAACAAAATTTAAATATGATGATAATTTTAAACAATGAATAATGTTCATACTTCATGAATTTTAAAATTTATTAATAATTTTATTTTCTTTAAAACATTTACTTTATGAAAAACAATCTCTATATATAAAAAATAAACATGCGTAAGTGTCGCGGAACACTCAGTTGGAACGAAATTCCTTTCGTAGTACATTCAAAAATTCAAACTACAAAACTTTATTTTGACATAAAAATATTACAGTAACTGTTTCATTGAATCCATAGGCCCCAAACTAGTGTTAGCCAGTGGCTTCTCCCATAACATTGCATTATTAATTTATGCCTTAACATATGTGTGTGTGTGTGTGTGTGTGTGTGTGTGTGTGTGTGTGTGTGTGTGTGTGTGTGTGTGTGTGTGTGTGTGTGTGTGCGTGTGCGTGTGCGTGTGCGTGAGCGTGTGCGTGTGCGTGTGCGTGAGCGTGTGCGTGTATGTGTTTGTGTGTGTTTGCGTCAATAATAAAAACCAGTTAACATTTATTCTACATCTTCATAATCAAATTTTTTAAGCCATAACAATATATGTTTCTTAATAACGTTATTATTGCAGTCTTTTATATTATATTTCTTATTAAGTCTGTTATATAGGTGTGGAACAATAACATCAAACTGCTTCTGGGCGAATCTTGTTTTTACTTTGGGAATAGGACAACGGTAAGCCTCTCCATTACGTCCAATAGTGAGTCAGATCGATTCGCCAACTTACAGATTGGCTCAACTCTTAGCAAAAACACTATCACCACTCAGAGGACACACAAGAGCACACACTAAGGATTCATACCATTTTGTTAGTGAGATAAAAGACCTGTGTCTTACTGACAATGAAACTATGGTCAGTTTTGATGTTCAGTCTCTATTTACATGCCTACCTGTTGAAGACTGCATCTCAATTGTAACTAGGAAACTAGAAGAAAACAACATGCCAGCAGAATATGCAGTATTACTTAGACATTGTCTTACATCTGGCTATCTATTGTGGAAGGAAGAGTTTTACAAGCAAGTAGATGGTGTTGCAATGGGCTCACCGGTATCTCCCATTGTCGCCGATATTTTCATGGAGGACTTAGAGGAGAAAGCCCTGCTTACTGCACCAGTAACTCCAAGGTTCTACAAGCGGTACGTAGATGATACTTTTTCAATTTAACCATCAGACAAAGTAACTGCATTTTTAGAACATCTTAATTCCATAAAGTCTAAAATTCAATTTACTATGGAGTTAGAGGCAAATAATTCTTTAGCTTTCCTAGATGTGTTAGTCATTCGAAATCCTAACAACACCATAGGTCACACTGTGTATAGAAAAAAGACCCATACAAACCGATATTTAAATGGTGAATCCCACCATCATCCTTCACAGTTAGCTACTGTGGGCAAATATTTGTTACAGAGAGCACGAGGGATCTGTGACAGCAAGCAATCGGCCACCGAGCTTTAGCACGTCAAGTAGGTTCTGCACGACAACAAGCTTCGGGTCCCGCGCCTACGTTACAGTGACCGAGTGAAGCCGGCCACAGTCGAGCGTGTGCCTGCTGTACTACCATATGTCAGAGGTGTCACAGACAAGATTGGCTACATCTTGAAGCGAGCTTCTATTAGAACATTCTTCAAGCCGCCGAAGAAGATTAGTCAGTTCTTAACATCCGTCAAGTGTAATATTCCTCTACAAGATGTAGGAGTGTACAAGCAAACAAAACGATCCATCAAAACCCGCGTAAAAGAACACATAGCTGACGTGAAGCACCAACGTTCCGGGAAGTCTGCAGTTTGTGACCATATCCTAGATGGCCCCCGCCATTACATTAGATTTGATAAACCACAGATTCTCGCGATATGATGATATGTGAAGCTATTGAAATTAAAAAACATCCTAATTTCAATAGAGAGGGAGGCTGGGTACTACCACCTGCTTGGCATCCTGTAATTAATAAAATTAAAACTAAACCCAAGCATACCACTGCAAGACTTCAAGACACAGTTAGTTCATTCTGCGTAGATCGGACCAAAATTAATAATTAAAAAAGCTGAAGGTACTCCGGATTAACTCTGACATCGGGACGTCAATCACCTCAGTCCCCCGTGTCCATGGGTGCTGTAAAGCACCCGAAACGTCGGGAATTAATAAAAATAAAAATAAGTTAATTAAACGCGATATAATCCGTAAAAGTAGTTTTATTCAATAGTAATTAGAAACCTAACGATGCCACGAACTATTTATTCCATCAAATAGATATAATCACACGGAACGATATGAGGTGGCGAATTCTCTTTCGCCGCCACAACAAGGCGAACCTTTCTGCTTCCGATCATGAGTGTAGTTTTACCCACGTTCACTGCGAATAGAACCTCATTTGCAATAAAAGTAATCTTAAGGATTTTATCGTGTTTAATTTTAACTTTTTTTAATTACTGACTTATACTACTAAAAAAATTATACATCTATATAGTTAGGGGAAACGTGCTTCAATTAATGAGATCTTATCTAGAAGACAGAAAACAAATAACACAAATTACCCGAATAGATATCAAGTCGAAAACCGAAAAAATATACTCTTCTGATACACAATTGATTAAATACGGAGTTCCTCAGGGTGGAGTTCTTGCCCCGCTCCTTTTTATCATTTATATAAACGACTTTCCAAATTGTACAAGTCACCAAATGTCGTTATTTGCCGATGACAGCACTGTAAGTTATAATAGTAATAATTATGATGACATTGAAAGTGAAATTAATAATAGTCTTATATCAATTATTGACTAGTTGAAAGAAAACTACCTAAAAATTAATCTGGACAAAACCAAAATAATGACTTTTCAAATAAAACAAAATAACTCAATAAATCTACATATTAAATATATGGGCCAAGACGTAAAAGAAACAAAGGTAAAGAAATTTTTGGGACTACATATAGACAATGATATGTCGTGGAAGACTCAAATTGATAGTTTTTGTAAACAATTGCATAACCAAAAAATTAACTTGTATAAATTTGTGGAAAGTCAACGTCGCTCAGATAAGCTTCATTTAGTACCAAGTAGAACTGTTTTTTTACAGAAGAGTATATACGCAATGGCACCAAAAGTATATAACAAAATACCTAAGTACATTAGAGATTGTGACAACATTAATATTTATAAACGTAAACTTTTTGATCTACTAAATGATAAAGTATATTATTCCATAGATGAATTCCTTAATGACACATTTTGACAAAAATATTATAGATAATATATAATTATATATATAATACTAGATGACAATTATATAAAATGACAACAATTATTGTATGATATAATATATATATACCTTTATTATCTTTAAAGTTTTCATAATTATTAATATATTATATAATGATTTTAATTAGAACCATCAGAAGAAGAAAAATTTAATGAATGTTGCACTTGTTAATTTTATATTTTGTATGCCTACTGGCGGGACATAGAGAACCTACCTTGTATTTTATTATGTACATATCGAGATCTGTAAATTAACCTATGTTCACAAAATAAACAGATTTGATTTGATTTGACGTTTCGGGCACTATAAAGAACCCATGGAGACGGGTTGGGGGGGGAGGGGGGACTGAGTTGTTTAACGTCCTGATGTCATAGTTTACGAAGACTACAATTAACTTTTAAGTAATAATGTTTGGTCCGCTCTACGTAGGACGAGCTTACAGTATCTTGAAGTCTTGCAGTAGTATGCTTGGGATTGAAGTTAGGATGTTTTAATTTTAATAGCCTCGGGAATCATTCTTGGTAGGAATCAGTGTTCTATTGCGAGGATTTGTTGTTTATCAGATCTGATATAATGATTTGGACGATACTGAATATGTTGACATACTTCAGACTTCTCGGAGCGTCGGTGCTTCACATCACATGTTCTTTTACGCAATTTTTATGGAACTTTCTTCCAAAGATGTGTTTTGTATAACCCGCTTAAATAAAACTTAAAATGTAACGTGATTTATTAAAATTTGTTTTATTACATGTGTAGTATTCATCATTATCAGAACAGCGTTTATGAAAATTTTGCTAAATTTGGCGCGAAATAGCATTTAATGATGTTTCTAAATTGAAAACTACGCGAGCGGAGCCGCGGGTAAAAGCTAGTGTCAAAATAAATGTTGGAGGTATTCTAGATGAGTTATAGTTTGCAATCAGTGAAAACTTGTTCGAGTTTTGTTATAATTTGATAGTTCATGCGAATATGATCGAAATGTTTAGCGATTTACCGTAAAATAAATGTTTTAACTTTAACGTGCTATGAATTGAAAAAAATAAGTAGCCTTTTTGTATTCTAATGTGTTGATAAGTATTACAATTTACTCTGAAAATATGTAGTCGACAAATTTGCGGTTTGAAGTCGAGAGTTTCGTAGAAGTCGGTACAACAATTATCAATGAGGAAGATGTCGTAACGGCTAATTGCACATCATGTCAGGCGCGGCTGAACCCCGGTAATATCGAGGCTACACCGCTACAGCCTGATCTTATCGGCGGATCTAACGGCAAGACAACTCAAGCGGCCGCCGAACACATGGTGCTTTGGCGCGGCAATAGACATCTGACGCTTGCTTAGCTTTCCATATACATTTCCAGCCATGTCACGCGGATATCTATCCGACCGAGACGACTTGATGACTATTGCAATTTGTGTGATGTCAATTGCAATGTGTGATATTTTACATAGTTGCCTTTTTTATTTTTGCAATGTGTGATATTTCATACAGTTGCCTTTTATATTTGCAATGTGTGTAATGGCCTATGCCTCTGCAGTTGCCTTAAAATGAGGAGACAAAGGACAGCCGAACGGTTTTGCAAAATGAAGACCGACAACCGCCACGTGCGCTTGCCTCATGACAGCTACGTATGGCTTGTGCTGTGTTGTTTTGATGGCCACGTGCGCTTGCCTCATGGCAGTTACCTATGGCGTGTGCTATGTTGTTTGATGGCTACGTGCGCTTGCCTCTTGGCAGCTACCTATGGCGTGTGCTCTGTGTCACATGGCGCTTGCCGTTCTACGAGAGGCAGCGTGGGCGCGGCATCGCCGCACAGCGTTCGCACCGGGCGCCTCACCATCTGCTACTGACGCAAAGCCTGGCCTACGTCTCTGCATGCAGCTTCCTTTTTGCAATGTGTGCTATGGTGTGTGAGTGCCATGTCACACAGTTGCCGTTTCTTATGACAATGTGTGGTGAACTTTAGAAGTCCGGAATTCTAAGGTTCGCAATATCTTCATTTCTTTTAATTTATAATTTTGCAAAGCAGATTATTTATATCTTTCGTGCACCTGGAACTTTTTACATCTATTCCAATCTTAAATTACTTTGGATACCTATTTTACGAGACCAGTGTACATCCATACGCTTGTGCGTCTGACGTAGTTGTTTCCATGCCTTCTGCTTTGACTGTTGTGTACTTAAATTTTTACATTAACACTACTTGGAGTAAAATCCAATACGAAAAAGGTTTCAGGTACTAGTTAACGCTAACTTCGTGCCATTTCAACAGCCGCTTGGAGGTATGCAAACTTGGTGCCTATGCCTACAGTGTTGAAGTCTGGGTGATGCGCTAACTTTGCGCCTTTGTAAACAGTCACTGGGAGGTATGCAAACTTGGTGCCTATGCCTACAGTGTTGAAGTCTGTGTGATACGCTTACTTTGTGCCTATGTCAACAGCCACTAAGAGGTATGCAAACTTGGTGCCTATGCCTACAGTGTTGAAGTCTGGACAGCCCGCTGGCGCTGGTGCAGCGCAGCGGAACCGTTCGCTGGAGCGCGTTTGACAGGGTGCCCTATGTCTTCAGTGTATAGTACGATCTGTATCGTGTGCGCAGTTTTCCTCAAAGAACATTGTGTTATTTGTGACGTATGTTAAGCTCTAGTAGGAAGCGTTGTATATACTAAAATCTGATTTGGACGATGTTTTCAGTTCTGTAAAAGCTTAGTCTGTATTTCATGGTCAGAAAGGGCCGAGGCGGATAAGTTACAGTAAGCCAGTAACGTTACTTTAGCCTTCACACGAGGACGTGTGAATTGTCAGGAGAGGCCGTGTTGGGAATGAGGGTAAAATAATAAAGGAAAATAAGAAAAATTGAGGGTGGAGCTGTAATCTCCCACTTTGTCTAGCAGTATAAAGTCTAAGAGGGATCAGTCGTTAATTCTACGAGTCTCACTGTCGTTACTATGCCCGTTGTGGTATTCTTCTTTTTTTGGTTGGTTTGCATACTTTGGTGTTATCATGTAATTATGTCCTTCACGTTACATTAATGTGTGATTACGCCAGGGACATTTTACGGTTGATCGAACTGTATGTGCTCTATGCTGAATGTGTAGTGCTGTAAGCTGTCTCATTCCTGATAATGATTAATTACGTAAGCAAGAGAGCAAGTTGAACATCCGCTCTCTCACACTTTTATTATTTTTAACAATTAGCTTTCAAAGTAATTTGAGTTAATGCGAGAAATATTCTATTTAAATAATCTTGAGAATAGTTTCTAACATCAGAAGTGTAATAATTTATTACACTATATTATAATTTTGATCGTGGAAGGAAAACGGAAGATCTCTCGCCGGGCAAGGTGTTAAGCCCGGAGTGCCAACCCTAGGTGTGGTATCTATATCTATATTCCGTGATGTTAGTGCTGTTAGCCTTTTTGGCTTTTACAATTCCATCAGCTGCTAACTTAGCGCTCGCGGTCTGTAAGGCCACGAGGTATATAACAAGGGAATGGCGATGATGATGATGACGGTTTATTACCATTCATCAGGACCCCTCTGAAGGATTTTTGAACTATCTAACCGCTGTCCGTGTAGGAAAGTGCGAACCCCCGCCTCTGACTGCTTAGCTCAGGTCTATCGATGTTCTGGGTGGTGAGAACTGCCTAGGTACGCAGGTGTACGGTGCGTACACGATGTGCACAGGATTGCGTCGTGCTTGTTTGACATATTGGATGTATTGTCAGGCAGCGCGTCACACAACGACATAGAGTCTCGAGCGCTGCAGTGTCAATGTCAGTGTTTGATGTGCCTGCGACGTTTAGGTTGACGGGATCGAGCGAGCGTGGTGGTTACGCATATAGTATGCATAAGTACGTTACGCGGTCTACGGAGAGTCCGCGTGACGTTTGGTATTTTGTCGTAGTTGGTTTTGCCAACAGCAGGTTTGGATGGGTTTCGGCGCTATGAAAGTAGCGCTGAGACATCTCCTTGAAGTATTCGGAGATAGTGGGAATTTGGCAATCATTGTGCAGATCTGAATTCCGTTGATACCGCCGTGCTCCGGTGGCTTTTCGGATGAAAAAGTTTTGAACTTTCTGTAGTTCATATAAATGGGTCCTATAAGTGTGGGCAAATGCTACACTTGCAACAAGACATGATAGGTCTAACGTAGGTTTTGTACAGGTGAAGTTTGTGTCTTAGCGACAACTTACTCTTCCTGTTCACAAGAGGGTGGAGACGGCCAATGACTGTCTTGGCTTAGTTACGAACTATACTAATGTGATTCGCGAAACTCATGCGGATGTCGAACGTGACTCCCAGATATTTGGCCGAATCTTCCCAAGGGATGGGGCGGCCTCGAATCTTTTTTGGCGTTGAACTCCGTTGAAAGTATAATGCTAAACTTTTTTTCGGGATTTACTTTGATTCTCCATAAGCGGAACCATTCGCCTAAGCGATTGGTAGCTTTTTGGAGTTTCAAAGTGAGATTATTCCTATTATAATCTGATACAAAGAGTGCCGTATCGTCGACAAAAGGCGCAGTGTTTACCACTGGGTCCTTAGGGTTATCACTCGTGAAGAGTGTGAAGAGGAGTGGAGACAGGACCGAGCCTTGTGGGACCCCGGCCTTTAGAAAACGTTTCGTGGAACGGGTTCCCTCTACTCGATGGCGAAAGGAGCGATTTGTAAGGAAGGCTCGGATGATGTGCACGAGCCTATCTGGCACGTTAAGTTTATACAGCTTGTAAAGCAAGCCGTCGTGCCAGACCTTATCAAATGCCTTTGCGACATCGAAATAGAGGGCTCCGGTGTTTCGAGACCTTTTCTTTGTCGGGTGGTGATTAAAGCCAGACAGAACGTATTCTGTTAGGCGATGAATTTGGTGAGTGCACGAGTGTTCGGCTCTAAAGCCAAACTGCTGGTCGGGAAGAAGTCTGTTAATTACAGTGAAGTCACGGAGGCGCTTCAGAATGATGCGCTCGTAAAATTTACCCCATGTGTTGAGTAGACAGATGGACATGTAGCAGGTGAGTCGATGTCGCAGTTTTCCTGGTTTTGGGATCCCTATTACGTCTGCTTCTTTCCAGATATCCGGGAAAGAGCAGCTCGAGAGAAGCGCGTTGAAGATTCCTACGAGAAGGTAAATTAGTGTTGCCGGAAGAGATTTTATCACCTTGTTGCTGATGGCGTCTGGCCCCGGGCTGATCTATTCTTTAGACTTTTTATGATTTCTGTGACTTCATCAACATTCACAAGGTCGAGTGGTTCGCCCGCTGTTGGTAACGCAGACCTACGTTCGACTTCCACTTCTACCTCTAGTAGGTGAGCGAGATCTGTTGGTACGCTGGATTCGGCATTTTCGAGATCTTCTAAGGCAAGATCGGGGTAGTCTAGCCTCATGAGAGGCGTCATGGGAGAAGATTTCTCCGATTTTAGAGCTCTAGTCAGCTTCCAAAAGGCGTCTTGAGAAGGTTCTATTGCTTCAAAAAGGTTTTCCCATTTATCGTTTCTAAATTCGGCTATACGTTGTGAAATCTCGTTTTGTAGAGAACGTAGTCGAACTTTGTTATCTTCCGTGCGATAACGGTCGTAAGATTTTAGCACGGTGTTCTTCGCTCTAATCAATTGTCGAAAATTTGCCGGTAGCTTCGTGTACCGATCACTCGACACACGAACCTTAAAGGAGCACTCTTCGACCGCTGAAGTGAGGTGAATCGATAGGGCGCTAATCACCCTAGTGGCTTCCTCCGGCGACTCTGTCTTGTCCAATATGGTGTCTAAATGCTGGGAGTTCGTAGACGTAGGCGGGTTAGTACACCGAGATCGGTGCGAATGAAGGGGCAGGTTGCCGAGGACGGGACCTGCATGCGGTAGCCGTTCGTCTGCGCCGGTCTACTCCTCTGCGCCTTTTACTGCGCGGCGCTTTGATACACCCGCGATAATTTGCTGGGTGTCCCGCTTTGCCGCACAGAACGCAGCTCGGAGGGCCTTCTGACTAGGATATTCGGGTGCACTCGGGTATGCCATGATCGCCTAGACACTTAATGCATCTAGGCTGTCGAAACAGTTTCATCTAAAAATAATTTTATGTTGCTACTTTGAAAAAAAAAAAGGTTTGAAAAAATTTACGCGGACATCCGGATGTTGATTTTGTATGTGGTCACGATAACTCCCGAAAAAAATTGACGTATCGAGACCGGGGTTTTTTGTTAGCTTCAGTATTACATCAACTGGTTCACTATTTCGTATCAATAGCTTAGTACGCGTAGTTTGTTAATAAAATGATTTTCAACTTTTATAAGTTTTATTGCTATTAAAAAATTTAAAGGCGCTTTCATATATTTTTTGGCCCTTGATAGAAAGGACAAATGTACCATACAGCCTGTATCGATGTTATACATTAACATTATTAACTTTTTTCCCTGTAGGTGACACTACCTTTTAAAATAATAGAGCGCTAATTTAAAACACGTAAATAATATATTTTAAAAGTCAGGAATACAATTTATTTTTTTCATCAAAATTCAATGAAACGCTCATGAGGTGTGCACTTTTGGATTTTCCAAACTATTTAATTTGCAGAAATTGGCTCAACTTATGCTGCGTTAGCATAGTTAATGTTAATAAAAAAGTAATTATTAACAATATTTAGAGATTTTGTGGGTCATGAGTTAGATTTAATAGCTCACAGGTAGGTGAATATTGTTTAAGGTTAGTGATGTTGTTTATAGTATTCCAAATTATCCTTTGAATTTCGGTTATTTTTACAGAGCTCAGCTTTCTCATAGGTAGTTTTAATTATTTTCAACTAATTGTGCAAAATTGCGATACCTTGTATAAGTAATATGTAATATTGCATTGTTTTTATCACGCTTTGCTTTCTTATGCTGTCTTAGGCAGCGTACCAATCCAGGAGTTAGCCATGGCTTGATACAACGTTTATGGTGAGGAACATTTATATATATTTCAATGTTATGTAAGTAAATGTTTATATTTAAATTTTATATACTGAATAAAGAATTTTGAATTTAAATTACGATATTGCTGTAGCAAATAATGTTGTTATTATGTAATTAATACAGCAGTATTGTAAATTAATGTTTAAAAAAAAAGTACCGCTGGGTTTTCGCTCGTTCATCTCAGGAGAGAGGTTTTTTCCGAACAAATGACTTTCAATAAGTATTCTTTTAATCTATTCTATTGTAATTATTATATTCCATTTAAAAAAAGAAGCAATTAAATCTGTTAAGCCGTTCCCGAGAAATTGGTAAACATATATTAAAAAATACGTGTACCGATTAAAGATAAACCTACTCGTTTTTTTTCTCGGTTAATCACTAATAATAGATTGTTTATAAATTTTATTGTTTGTTAAGTAAAGTTAAGTAATAGTGTTTCACCATGTCTAGAAAAAGCGAGGCAAGTACATCGACTCAATTTATGTAGAATTATAGATTCCCTCTATGTACACCGTTACCGTTATCGTTACAGCCTAATAAAGTCCACTGTTGAACATAGGCCTCCCCCATAGATATCCTCATAGGGGGGATATTTGCCATAGTTGCCACGCTTGGGAGGCGGGTTGGCAACCACAGCTTTTTATTTTTAGTTGTTATTAGGAAGACGCTGCTCTGCCCATCTCCTGATTTTTTTCCCTCTGTCACCTCTTACAACACCCACGGGATGATATGGGGTAGTAGAATTTCTTACACCGCTACATGGTGTTATCTATACTGAATTTATGTAGAATTATAGATTTCCTCTATGTATGTACTTACTCTAAGGTAAGTCTACTATTACTTGAATGTAAGTCGGTAAATTTTATAAAAACTCATAAAAAATAATAATTAGCAAGCAATAACATTTTACTTTTATTTAAAAAATATTTCGAAGACATGCGAAGTTAGCCAACACGCATTGGGGCAGCGCGGCGGACACTGCCTTGCCCAAAAACCCCCTCAGAAATAAGAGGAGGCCTATGCCCAGCAGTGGGACGTATATACGTCCCACTGCTGGGCTGGCATGCAAAAAAAGCTAAAGTTACCGCCTATATAGGCGGTAACTTTAGCTTTTTTTTGATACACCACATTTTGTTCCTACACATTCTTATTCTTACATTGTCATCCGATTCTGAGGTATGTTCAAAATTTCAATTATCTAGCTCATCGGGAAGTTAGTTTAAAATCAATCACTAAATTCGACCCAACACGAAAGACAGTTAATAAAAATGTGGAATAATAAAATCCGAAAGATCAGTTTTAACTTTTTTTATTGATACTTTATAGGTTTATTGATTAAAAACTATCACTTTAAACACTTCACTGTTGTCGACATTTTCTTAAAAAATGTCCCCATTCTATGCTATATCAAATCGTTACTTTCTTCGCCTTTCGTACTTATGTCTCTACTTCGTACTTCTCGTAGTTTTATGCTTCTCTCTATTTGTTCTACCGTATCCATCAGTGGCAAGTCTTTTGTTTCAGGCGTTAGAGTCAGGAGAGCTCCAGCGATAAAGGCGAAGCCGCCGAAAAAAATTGATGGAAGGATGACGGAGACTGTGTTCTGGAAAAACATAAATATATATTTATTAAAGAAATAATAGTGAGTGGCCGTTGAAGAGCACACAGTCCACCTGATGGTAACTTAATGTGGATGTGTGCAATCGATATCTACATATTATATATCAACTATTAAGAATTAAAATGCGGATGGTTGTCATCCTTGAGGACTAAGGTGGAATGCCACTTTACCGGTGAGAAGGGTGTCCGGTTCAAGTACTGCTGTGTTTTGTATATTCGTGTTAATTTGGTTATTTTGTACTGGTATTCGCAGCGAGCTTGGTTCTTTCTTGGTAGAGTCACTCAATATGTGCTGCAGCTATAACACTGCAGCGTGGTCCCACCTTTAGACTAATGCAGTATAAATATAAGAAATATATATAGAAAAATATAAGAATATAAGAGAGAAATATAAGAAACTGTTTGCCCAAAAAAGCTAGTTCTGGCGAGAAGTCTGATAACAGTGTTAGGGCCAGTACTAGGGCCAGAACTAGGGCCACCTGCATAGGGTAGCGAGTAGGGTAACACACCTTTAAAAAAGCCTTGCCAATGGCATGCATGTAGCTGAGATCTACGCAGTTAATATACAGGCAATGTGTGATTGTTCTCCATTCCTTAAAAGTGTACAGATTGACATTGGTTTCGCCTGTAATAGCAGGGATTGTATTAATTGGTATGTATTGACGATCGCAGCACCAGACGGTTCATACTTTTGACCTAGCTTCCCGTCGCTAGTTTTGGATAAACGAAATGGTTATACCGCCATCTATCAGATGCCATGAGCTTTTTCTAGCATTTTCCATACTCACCTCTGACAAACCTTGTAAAGTTTCAAACGGTGGGTGGCATAAAATTACGTCTTGCTTTATTATTTTTCTAAAATTCTTAGTGTGCTCAGTCACACTAAGCATTTTAGAGGCCAATTTAGTTTTTCTTTCTATGTGACGGCGGAACTGTATGTCGATCGATATGTCAACGCTGAGGATTCCGATACTGACTGATGCAAAATCACACACACACACCCACATTTAGTTATTACGTAATAGTAAAAATTAGGTAGACTGACCAGAATTGGTGTAAGAGGTGCAAAGATACTCCCAGTCCTGGCAGCCACAGCGCACACTCCGAGTAAGGTACCCCGGATGCTGGTAGGGAACAGCTCCATTGTGTACGTGACAACTCCAGTGAAGCATACGGACACTAGAAGCTTGCCGAATAGAAAGAGGGATATTTTAAGCCACACGTAACCTATAAATTAAACATTTACGGTTACATGACTTTAGAATTAAATATTTATTAACAATAAAAGCGGTTTGTTCATACCATTCAAACTCATTAACACAGGGTATTCAGGGAAAATCTTACAGGATATACGTTATTTACATATTCCTAAAAAAAACTTTTCTCTAACAGTGTATTGAAAGCGCTAACAAGAATAGCTAATAGATGTAAGACTTTATGACTGGTGCAGAAACAGATTTTTAATAGTATTTAAACCCAAATCAACAAAATTCTTACCCTCAGGAATCCATGCAGATGTCACGCAGAGTATTCCACAAATGAAATAACCGTACATCATTGGAAGCTTTCTTCCTATTCTGTTCATCAAATACATTGATATTAGCTCGCCAGGGAACGACATTACTGTAGATAGCATGAAATTCGTGTACTTATTCCCGGGCAAATACACCGAATTCAACATTAATCCATAATAAATAAAGCTGGCAGTAAATCTACAGAAGGCTCCAACTAATATACGTTTCAAAATCTCTTTCGATTTCAGTACATCCTTATAACTTTCCTTTTGTTCATAATTCTCTATTTTGAACTGTTTCTTAAGGTCTTCTTCGTTCATATTTGCTAATTTTTGTTTGTTTATATTGATATTGTTAACTTTTGATATACGTAGAAGTATACTTTTCGCGTCTTCGGTCCGTCCGTTTAGTATTTGCCATCGTGGACTCTCTTTCAGGAGGAATATGTAGGAAATGAATATGATAGGAGGAATGTAAATGATTCGGATCAAGTCCTTCCAGTAAGGCACGATCATTGCTATACAAGCGTATATTGATTCTCCCATGTAAACAGAGTACGCGGAGAGTACGCCAGCTAGTATTCTGTTTTTCCCGGCAATTTCGATCACTAAATTTAAAAATGTTGCAAGATTTAAATATTATAAAAAATTGCGTTGATCAATAAAGTGACACTTTTAGGTTTTTCTTTCTACGATTATGAAATTGGGTAAATCTAATCTTATGATCAAGATTGAAAAAAGGAATTCTTTGTAATAAACTGTACTAAAACAATAAAAACAAAGCTGTTAGAGCGTTTAAGCACTGCTTCCGATCCGAATTCGACTCGATGCGAGTAAACTTAAAATTAGAAAACTCCGACTTAATTTTGAGGTCGATTATACACTTTGTCCAATTCGGATCCGAAAAAACGCAATTGTTGCTTGTATACAGATTTAATAGTTTTGCCTATTCCTGTGCTGTTTGACATACAGTGATTTAGTCTTTCATTATGTCTCTTCAATCGCCCTTAAATTTTGACACTGTTATTATACTGTTGCTACTTCGACTCATCAACATTATGTACCGAAATAGAGATATTTTCGACTTCGTAAAGCGGAATTTGAATGTAACGCGCCACTCCTTATACAAATAGCTACGAATACTTCTGATTAACATTTATTGAATTCTACCGGATTTGGATCGAAAGCAGCGCGCAAATGTTCTTAAGCATTATATTAATGCATATATATGTAAATTTGCTTTCATCTTCATAATTGTCATTCCTATAGCCGAATACTCGAAAATTTGAACCGATTAACTGTGGGAAAAAAGGCTTACGAGTAAAGGTAAAGACAGCATCGTATCGGTAAGTCAAATGAAGTGCGGCTTTCTTCTAGATGAAGTGATAACCTAGTAAGGCATGAAGACGATGGGTGCAGGGGCCCGGTATCGTGTTTTGTGGTATTCCTTGAGGGAGGCTAATGTTTAACAGTGGACTTGTAGGAGGGCTGTAATGTTAATGATGATGAAGCATTCCGGCGCTTTTAAAAACTACGACAGTTCCCGCTTCAGAATTTTTGCTATGATCGAATCGAAAATAATAAATATACGGTAAAACCGTTTCCAATTAATTTTAATAACATTTTTGGTACCTACTTAAAAGCATCGCTGCCGTATACGTGCCTCCCATTATTGCTGCTTCAAGCATTTCAATAAAGACGTACACATAGTACGATGAACTGAAAGCCTTTAGATTTCCAATGCAACTTCCCACAGAGCAGATAATTAATATCGGTTTACGGCCGAACCTGCACACATATTTATCAGGTCTTTGTAATGTCAAGAAAAAAATATTAGATGTTATGTCAAGAAAAGGAGTACAGTTTGTGATTAACTAATACATACGAAGATAAACTGACCTTAAGCGGTCAGGCACCGTAGAGTCTACTTCGCCTGAGGATGCCTCGTTTAGAGGCGAAACATCTGTCGTAATATATTATCTATTGACAGTGGTGTATCTTTCCTAGTGTAGTAGTGTTGGGAGTAGTGGTGCTGGGATTAGTGGTGAAGGGGAAAGTGCACGGAATTGATTCTAATGAAGTAAACTCTCCATCTTTCTTCGTGCTCTAACCCAAAGCCCCTAAGACTTTCAGTTACAGTTACAAATTCGTTTTCAGTGCCATACAGTGCCATGCAATGCAGTGGACGATATGAATGATAAGCTCGTGGAAACTGTCTATGCGTTTGAAGCTAGGTTCTGCAAGACATGTCGCTGAAGAACACAAAAATTCTCCGATCACACTCTAATCTCATGGCTGTTAGACGGGAAATAAAGCTGCAGTCTTTAGCAGATTTCACAGAATAGAGGCAACTGAAGAGATAGATCTCCAAATACATGTGCCGAGACTTGCGAAACTTCAATACAGCTCTAATTGGAGAAACAATCGAGCGGAGATCTATCTGTCAGAAAGAGCCGACTGTCGAAGCTGAAGACCGAATGTGGTAGCATCGTTTCCGGGACACCTGAGATTTTGAGTGAGATTGAGAGGTTCTACGTGCAACTGTACACGTCATCGTTGGGGCTACACATAAGTGTGAGCAACGATCCAAGAGCAAGTCTTATCCGACACTATTCCGATGATATCCCGGACGTAAATCTGAGTAAGATTAGAATGAATCTCTAGCACCTTAACCCTTTCGCTGTCCCGTGCACTACATATAGGTCATTGCTATAGTATTTAATTCCGTCCTCCATAGTGGCACTACAACGGAAGCGTGGAGCAGAAGTGCAGTGGTCTTGTTCTTCTCGTAAGGCAAAAAGGAAGAACTACAGACCAATTTCCCTTCTGAACCGCGTCTACGTGCTGATTTCGAGAGTCTTTACGACTTGATGACTTCTTGCCTCCCGAACACGTCGGTTTCCGAAAAGGCATTATTACCATAGACAACGTACATACCCTTCAGCAAATGGTACAGAAGACCGAAGAGTACGATCTGCCACATTGTCTTGCTTATGTGGAATATGAGAAAGCCTTTGATTCCGTCGAAATTTGGGCGGTGTTTGGATAGTCCCTTCAGCGGTACCAAGTTGACTGTTGGTATATAGAACTGCTAAAGTGTTTGTCCAGTAGGGCTACTATCGTTATCCGAGTACAGAACCACAGTACGAAACCTATCCAACGGCAGAAAAATGTAAGACAGGGTGAAGTTATATCCCCGAATCTCTTTACTGCTACATTGTTAGACGTTTTCAAACTACTGGACTGGAAAGGATACGGTATTAACATCAATGGCGAGTACATCACTCATCTTCAATTTGCCGACGATGTAGTCCTTATGGCAGAATAGCTGAAGGACCTAATCACTATGCTCAATGACCTCAATAGTGTCTCCCAAAGGATAGGTCTTAAGATGAACATGGACAAAACAAAAATCATGTTTAACGTCCATGTCACACCTATGCCGCTAGTTGTTGGGAGCACTAAGTTCGAAGTTGTTGACGAGTATGTTTACTTATGACAAATATTCTGACTAGTTAAGTCCAACTTCGCCCAAGAGGATTTAATACGAAAGATGTTCGCGAGATTAAGACACATCTTCTCGTCAGGTATACCTCAAAACTTAAATACAAGATTGTATTGATTGTACAACTATTGCGTGTTGCCAGTGATGACTTATGGATCTGAGACGTGGTCGCTTAGCGAGCTGTGAAGAGGGCTATGCTCGGGGTTTCTGTGCATGATAAACTTAGAAATTAGGCTATCCGCAGTAGAACAAGAACAACCGACTAAGCCCCAACGGATTAGTAAGCTGAAGTGGCAATGGGCAGGCCGCATAGTTCGAAGAACGGAAAACCGATGAAGAAGAAAGGTTTTCGAGTGTAGCCTCGTACACCGGTACGAGGCTACCTACCGAGGCGGAGTGTAGAGCAGCCCCCCACTACGCGTAGTGACCACCTGGTAAAACATGCAGGAAGTTAACTGATGCAGGTGACTCAAGACCGTCCTTTGTGGCATTTCTCTTTTTTTCTTTTTATTTAAGGAAAACATACAGCTATAATAATACTTGATTAATGTTTGAATTGAGTTATTACAAAAGCCAGTTAAGTTTTCACTAACTAATAATAACATACTTGATCATTGGGCTATTATTAACTAGCTATTATTTTTAATAATAGTATCGAATCTGTTGTGTTTCCTGATTTAATAAAACAGTAAAGTACTCGTAATACCCTTATTTAAATCTGGTAGTACATTACACCCCGCCAATTTTAGACCTATTTAAAAAGTTGTCATTAATAGTATGAGCTCTTCCGGGTCGATGGTACAAATGGGCGTGCCTCAAGGCCTTACCTTACATAGTAGGGGATAACCATGATATAGTATTATTTGCTGATGACACTTCTTTAATTTTCAAATTAAAACGAGAATTACTAAAATATGACAAAGTAAATAATGCTATACCTAAATTAGTAAATTGGTTCAATGTTAATAATTTGGATTTAAATGGCACTAAAACGAAATGTATGAAATTCATGACTCCAAATGTCAAACAATTAAATAATAATGTAATTTTAAATAGGGAAGAACTGAGTCATGGTTGGCGCAGCTTTTAAAGCGCTCTCACCATGCATAATCGCGAAGTGTGCAGCTTCCGTAATTACTTCCTGGTGAGATCAGATCATCAATGCTACAAGGACGTCATTTTGTATGATAAAAGGCTAACCCCTCTATCCTTAGCCAACGAGCAATGGCAAGACCCAGCAGTAGAGTGCATTTCCGACCGGGAGACCGTATGGAAAGAGAAGGAGCTCCACGGGAGGTTCTACAAGGCTCTTAAAGAGCCTTTCGTAGACACAGTTGCCTCCCTCTACTTGCTACTTTTTGGCGACCTCTTCGTGGAAACCGAGGGTTTTGTCTGTGCAAGACAGGATCAGGTTATTAAGATCAAGAACTATCGGAGATACATCCTAAAGGATGTCACTGTCGGCATCTGTCGAGCTTGTCGCCATCCCGGTGAGTCATTTACTCGTTGTTCGACTCTTACTACCTCTAAGCATTTGCACAGACACAATCTAGAAGCCAGGATTCTACACTAGGATCTCGCTCTAAACTACGGTCTCGTGGATCGGAAACTGCTTAATTATAAGTACTTGCCAGAAACCGTGCTCGAAAATGACCGCGCCAGACTCTACTGGGACCGGACCATCATCAGAGATATTCTAGTGAATAAGCCTGATATTGTACTGATGGACCGGGCACAGTCAAGGATATTTTTGGTCGACATTACCATTCTGTATGCCGACAACCTCGTGAAAGCCGAAGCAGATAAGGAAACAAAATATCTGGCCCTGGCTTACGAGGTAACCAACCGAAATTATTCCTGTAGTCGTCTCTGCGAACGAGCTGATCCCGGACAGCCTCTTGGGTCATCTGAGGCGATTGGGACTGCGTGACGCTCCGGGCTGAAATGCGGAAGGCGGTGCCCTCGACACCGTCCGCATCGTCCACTAGTTTCTTTCCCTTTCCCCCGACCCCTCGTTCGTTTGGTCTCCCCTGGCGAGGGCTTCCATCTGGTTGGGCTTTTATTTATTTATGTATTATTTATTTATTTATGTTAGTATATTAATATATATATATATATATATATATATATATATATATATATATATATATATATATATATATATATCATTTCCTTTTATATATTTATTCAGCCCAACCAGATGAGAATACTCTATAAATACCCCTCCATAATAGTAATAATTTATTAAACTTTAAGTATGCTTGGGTTGGGATTTAATTTTATTAATTATAGGATCCCAAGCAGATGGTAGCACCCAACCATCTTCTCTATTGAAATTAGGATGTTTTTGATTTCAATAGCCTCGCGAATCATCCTTGAAGGAATCGGTGTTCTTTAGCGAGGATTTGTGGTCTATCAAATCTAATGTAGTGACGAGGGCGATCCTGTACATGTTCACAGACTGCAGACTTCCCGGAGCGTCGATTCTTCACATCAGCTATGTGTTCTTAACGCGGGTTTTATTGATTTTAGTTTGTCCTATATAAGAGAGACCACATTCACAATCAAGCTTGTACACTCCTGCATCTTGCAGAGGGACATTACACTTAACTGATGTTAAAACTGACTAATCTTCTTCGGCTTGAAGTATGTTTTAATAGAAGCACGCTTCAGGATGTAGCCAATCTTGTCAGTGACACTCTGACATATGGCAGTACAGCAGGCACTCGCTCGACTGTGGCCGGCTTCACTCGTTCACTGTGACGTAGGCGCGGGACCCGAAGCTTATTGTCGTGCAAAACTTGCTTGACGTGTTGGAGCTCGGTGGGTGTTTACTGTCACAGATCCCTCGTGCTCTGAAACAAAGATTTACCCACGGTAGCTAACTGTGAAGGATGGTGATGAGAGTCACCGTTTAAATATCTATCTGTATGGGTCTTTTTCTATACACAGTGGCTCAAGGTGTTACCAGGATTCCGAATTACTAACACATCTAGAAAAGCTAAAGAGTTGTTTGCCTCTAACTCCATTGTGAATTGAATTTTAGAATTTATGGAGTTAAGATGGTCTAAAAATGCAGTTACTTTATCTAAAGGTAGAATTGTGAAAGTGTCGTCTACGTACCGCTTGAAGAATCTTGGATTTACGGAAGTAAGTAGGCTTTCTCCTCAAAGTCTTCCATGAATATATCGGTGACAATGGAGATACAGGTGAGCCCATCGCCACTCCATCTACTTGCTTGTAGAACTCCTCCTTCCACAATAGGTAGCCAGATGTAAGGCATTGTCTAATGCTGCATATTCTATGGGCATGTTGTTTTCCAGCCTTCTAGTTACAATCGAGATGCAGTCTTCAACAGGTAAGCATGTGAACAGACACTGCACATCAAAACTGACCATAGTTTCATTGTCTGCCAGATGTAGGTCTTTAATCTCGCTGACAAAATGGTAAGAATCCCTTTGTGTGTCTTGTATGTCCCCTGAGCGGTATAAGTATTTTCGCAAGTGTTGAGCCAATCTGTGTTGGTGAATCGATTTGGCTAACTATGGGACGTAGTGGAGCATTGGGCTTGTGTATTTTTTTTGGTAACCCATACAACTTCGGTGGTTTGGCACACGTGGTATTATCGATTTTACGTCCAGATTTAATTTTTGGAGTGTTTCTTTATGAGATCACTAGTTGTTTTAAGTGTGTTATTTGTTGGGTCGTTTTAACCTTTATAAGTGCTTGAATCCGACAAAAGTTCTTGTATTTTAAAATTATAATCTGACGTATCCATGACTACCGTGGCATTTCCCTTATCTGCGCGGAGAATCGTGAGTTCTGGTTTATTGCGTAGGTTATTCAACGCTTTATATTCGTCCTTAGGTAGATTCGGTTTCGGCGCTGAACTTCGACGTAACATAGACGAAATGTCTTGACGTATCGCTTCCAAATCTTCCTTTTGCATATTGTTTTTAAATAAACAGTCCTCGACATTGCAGATAATTTCCTCATACGGTAATTTTTTAGGTGTTATGGTGAAATTAAGGCCTTTCGATAATACTCTAATTGTTGCATCATCCTGAGTTTGTTTTGAAAGATTATAGACCGCGTTTGGTCTATGATCCGTGTTTGTGGTCAACGGTTGTGCTTCGTTCTCACGTTTACACAGATGTTTGAAATTTAATTTGGTCGTTAATTTTTGATATTTTACTATATGTTTGTTTTTGCATTCGTTATATTTATTAATTTCTCGTTTATTTAACGTTTCGATGCAAACATTATAATCAAATGTCGTTAAGACTGCCTTTAACTCACTGAATCTTAACTCTTAACCACTATTACACTCTGCTTAACCTAATGGTCGACTGGGATAGAATGCCTTAAGGAATTAAGTCTATGTGTTCTTGAAGAATCGACGCTCCGGGAAGTCTGCAGTCTGTGAACACGTACAGGATCGCCCCTCGTCACTACATTAGATTTGATAGACCACAAATCCTCGCTAAAGAACACCGATTCCTTCCAAGGATGATTCGCGAGGCTATTGAAATCAAAAAACATCCTAATTTCAATAGAGAAGATGGTTGGTTACCATCTGCTTGGGATCCTATAATTAATAAAATTAAATCCCAACCCAAGCATACAACTGCAAGACTTCAAGATACTGTAAGTTCATACTGCATAGATCGGATCAAAAATTAATAATTTTTAATCTGGAGGTAACCGTGGTTAACTATGACATTGGGACGTCAAATACCTCAGTCCCCCCGTGACCATGGGTGTTGTAAAGTACTCGAAACGTCGGGAATATAAAATAAGTTAATATACGCGATAAAATCCGTAAAACTAGTTTTATTTAAATAAATAGGAATATATTCAAAATGTATGTATTATGCTGGCAATTGACTAAAACCAATACTTTCAGTTTCGGTCACAGGCGTAGCCAGCTCTTAAGTATTCTACATATATTATCAAAAATCTGCGCGCGAGTTATGACTTTTTTCCTCCTTCTTCCATATACGAGCATTATCGGAAAATCAGATGCGTGGCGCATTCGATGCTCGGCTTTACCCTTTTGCTATCCAAATACCCCGCATTTAAAATAAAATGTTTGATTTGTTATTTGTAATGCATACAAAAAAAAAATGGAATAATTTGCAACGTCTGTCCTTGCATTCAATTACAATGTACGAGTAAGTGTCTTCAAGACAGTTTTGGATTTTAACTAAACTAACGCATTACCGTCTGTGGCTAAATTACCACTTTGGGTGGGACAGATGTCAAGTATTGGCATTGACTATTATGAGCCAATGCTGTAATCAATTTAAATGTCTCAAAAATTAACAAAAACATAAGACTGTCTATCGTCGTACTCAGTAAACTTTATTTATTATCAACATAATATGACAGTTCAACGCTATTTATTGTCCTATACCAAAGGTTACTATTCAGCTTCTTGTATGTAATACAACTCTTATGTGCTTAGACCAATCTTGGGCTTTGTACTCCCGGAGAAGGTACTCCGCAAACGTGAGTCCATAGACATATTGATTCAGAAGATGGATATCAGCAATTTTACCTTTTAGAAAACACGTTAAATTATTTAGGTTCTTACCTGTCTGTCAGCCAACCCGACATTAACATTGCAAACAGCGTCCCAACATTGTGAATGGTTCCAATTAAATTAGACTTCCACGGCTGACAGGCGAGATTGAGCTGCAAAAACATTTATATGATGTTTTACACTTTGCGATTGGTTTGCTGTTTCTATAAACTGCCCATAAAGGTTACAAAGGGCGGACTTAATGTAAGTTAGCATTCTCTGCCAGTCAACCCATGACGAGGTGAGAAATTAGTTGCAGGCGACTTAAAGAACTAAATATAATAAATATAAATAGACATAACACATATTAAAATAAGGGCCATTAACTACACAAATATGTACATATGAATACAAGCAAATACAAAATAAGCCATATATACCAATTATCCTTAACACACATACATACATACATATTTACACACCAGAGAAATTGACAAGGCGTGATGAAATATCTCTGAACAAACGCCTTACTTCAGGTCCACACGGCCTCAGCGTTTCTACACCAAACGGCACTAACATGAACCCCTTTCCGAGGGCTGCATATTTGGGCCGCTTGTTAGACTCAGCAACAGCAGCAGCCGCGCCTTCTATGCAGTCTTTTTTAGTTCTATGCAGTCGCCGCAAGATGTGATGACGCTAATGTGTCAACACAAGTTGCATCCCGCACTAAGGAGGACCCATTTTTCCATGGAATGAGCATCATTATATCAGGCCTCTTACCATTGTCCCGCAATATACCCACTTGGCTCTAAAATTGCAGGTACGTAGCACTGGTTAAGGCCCGTCGAATGACGTCGTTAATGGCTGCATGGATAGGGATGCGACCAGCGCCACGAATGTAATGTAATTGTTTTGTTCCCGAACCAATTTTTTGAAGTCTACCTTATTTGGTATTTTCTAATGTCTTTAGGCAAGGGTTCCAGAGTACCGGTGGCCTGAACAGTAAAATAATTGCCGATAAAGCCAGTAAAAGGGATGGAACAGAAATGTGCAGATTATTTAAAGAGCGAATTACCATGTCGTGGTTGCAGGAAAGATATTAAAATTTGTTTTGAATGTAGTAAGGGAAGGAAAAATCATTTAAAATGGTGTAGCGAACCGAAAATGTTTTAGAAGTGCTCCTTTATCGGATAGTTAGCCATTAAGGCGAATACGAAGTTGGGAGATATGGTAATATTTTCAAAGACCGAAAATAAGGCTGATGCAAATATTAAGAAGGCGTTCAAGCTTATTGGGAAGATTTTTGGTTCAATTCTGGGTAATATAATAAATGACAATCAAGACGATTGTTTGAACAATCATATGCTTATTTTTGTATGAGTTACTAAGTAAAATTGAACAGTAAATCCATCCATAAACAATAACTCATATAAACAGTCCGAAAATAGCACTTAAAATTAGTTAAATAAATACTATAAAATACGCTTACTAGCGCACTTCATTGAGTCTGCTACATTGTATAGCAGACTCAGTAAAGTGCGCTAGTACAAGGTCGGCCCGCCCCCTACATCGCAAGGCCCCACCGTTGCTCTGCACAAGTATATTCATTTCCCAACTGTAATGTCTTTAGGCTGTGGCCTTACCTTTTTATATCGCACTATCGAGAGGTACTTTTTTTACGAGTTTTACTTGTACTCACCGTAGCTATGACGGTGTTGTTAGTTTCGTACACCCAGTCAGTGCATTTTTCGACCGCATCTGTGAAACTTTCGTTGGTGCACGTTTGTCCAACCACAAAATCCTCTTTTAGTTTTGGTTTTGTGCATCTGTCAATAGTGCTGTTGGGCCACCATGTGGTGTTATAAACTGCATATTGGTTTTCACATTCAGGGATACGGCATCTAAAATCATTTAACTAGTTCAAAACAATAAAAAAAGATAATGAAAACAGAATGTAACGTAAATATTATCAAGTGATAGTAAAGAAAGATACCGTACAAAAAGATAAGACAGAACATACACTTGGTACTTTTTTAGTGACGCGGAAGATGCTAAGCTAACGCACAGATAGGCGCCTAAAACTATTTTGTTGGTTGCAAATAGTTCTAGGTAACACAGGGTTAGTTTTATGGTCAAAACTGACTGAACTGCGGCGAATCCACTACTCCATATCATCCCGTGAATGTCGTAAGAGGCGACAGAGGAAACTGAAACAGAAGATGGGCAACAGCATCTGCCTGACAAAGGCTCGATAAAAAAACTGCGGTTGCCAACCCGCCAAGGTTAGCAACTACGGAAACTATTCCCATATTGTTGTGGAGCAAAGAACGCAGTATTTTTTATATTTCTATATATTCTATTTCTTTATACGCATCAAATGTCCTAAGTTAGACATTTTTAATTTTACAAACTTCCGGCATATTTTGTGTTATTCAAGACATTTTTTTCTGGATCGAGCATCACTTCACTTGACTTCGAGCATTTAATAAATCAACATTTAAAAACGCGTGTCATCAACGAATACAATCTTATATGACAGAAAGTACTTTATGTTGTATGGACAGCATAAAAATAATTTTATTTATTTCTGTACATAGTATAAAATTAATTACAATTAATAAATTACATTTGATTAGAACAACACCGAAACAGTAAAAAAAATTATGCATAATATTATTATTTTTTATATATTATTGTATTATATTATTTTTCTTGTTTCGGTGTTGTTAAAGTAGATTGAAATATTACTTCTTATAAATTTCAATTATTAGCAATAACAATAAAAACAAATAACAATAAAATAAATAACGAATTGTAAAAATTTTGCAAAGCAAAATCCGAAAGTGAACTGCGTCTGCAAATTCAGATTTTAACTATTTGAACTGATTAAGTTCTCGAAACATTTTTTCTTACGGTACAAGTTGAAACAGAGATGCAAATAATGTGTGAGTGAGATGGCCGCTATTTATGATTCTATTTTTTATTCGTATGTTTCATATTCGGATTTCAGCGGCGCCGCGCCGTGTCGTTGTAAAATGAGGTCGTATTGTCCGCGTTCTCCAGAACAAATTTCGTTCACGACACCAATCTCAACAAAGACTAGTTATCTGGGCTAGACAGAATAACAGTACAGATTGTATGCGCAAGTATAATACTCTCTATTCTTTTAGTCTAAGGTCTGATGGGATGGCAATCCGACATGACCGGAGAGAGAGCAGACGCTAAACCGACATTTTTACGTGCTGTCCGAAGTACGGAGGTGAAACAACTGGTCAGTGAAAATTTCTTCACAGAAAAACCCAATTTATAATTAAGGCTCGACTTGGGATTTAAATGGTTATTTATATTTTAAATAATTTTACACGTGGTAGAGCCAAGCTGCAGCTATTTTCTGGTTATAGCACAAATGAGTCGGCTCGACCGTGGTAGGACCACGCTCTCACAGAATACCAGCGTAAAATTGCAGCTTAATGCTGTTCTGTGTTTGGTATGGTGAGTGCAGAGAACCGGAGACCCTTTTTACTGGTAACGAGGCATTCCATCTTAGTCCTTAGGGGTGACAACGCATCTGCATTTTGATTCTTAGTTGAGGATAAATGTAGATGTTTATGGGTCACAGCATCCACTAACCATCAGGTGGACTGTCCACCCGATGGTAAGTAACGTTTGTCACCCTATTCTATAAAAAATGGTCAGCAGCCGTTTTCTACTAGTAAGCCTAGAATTATTGTCCGCATTCTATAAAATCAGGGATCTGCTCCCAGTCCTAAACTACTGCGATACTTTAAGTCCATTATACCAGTAAAGAATTAGATGAAAGTAAAATTTTACCTATTTCATAAAAATATCCTATAATATAGGTAGAATAAAATAGAATATTATTTTTTCAACATAGATTCTTCAATACATAATGAGTCATTTTTAATTACTTGTGGTAATATGTGTATATGGTTCAAAAATTCTCTTTAAAAATACTCAGTGGGATTTTTATTTATAAAATTTTACAGTATTATAGTGCAAATATTGACAAATGATCGTATACATATAAGATCGTATACCATATTTTGGTAACGAATTTCTTATTCCTAAGGGTAATTATTAGCCATGTTTATGGATATGATTAAACATTTCTCTGGGAAAATCTTTACAATTTCAGTTATGAATAGATTTTATGACCCTGTTCTGCAAAACAAATATAATATTATAATTATTCTCCTACATACCGATAGTTTAGGTCCCCAGCAACGAATACATAGTTTACGTGGATCATTGTGATGAATAACGCCGCGAGACAAGCATAAAAATACTGGACCTTTTGATATTTACCAAAATTCTTCATTGTTTCAATAATTTCTATTTCATCCTTTTGATTAGCTCCAGAGTTTTCAGCAACCATTTTTAATGATCTTTTGTAAAATAAAAATGTAATCACAATATTTTTAACTTGCCAAGTTAATTGATTCAATCACTTACTGTTTTATTCTATACAAGTTGGTACTGATCACATAGAAAAAAACAACTGAAAAATACTTAAACCTATGCTTTACTTTTTTACGTATTGTTAATTTTCCCTTGCATTGATTTGAAAATGTATCATCAATTCACAATATTTAAAAATATTAAAATAATTTTATTTTTGTCATAAAAACAACTATGATTTGATATAGTTTAGTTTGTTACAAAATCACACGTTTAAAGAAAGATTAAAATAGAATTCAGAACCCTTGACGATACGCATGTGCGTAGGTGATGGTGCCACACCAGATAGTAAAAAATGGAAACTAGAGATGTGATGAGCAGTTTTTTCGAAACCGGTTTTAGCGACACGTTGCCTCGAAAATAAAAATTAATTTAACCTAATTTTTTTTTAAATAGAATAAGGGTGAAAAACGAGCACACAGTGTACCTGATATTAAGTGGATGCTGTGAGGCATAGACATCTACATTTACCCTCGATAACGAATCAAAATGCAGAATGCCTTGTCACCCTTGAGGACTAAGATGGAACGTTTCCTTTCCAGTAAAAAGGGTCTCCAGTTCTCTAAACTCACCATAAGAAACAGAGCAGCCTTAAGCTGCCATTTTACGCTAGTATTCTGTGAGACCGTGACCTTACATCAGTCCAGCCGACCCATTCGTGCTACAACTAATATAGCAGCAGCGTGACTTTACCATCTTATAATTAATGTTAGTCAAATTCAACGTCAATTGGGCTTTTAAAACAGTTTTGGAAGTGAAATGTTACGCCATGTCTTTACCAGTTCAATCTAAGAACTGAGCGTTGAACAGATATTTTCAAAATCAGGGTATTAGTGGTACAGAAGGACTCGTGTTACAACAGAAAAGATTAGCATATTCATATTTTTTAATGTGAATAAAAATAAAAGTATTGGTATAAATAATTTTATATTTAACTTTATCGATACGAATATCGATTACGAATCAAAATGCAGATGCCTTGTCACCCGTGAAGACTACAATGGAATGCCTCATTTTCAGTAAAAAGGGTCTCCGGTTCTCTACCCTCACCACACGAAACACAAAAGAATTAAACTGCTATTTTACATTAGTGTTCTGTGAGAGCGTGGTCCTTCGATGATCGAGCTGACACATTCGTTCTACAAGGCTCGACCACGTTTAAATGATAATAGTGTTATGTTACACATAATATATTAAATTAAAACATAAATGCTTATGATATGATGTAGACCATATTACGAGAATAGTATTTCAATATTTCATACAAAATTTGACTTTATCAAAGTTCAAAAACTTTATTAAACAAAGTTTATTATAAAAAGGGTTAAAAAATATTAAGGAATTTACGGATGATAATTACCCCTGGGAATGAGGTGATCGCTATCAAGTTATTTCTAATTTGTTTTGTGTTGTTAATTATGTAACATAATATTTGATTGTAAGCTGTTATTTTTAAAGTCCCTGGGTTTTTGCTGGTTCTTCCCAGGACAGATGTTTTATTCCGAACCAGTGATAACTTAAACAAAAGAGTGATTTTCATTAAGTATTATTTATAATCTGTATTGAATAAAAAAGTTTCTGTTTCTGTTTCAATAATGGAATCAACGATCTGGATGTTTAGGACCTCGTAATTTTTGAGATAAGTCGTTTGACAGTGTAGAAAGAGTGAGTAGTGTATCGTAGAAGTAAAAAATTCAATGTTGTGATTACAAACAATGTTCACCTCTGTGATTACCCTTCAGCTTAGCCTTGTCTGTGTATAGCATAAACTGTCTAGAGAACTCACGTGTTGCGCTTTCTAGACCGTTCAAAGGTTTTAAAGCGAATCATTTTACTATTTCCGTGTCTCCGTATGTCGTATATGTCTATATCAACGACCGATATTGATGTTCTAACGTATTCCACAAATATACAATATATGACTTATTTATCACACGATTTGTTTTTTTATTTCTTGTTTATTATTTAGCGCATGTGATTTATTTTATTTTTTCGTTTATCTTTTCAGATAACTGCAGGGGGATTGATACCCGACACGGCTCTAATAGAATAAATAATCGCACGATTTATAACTATTCGCAAATATGTGGGTTTCATTTTGTCTTATTTGTATGATACTCATGCTTGTGCCAAACGATGTTTGTAGAAAATGTATAACTCTCAACCTATATAAAATCACTGGAAAGTTGAAAAGTTTTTAAAAAGTTACGTTGCTGCAGACAAATTGTTTAATTATAAAGTAACTCCATTATACTCATAGTATTCGATGGTCACAACACTAATTTTCAGTGTTATCAGTTTGTCAATGCTACATTAAATTTAATCAAAGATGGGCGTTATCGCAGCATTATTTCCTTATTTGTCAAGTACGTTTATTTTTACAAGTACGTCGTGGATGATTGCTAAGTGATAACTAGTGATTAGATCACGTGTCTTATCATGACTTATCTCGTAGCTTCTGCGTGACCTGTTGTATCATATATTTCTCTTCTCCTACTTTTTTATTTAGATCGATATTAAAAATATCATTTTTAAAAGTTTCTAGAACAGACATTCCAACTTCATCTATAGCAACATTGTTTAGAAATTTTGGATATTTTCGAAGAACACATGTGACAACCTTTCTTTCTTTTTGCAGCAAGTTTGTCTTGGATGGTTGCTAAGTGATAACTTGTGATTAATCACGCGTTAACACGATCTATACACGACCGCATTGGTACTTATTCGAATATTTGAATACAAGATACAAGATATTTATTTGTGTAAACATGAGTATACATACAAAGCATGCAGGTTGTTCAGATCCATTAAAAGGATCAATCATGTTTGGCCTTTGTGGCGTACACATGTATAAATCAATGAAAATATTATAAATATTTTACAATAATTGAAAATGACATTATTATTAACACATTATCGAATTAGATTATTATTAATCTAATTTTAACAATTTTATCAATAAATCAAAGTCTAAGAAATAAATTAAAATTAAATGTCTGGTAATATTATTTGCTACATTATATTTTATCTGTTTTATACAATGTCAGTAAAATAATTGCTTCGTACGTAAGATTTAAATTTTATTATTCAAAAATTCTAATATGCTATAGTATGCTTTGCCTTTTAAATATAATTTCAACTTATTTTTAAATACACGGGCATTCTGCTCCTTCCAACATTTCGGAAGCTTATTATATATTAAATGCATGCAAAAACACTTTTTCGCATCAATGCAGTTTTTGAGCTATGCAAACAGAGAATAGTATCATCGCGTCTGTTGCGACTAACTACGTCTGATAGACGTGGAAATAAGTGCTGATTACATTTGACAAACATAGAAATTTTTAAAATGTATAGACATGGTAATGTCAGTATTTTATATTTTATAAAATAGGGTTTGCAGCTATCAGTTGGCTCCAGTTTAAACATGGTCCTAATACATCGTTTTTGTGCTTTGAAAGGTAATTCCTTGTAAGTCAAATTGCCCCAGAAGATGATCCCGTATCTTAGGTGCGATGAAACTAAGCCATGGTACGCTGTAAGCAACGCATTAATGTTAAACACTTTAACCAATTTGTACAGGGCATATGCCGAGCTACTTATTTTTTTACTAAAAATTTCTGTGTGTTCTTTCCAATTCAATTTCTTGTCAATCGTCACCCCGAGGAATTTGGCAGTGTTGACTTCTTCAATTATTTTATTATTATATTGGACCTTAAGATTAGTGGGAGTTGATAAACGTTGACTGAAATGCATTACACAAGTTTTATTCAGATTTATTTTTAAGTTATTATTATTTAGCCATTTTATTATTGATATAAGAGAATTATTAATGTCGTTATTATAGCTATCCTTATTATTGCATTGAATTGTTATGGTGCTGTCATCAGCAAAGAGCGTTACTGGTTGATCAACGGATTTAGGTAAGTCGTTTATGTATAACAAGAATAGTAGGGGGCCTAACACACTTCCCTGTGGCACTCCATATTTAACTACTCGTTCATGCGATTGAAAGATTTCTTCATATTTAGTTTTTATATTTATTGAGGCTACTTCACTTCACTTTACTTCGTTTTAGCACGTTACCTCGAACCCCATAGGCCTCCAGTTTATCCAACAAAATATCGTGTCGGACATAATCGAATGCCTGGGTCATGTCACAAAAAACTGTACAGACAGGGTTAGTTTTATCAACGTTAATTATAACTTTATATAAGAAATCATAGATTGCCATGTTAGTAGTTCGGTTTTCTCTGAATCCTTTTTGCTCGTTAACAAGTATGTTATTTTTTTCAAGGTACTTACTTAATTCTTTGTAGATATATTTTTCATACATTTTGGAGATAATACTAATAAGCGTAATTGGTCTGTAACATTCCATGGATTCTGTATGCTCTTTTTTAAACCCTTGTTTTACGATCGATTTTTTTAAGGCATCTGGAAAAATGCCAGTGCTTATGGTTAAATTGATGAGGTAACTTAAATGTGTACATATTTCTACAGAAACACATTTAAGAATTTTCGTACAGATTCCGTCATGACCCACGCTGTTCGTGTTTTTTAATGTATTTATTATTTTATCTACATCCTGTGGTAGACAAAATGATTTTAAACTATTTGAAATTTGTGAGGTAGCCTTATTTCCTGAGTTTAATATTGGGATAACTTTTTCAATAAAATAATTATTAAAAGCATTGGCTATTTTCTGTGGATCTGTTATAGTTTCGTTATTTAATTTTATTTTTGTAATAGGGTTTCGAGGAGCTTTTATTGAATTATTAATTATATTCCACCTGCTTTTAGATTTGTTGTTTGATGTTTTAATTTTATAAATATTTTGTGCATATTGTGTTATATTTTGGTGGATAATTTTTTTAAATAGTTTAGAGTACTTAGTAAGTTTTGTTTTATTTGTCTCATTAGGGTTTCGTCTATATTGCCACAGAAGATGTCGTTTCTTTTTGCTGCATATTTTAACGCCGCGTGATACCCACTTTGTATTTTTTGTAGTATGTACGGTTATGGTTTTATTAGGAAAGCATAAATTGTAAAAAAGAGAAAATGTTTCTATAAAAGCATTATAGGCTACGTTGGGATCACTTGTTTGATATATTTTCAAAAAACATAAACTACGTAAACAACTTTTAAATTTTGTAACATATTCTTTGCTGTAATTACGCCTATTCATACGCCAGTATTTAATAGAGCAAGACTCTTGAACGGGTAACTTTATTAATTGCGCTGTGTGGTCTGACAATGCAAATTCTAATATTTGTACCTTACAGGACTTTTTACAGTTATGTGCAATATTATCTATGCTTTTTAGTCTAGTGGGCTGATTTATAGATAACTTTAAATTGTGATTTAAAAGTAAACATTCAAAATCTATTCTATTCTTTTAAAGACATCTACATTGAAATCCCCTGCTATGACAATATTATTAAAGGTTTTGCTATTAAGTTCTTGCAAGAGTACGTGTAATTTTTCCATGCACACATTACAGTTAGTAGTTTTTGGAACTCTGTAAATACAAACAATAACAATCTTATAGCTAATTAATTCGATAGCACAGCACTCGAAGACGCCAGTTTCTGATATTTTAGCAATTTGTTTTAATTCCTTATACTGGTGGCCACTTCTTGCTAATATGCACGCTCCTCCTCTTTTGCTTTCCTTTCGGGAGTAACATGCCGCAAGCTTATAATTGGGTATAGTTAAATATCTTTCATAGCCCTCTTGAATAAAATGATATGTAATGCATAAGATGTCCACACATGATCCTCCTTCAGCCAGCTCTTCTAGGCACACTGTGATTGAGTCCGATTTTGTTAGCAATCCGGCAATATTTTGGTGCATTATAAATGTATACATTTAGTGGCGAAAAAAATTTGTTATATTCTCATTATAGGTGATATTTTCGGTGCCATCCGCCAAAACATTCACAACATTTTTTCTGGGTTTTAACATTTCGTTCATGCGTAAGCAATCTATGTTATCAATTAACGCTTTAAGATCTTCGAGAATTGTCCTCAACGCAGTATTATTTATTGAGCCTGTTTTTTTTATCGAACATACTAAAGTCGCATTTTAGGTTCATATTGGAATCCAAATAGTAAGCATGTTTATGAGTTAATAAGTCTAAGTAGAGTAAATTGTTAAATGTTTCGATTCTGCAGTTGTAAAAGATGTTGTGTTCTATATGTGTATGTAGGAAAGCAAATAATTATGTTTGTATGCTTAATTTTTTTGATAACATCTTTAATATAGATAATCATTTTGAGGTAGTCTTTCGTTGCTTTAAAGTCTTCTTGTCCTATTATTATTATGCAGTAATCATCAAAGATGAAATCCACTAATTTTGAGTCAATTCCTTTAAGAAGCTGTTCTATTCCCGCTCTCGGTGTTAGGTAATGACATATTTCATCTTTATCGTTTAATAATACATTTTGTGCAATACTAAGGACATTATTGTTCTAATTCGCACTGAGTTCACTTTTTTTTTTTCTTTTTACGTGTTTTCGTTTATCTGTTGTTTCAATATCCTGTTTTTTAATTTCTAAAGGATCAGTTTGTGTCTGTTTGGTTTTACAAGTAGTTTGATGTTTCTTCTTTGGTGTAGTTTGATTTGTTTTTATCTTAGCTGGGCTATTTGTAGTAACTTTTTTGTACAACTGGTTTTTTTTAACCAAATCTTCATTTAAGCGTTTGAGTTTACTATTTTCTAGATTTAATAATTCGATCTCCTTATGAGCGCTATTTAATTGTGATTGAAGATTTTGGATTTCTTCTTTTAATTTTTCTACTTGATAGCAGTCTTCGTCTTCTGAAATGTCTGGCATACTACTGGTGGTGCACTCTAGTGTCCGTGAAATGATGTCACTGTCGATGTCGTCGGGAGATGGTTCCGAAAATGTTCGATTGAACAATTGTTATTGGTAACAAAAGCTATTCGTTGCCCTGTACGAGCAACCAGCTGATATTGCAGTGTTGCATAAATATTTATTGTCATCA
This sequence comes from Parnassius orleans, assembly GCA_029286625.1. Taxonomy (NCBI): domain Eukaryota; kingdom Metazoa; phylum Arthropoda; class Insecta; order Lepidoptera; family Papilionidae; genus Parnassius; species Parnassius orleans. The sequence continues at coordinate 1,333,414 of JAGSMP010000078.1, forward strand.
ACTAACTATATATAACCATTTATTTACTCTAGTGGTTCGCACTAGAGTAAAGAAATGGTACGAACATCAGTTAGTCGAACAAAGTTGATAATTTTTTAAATAGTTCGTTTGGCAGTTAATTCATCGCAGAGCAGTGTTTGGCTCCAATTCTCCAATGACTAGAATGAATAAAGTTGTTAAAAATTTAGCGAAACAATTGATATATTTTTCGACCCTCATAACAAGTTCCGTTGCACTTTAAAATATTAGCTCTTGTAATATTCTGTAAAACATTTTTTCCGCGTATATTTTTAGTACTGTACTCGTATATCGTTGTCAATTTTTTTTATCCTAGAAATAAAGGTACACAGTGCTGAGTTATTTGCATGTGGTATCCGCGTGTAATTATTTGTACATTTTAGTTCTTATTGGTTCATTGTATTTAAATAGCATGTAAGGAATGATACAAATGTTGGTGGATCTATAAACAAAAAAAAATGTAAACAAATATATTGCGGATGGATTGCCTAAAAAAATACATTATTATGTTCATGGCTAAAAAAATTTAAATACGATGATAATTTTAAACAATGAATAATGTTCATACTTCATGAATTTTAAAATTTATTAATAATTTTATTTTCTTTAAAACAATTACTTAATGAAAACAATCTCTATATATAAAAAAATAAACATGCGTGAGTGTCGCGGAACACTCGGTTGGAACGAAGTTCCTTTCGTAGTTCATTATTATTGATAAACTTATTATATTATTGATTAGCAAATACAAATAAATGAATTATGTACTAGCGTCTATTAAAATGAAGCGTCATTTAAAATAATATTTCTTTCATGGCAAGATAAGAAAAAGTGCAAGGGAGATGGATATTATTCCATCTCGCTCGCACTATAGAAAGGGGGTCGTGACGGCAAAATCTTACACTTTTTCTCGCCTAGCCCCCATCCATCAAATTCGTACCGTGCGATAAAGAACTTCGTTCCAAAAATCAATTGCTGTCCGTTAGTCTCGCAAAAACTCGAAAATGGCTGGACCGATTTTGATGAAATTTTTATGTGTGATCCGTAATCTATATTAACTCTGATAATCAAGCAGCACTGCTAGCGCTGAGATCAAACTTGGTGAACTCGAAGCTAGTTGGTGACTGCGTGAACCGTCTAAACGCCCTGGGTGGTAACAACAGGGTCGTTTTAAGATGGGTTCCGGGTCACGCGGGTATTGTAGGCAATGAAACTGCCGACAAGCTCGCACGGGAGGGCTCAAAGAGTACACAAATTGGACCCGAGCCATTTTATGGAATCTCAAAAAGCGTCGCCCGATTGACCCTGGAAACTCTTTACCACAATAAATCACTTAAGATCTGGTCTGATACACCAGGCTTAAAACATTTTAAAACCTTAATTCGGGCTTTCGATCGTAAATTCGCTTCGGAAGCCCTGAGATTAGATAAAAATAAATTGCGCATTCTGGTAAGAGCCCTGACTGGACACTGCTGTCTTAAAAAGCACATGTCCATCCTGGGACTAAGCAACTAAAGGATGTGCCGGTTTTGCTCCCTAGAGGAGGAAACGCCTTTACACATCCTGAAGAATTGCGGACTCTTAATGCACAAACGTAGCACTCATCTGTGAAACTATGTACTTCGCCCAGAAGAAGTGAAATTACTCACAGCTAAGCAACTCCTTCTATTCATTGAGGACGTAGGGCTTAGCAGTGAACTATAGACATAGCAGAGACCACAATAGATTTTTAGGTCGCAGTGATACTGGTCTCCAGACCTGCATAGCTGCTCGTACATTAAAATAAAAAAGATGCTGCTGTACGCGCTGTGTGGCGTTGCTATGTGAACTGACTCAATGAACAATGAAATAAGTATATGAGGCTAAAATGCCGATCGGGCGATATGTGCGGTTGCACCGTCCAGACATATTACGGTTGGTCGAACTGTATGTTCTCTATGCTGAATGTGTAGTGCAGTACGCTGTCTCATTCCTGATAATGATTAATTGCGTAAGCAAGAGAGCAAGTTGAACATACGCTCTCACACTTTCATTATTTTTAACACTTTTATTTAAATAATTTTGACAATAGTTTATAACATCAGAAGTGGAATAATTTATTACATCAGAAGTTGGATACAGTCCCTATTACCGCTCACACATAATCTTAGAATAGTGCGAGGCTTTACGTTCGTGAAACGCTTTGATACGCCTCGCGGTACAAAGGCATCACCTTTGTTTTCATGTTAAATGTCATAATGAAATTTAGTGTCCTATTTACGATATTGTCGTATCATTAAAGTGTAGAGTAAAAGATTAAAGTGATATGTTTTAAACCAAAAGTAAAAATCTTTTTTCTCGATTTATATTAAAAGTACCCGCGAGTACTTTCAATATTTCTTAACGTACCCAAATATGTTAACAAATCTATACATATAATAAATCTGTCGAAAAGTCGTGTCTGTAATTCTAATATACTCTTGAAAAAACAAGTCCAGGGACTAGTTTTTTCAAGAGTATATTAGAATACTGAAGCCAAATTAGTGGTTTCTAGAATTTTTGTCTGTATGTCTGTCTGTATGTGATTCCGGATTCACGCAAAAACTACTAGACCGATTTATATGAAATTTTGTATGTAGGTAGTTAGTAACCCGGGGCAACTTATAGGCTACATTTTATCCGATTACGAAACTTAAAAAAGAAGGTTAAGTATTTTTCTTCTTTTAGATGTTAATTTTCTATTATATATATATGTTAGTTAATAAGCGCGATGACAGGTGTTTTTTCAAATAAATATCATATTTGTAAATAAAGTTAAAAGTTAGTTTTTTTAACCTTTGCATAAAAATTTGAAACTCCGCTGACGAAATACGTTTTAATTTTCAAAACAGCGCCATCTATCATCAAATGAAAAAAGGCTATATCTTTCCCTTAGTAACTGATAAATTAAATAATATAAATAACATACATTTATATGTTTAAATAGTTACATTCATAAAATTATTTAAAAATCCTAACGTTTAATTTAATCGTTATTTCATTTTAAAAGTGTATTAATTAAAATTTAAAAAACAATAGATAATAGTGACATCTATCAAAAATATGAAAATTAATATTTTTTTGAACTAAAAAACATATAAATTTTCATACGTTTGATACTATATATGTATGTAAACTGATTAAAACTGGTCTACCTGCAATTATTGCAAAATTCTCATTAAATCATTTTTTCGTGAAATGGTGTCATTTCATAATATTTATCACTGTTTGGTGACCATGTCATGATACAGCTTAGCCAAATCAATGAATAGAGATCGTTTAACGATATTAATAACTAAACACAACATTGCTATTTCATGATAATAATATGGTCATATCGTCAAATAGTTTTTCACTGCTAGCGGCGCTGATATCGTGTTTTTTAACATAAACAGATTTTTAACACAATCAACATCACTTTATGCCTTTTTTATATAATCGCACCGCAACCTTATGTAGCTGATATTACTAGATAGTATAGTTTTGACTTTCATAGTATTAATGTAATATAGCGCCCTCTACTTTCTGCTAAATAAACTAATGATAAGTAAGTGATAAAATTAAATTTTATAATGCTACTGAATTACTTATTCGTGCAGCATCAAAAATTGTCACACTTAAAAATATCTAGACTGGTGGCAATTAACGGGATGATTTACCACAATTACCACGTTTGGCAAAATGGCTAACAACGCACAGTATCCAGTACTGTGTACACAAAAGTAAGATTAGGAGAGAAGCTCTTTAGTTGAATATATTGGGTGTCTGTCGGCATAGGTTTCATATTACCAACTTCATATGTTATCACGTTATTTGATGTAAATAATTGGAAATTAATATTTATATCTATTTGATGGAATAGTCCGTGGCATCGTTGGGTTTCTAATTACTAGGTAGATTGGTCAACAATCGTACAAAAGCTTTGTTTCAGTTTTTAGGAAGTTATTTAAACAAATACGAGAGCCGTGTAGCTTGCTGTGAGATTTCATCACGGCAAGGGAGCAAAACGTGTACGAGTCCTTTGAGGACAAATTAATCTGTTATGGGAAATTTTACGTGCTGACTTACCACGTATCCATTGAAGTGGTGAAGAATAACTTCGTGGGCAAACCTAAATATCTGAGTAGTAGTTGAAGGATTGCGGCATACTCTTTTCTGCCCACAAACACTATATATGTAATGAGGAGCCCTGTACACAGTAGTGAGACGTATGTAAGCTGCTACTTTAGTTTTTATACCTTTAATGATACTTATAAATCAGTTTGTCATTTAAGATTTTTGTACTTTTGAGTTTTCATATTATCAGACAAATCAAGATTTTTGTGACAGTCCTGGTTTCATAGCTCACATGAGATATGTAAAAAACAGGCTGTTGCGAAAAAATACTTTAAATATCAAAGATAGCAGATTTTACTTAAACAAAGGTTTATTTTATTTTACTTGTCAAAGGCGGTAATTAAACTGAACCAAACGTAAATTTCATGGTACATAAGCATTATTATATATTTTTACATACATGTTAATTGCAATTTGAAGTGCCGATTTACCACGTTCTCGACGGTGAAAGAAAACCTGCATATCTGAGAAGTTCCTCAGTTGAGGTGATCGCACTTTGGCACTTTTTTTGGCCTAAAGCTCTGTGGCCTGTGCCCAGCAGTGACATGTTCGTAGACGGCTACTTTTTTAGTTTTAATGGGGCAATTATGCTGTTTTTATTTTATTCATATTTTCGGAGATGTTACTTTTTTGTTTTCACACTACCGTAAATATCAACGGTAGCAAAGATTCGAAAGAATAGAACTCATCATCGTGATCATTACAACCTATCAAAAGTCCACTGAACTGAACATAGGTCTCCCCCATAAATTGTCAAATAGGCTGGATATTTGCTATTGTTCCCACGCTAGGTAGGCGGCTTGGCAACCGCAACCTTTATTATTTTGAACTGTTGTCAGGAAGATGAAGTTGCCCATCTCCTGTATTTTTTCATCTTATCGGCGGATCTAACGGCAAGACAACTCAAGCGGCCGCTTAACACATGGTGCTTTGGCGCGGCAAATGGACGTCTGACGCTTGCTTAGCTTTCCATATACATTTCCAGCCATGTCACGCGGATATCTATCCGACCGAGACGACTTGATGACTATTGCAATTTGTGTGATGTCAATTGCAATGTGTGATATTTAAGACAGTTGCCTTTTTTATTTTTGCAATGTGTGATATTTCATACAGTTGCCTTTTATATTTGCAATGTGTATAGTGGCCTACGCCTCGGCAATTGCCTTAAAGTGAGGAGACAAAGGACAGCCAAACGGTTTTGCAAAAATGAAGACCAACAACCGCCACGTGCGCTTGCCTCATGGCAGCTACCTATGGCGTGTGCTCTGTGTCACATGGCGCTTGTCGTTCTACGAGTGGCAGCTCGAGCGCGGCATTGCCGCACAGCCTCCGCACCGGGTGCCTCACCGTCTGCTACTGACGCACAGCCTGGCCTACGCCTCTGCATGCAGCTTCCTTTTTGCAATGTGTGCTATGGTTTGTGAGTGCCATGTCACACAGTTGCCGTTACTTATGACAATGTGTGGTGAACTTTAGAAATTCGCAATTAGGTTAAATTAAGGTTAATAAAGGTTCGCAATACATTTATCTTCATTTCTTTTAATTTATAATTTTTGCAGATTATTTATTACCCCGTGTAGTGGCGGGTAAGAATACCCACTACCCCATATCTTCCCGTGGATGTCGTAAGAGGCGACAAAGGGAAACTGATACAGAAGATGGGCAGCAGCATCTTTCTGATAAAAACAAAAAGCAATAAAAAACTGCGGTTGCCAACTCGCTCGCCAAGCGTGTCAATATACCCATATAAGCAATATACCCCCCATGAGCAACGACACAAATAAATGACCCCCAGTCCCCGGCGGCCCCGCTATTCCTGGCTACGGTGGCGACCATGGTAACGGCGGGGCAGGGGGTGCTAAGAATCTCCGGTGGAGGTTCGGTTGCCACCTACGACGACTCGACCTGGCAACATATAACGCACGCACCCTGAGGACTAACGAGAAGATCCTGGAGCTGGGAGAAGAGATAGATAAGTTACGCTGGAATATAATAGGACTATCCGAAGTCCGAAGAGAGGAGGAGGACACGGTAATCCTCGAATCCGGCAACTTATTTTATCACCGGGAGGGCGACCATCTGTCCCAAGGAGGTGTCGGATTTATCGTCCACAAGTCTCTCGTTAACAACGTTGTAAAGATTGGGAGTGTGTCGACGAGGTTTGCGTACCTTATACTCAGAATCACCAAACGGTATTCGCTGAAGTTCATACAGGTTTACGCACCAACCTCGGCACACCCCGATGAGGAGGTGGAGGAAATGTATGAGGATATCTCTAGAGTCATGCATTCCTCCAAAACCCACTATACGGTGTTAATGGGAGACTTCAACGCAAAACTAGGCACAAGAGAGAGCGGTGAGATGAAAGTAGGGAAATTCGGAATAGGGCAACGGAACCCAAGGGGCCAGCAGCTAGCCGACTTTATGGAGAAAGAGAGACTTTATGATGAACTCTTTCTTCCAAAAGCGGCCCCACAGAAAGTGGACCTGGTCGAGCCCCGACAGTTCGTCAAAAAATGAGATTGACTTCATTATGACGACCAGACGCCAACTGTTCAGTGATGTCTCAGTGATCGCGGGGGTGAAAACTGGCAGCTATCACCGAATGATGAGAGGCACACTGAACCTAAATGTTAAGTTGAAAAGGTCATGTCTAATGAAGTCAACGCTCCTTTTCCCTCGTACTCTAATCCAAAGTCCCGAAAACTTTCAGCTCGAGTTACAAAATCGTTTTCAGTGCCTAGAACATTGCAATTAAGTGGACGATATGAATGACAAGCTTGTGGAAACTGTCCATGTGGTCGGAGCTAAGTTCTGTAAGACCCGTCGCAGAAGAACACAAAAACTCTCCGATCACACTCTTAATCTCATGGTTGTTAGACGGGAGATGAAGCTGCAGTCTTCAGCAGATTTGACAGCATACAGGCAACTGAACAGACAGATCTCCAAATGCATGCGGCGAGACTTGCGCAACTTCAATACAGCTCGTATTGAAGAAGCGATCGAGCGAAACCAGGGCTCCAAAGTCTTTGCCAGAGATCTGTCTGCCAGAAAGAGCCAACTGTCGAAGCTGAAGACCGAATGTGGCAGCATCGTTTCCGGGACACCTGAGATTTTGAGTGAGATTGAGAGGTTCTATGGGCAGCTGTACACGTCATCGTCGTTGGAGCCACACGCAAGTGTGAGTAACGATCCAAGAGCAAGTCTTATCCGACACTATTCCGATGATATCCCGGACGTCAGTCTGAGCGAGATTAGAATGGCTCTCCAGCACCTTAAAAACGGCAAGGCCCCAGGCGAAGATGGAATTACAGCGGACCTTCTGAAAGCGGGTGGAAAACCGGTACTTAAAGTCTTTCAGAAGCTCTTTAATTCCGTCCTCCATGGTGGCATTACACCGGAGGCGTGGAGCAGGAGTGCGGTGGTCTTGTTCTTCAAGAAAGGCGACAACGCTCTCTTGAAGAACTACAGACCGATTTCCCTTCTGAGCCGCGTCTACGTGCTGTTTTCGAGAGTCATTACGAATCATCTCGCATGCAGACTCGACGACCTCCCGAACAAGCCGGTTTCCGAAAAGGCTTTAAATTAAATTTAAACTTTAAACACTTCACTGTTGTCGACATTTTCTTAACAAATGTCCCCATTCTATGCTACATCAAATCTTTACTTTCTTCGCCACTCATACTTATGTCTCTTCTTCGTATTTCTCGTAGTTTTATGCTTCTCTCTATTTGTTCTACCGTATCCATCAGTGGCAAGTCTTTTGTTTCAGGCGTTAGAGTCAGGAGAGCTCCAGCGATAAAGGCGAAGCCGCCGAAAAAAATTGATGGAAGGATGACGGAGACTGTGTTCTGGAAAAACATAAATATATATTTATTAAAGAAATAATAGTGAGTGGCCGTTGAAGAGCACACAGTCCACCTGATGGTAACTAAATGTGGATGTGTGCAATAGATATCTACATATTATATATCAACTATTAAGAATTAAAATGCGGATGGTTGTCATCCTTGAGGACTAAGGTGGAATGCCACTTTACCGGTAAGAAGGGTGTCCGATTCAAGTACTGCTGCGTTTTGTATATTCGTGTTATTTTGGTTATTTTGCACTGGTATTCGCAGCGAGCTTAGTTCTTTCTTGGTAGAGTCACTCAATATGTGCTGCAGCTATAACACTGCAGCGTGGTCCCACATTTAGACTAATGCAGTATAAATATAAGAAATATATATAGAAAAATATAAGAATATAAGAGAGAAATATAAGAAACTGTTTGCCCAAAAAAGTCAGTTCTGGCGAGAAGTCTGATAACAGTGTTAGGGCCAGTACTAGGGCCAGAACTAGGGCCACCTGCATAGGGTAGCGAATAGGGTAACACACCTTTAAAAAAGCCTTGCCAATGGCATGCATGTAGCTGAGATCTACGCAGTTAATATACAGGCAATGTGTGATTGTTCTCCATTCCTTAAAAGTGTACAGATTGACATTGGTTTCGCCTGTAATAGCAGGGATTGTCTTAATTGCCATGTATTGACAATCGCAGCACCAGACGGTTCATACTTTTGACGTAGCTTCCCGTCGCTAGTTTTGGATAAACGAAATGGTTATACCGCCATCTATCAGATGCCATGAGCTTTTTCTAGCATTTCCCATACTCACCTCTGACAAACCTTGTAAAGTTTCAAACGGTGGGTGGCATAAAATTACGTCTTGCTTTATTATTTTTCTAAAATTCTTAGTGTGCTCAGTCACACTAAGCATTTTAGAGGCCCATTTAGTCTTTCTTTCTATGTGACGGCGGAACTGTATGTCGATCGATATGTCAACGCTGAGGATTCCGATACTGACTGATGCAAAATCGCACACACACACACCCACACTTAGTTATTACGTAATAGTAAAAATTAGGTAGACTGACCAGAATTGGTGTAAGAGGTGCAAAGATACTCCCAGTCCTGGAAGCCACCGCGCACACTCCGAGTAAGGTACCCCGGATGCTGGTAGGGAACAGCTCCATTGTGTACGTGACAACTCCAGTGAAGCATACGGACACTAGAAGCTTGCCGAATAGAAAGAGGGATATTTTAAGCCACACGTAACCTATAAAATAAATATTTACGGTTTGAGACACAATTTTTTAAATGCGAGGAGAAAGAGAGAGAGAGGGAGAGACAGCGAAAGAGGGAAAAAATACAAGACTTTAGAATTAAATATTTATTAACAATAAAAGCGGTTTGTTCATACCATTCAAACTCATTAACACAGGGTATTCAGGGAAAATCTTATAGGATATACGTTATTTACATATTCCTAAAAAAACTTTTCTCTAAAAGTGTATTGAAAGCGCTAACAAGAATAGCTAATAGATGTAAGATTTTATGACTGGTGCAGAAACAGATTTTTAATGGTATTTAAACCCAAATCAACAAAATTCTTACCCTCAGGAATCCATGCAGATGCCACGCAGAGTAATCCACAAATAAAATAACCGTACATCATTGGAAGCTTTCTTCCTATTCTGTTCATCAAATACATTGATATTAGCTCGCCAGGGAACGACATTACTGTAGATAGCATGAAATTCGTGTACTTATTCCCGGGCAAATACACCGAATTCAACATTAATCCATAATAAATAAAGCTGGCAGTAAATCTACAGAAGGCTCCAACTAATATACGTTTCAAAATCTCTTTCGATTTCAGTACATCCTTATAACTTTCCTTTTGTTCATAATTCTCTATTTTGAACTGTTTCTTAAGGTCTTCTTCGTTCATATTTGCTAATTTTTGTTTGTTTATATTGATATTGTTAACTTTTGATATACGTAGAAGTATACTTTTCGCGTCTTCGGTCCGTCCATTTAGTATTTGCCATCGTGGACTCTCTTTCAGGAGGAATATGTAGGAAATGAATATGATAGGAGGAATGTAAATGATTCGGATCAAGTCCTTCCAGTAAGGCACGAACATTGCTATACAAGCGAATATTGATTCTCCCATGTAAACAGAGTACGCGAAGAGTACGCCAGCTAGAATTCTGTTTTTCCCGGCAATTTCGATCACTAAAATTAAAAATATTGCAAGATTTAAATATTAAAAAAATTGCGTTGATTAATAAAGTGACACTTTTAGGTTTTTCTTTCTACGATTATGAAATTGGGTAAATCTAATCTTATGATCAAGATTGAAAAAAGGAATTCTGTACTAAAACAATAAAAACAAAGCTGTTAGAGTGTTTAAGCACTGCTTCCGATCCAAATTCAATTCGATGCGAGAAAACTCAAAATTAGAAAACTCCGACTTAATTTTGAGGTCGATTATACACTTTGTCCGATTCGGATCCGAAAAAACGCAATTGTTGCTTGTACACAGATTTAATAGTTTTGGCTATTCCTGTGCTGTTTGACATACAGTGCTTTAGTCTTTCATTATGTCTCTTCAATCGCCCTTAAATTTTGACACTGTTATTATACTGTTGCTCCTTCGACTCATCAACATTATGTACCAAAATAGAGATATTTTCGACTTCGAAAAGCGGAATTCGAATGTAATGCGCCACTTCTTATACAAATAGCTACGAATACTTCTGATTAACATTTATTGAATTCTACCGGATTTGGATTGAAAGCAGCGCGCAAATGTTCTTAAGCATTATATTAATACGTATATATGTAAATTTGCTTTCATCTCCATAATTGTCATTCCTATAGCCGAATACTCGAAAATTTGAACTAGTAAGGCATGAAGACGATGGGAGCAGGGGCCCGGTATCGTGTTTTGTGGTATTCCTTGAGGGAGGCTAATGTTTAGCAGTGGACTTGTAGGAGGGCTGTAATGTTAATGATGATGTGCTTCATCCGGTGCTTTTAAAAACTACGACAGTTGCCGCTTCAGAATTTTTGCTATGATCGAATCGAAAATAATAAATATAGGGTAAAACCGTTTCCAATTAATTTTAATAACATTTTTGTTACCTACTTAAAACCGTGGCTGCCGTATACGTGCCTCCCATTATCGCTGCTTCAAGCATTTCAATAAACACGTACACATAGTACGATGAAGTGAAAGCCTTTAGATTTCCAATGCAACTTCCCACAGAGCAGATAATTAATATCGGTTTACGGCCGAACCTGCACACATATTTATCAGGTCTTTGTAATGTCAAGAAAAAAATATTAGATGTTATGTCAAGAAAAGGAGTACACTTTGTGATTAACTAATACATACCAAGATAAACCGACCTTAAGCGGTCAGGCACCGTAGAGTCTACTTCGCCTGAGGATGCCTCGTTTAGAGGCGAAACAACTGTCGTAATATGTTATCTATTGACGGTGGTGTATCTTTCTTAGTGTAGTCGTGTTAGGAGTAGTGGTTCTTGGATTAGTGGTGAAGGGGAAAGTGCACGGAATTGATTCTAATGAAGTAAACTCTCCATCTTTCTTCGTGCTCTAATCCAAAACCCCTAAGACTTTCAGCTAGAGTTAGAAATTCGTTTTCAGTGCCATGCAGTGCCATGCAATGCAGTGGACGATATGAATGATAAGCTCGTGGAAACTGTCTATGCCTTTGGAGATAGGTTCTGCAAGACGTGTCGCTGAAGAACACAAAAATTCTCCGATCACACTCTAATCTCATGGCTGTTAGACGGGAAATAAAGCTGCAGTCTTTAGCAGATTTCGCAGAATACAGGCAACTCTCGGCGCATGTATTTGGAGATCTATCTCTTAGATCTCCAAATACATGCGCTGAGACTTACAAAACTTCAATACAGCTCTAATTGAAGAAACAATTGAGCGGAGATCTATCTGTCAGAAAGAGCCGACTGTCGAAGCTGAAGACAGAATGTGGTAGCATCGTTTCCGGGACACCTGAGATTTTGTGTGAGATTGAGAGGTTCTATATGCAACTGTACACGTCATCGTTGGGGCTACACTCAAGTGTGAGTAACGATCCAAGAGCAAGTCTTATCCGACACTGTTCCGATAATATCCCGGACGTAAGTCTGAGTAAGATTAGAATGGCTCTCTAGCACCTTAACCCTTTCGCTGTCCCGCGCACTACGTATAACGTGTTACAAAATACCCCGTAAAAATATAATTAATTATCAAAGCCAAAAATTTTGTCAACCCTAGTAAGCTGTCATTGTCAGGGAACCAGATTATTTAACAGAAAGGCCTACGTACCTATTTTACCTAATAATTGTCTACTTTAATAGTTTTTCTATTTTTCATTCATGTTTGCTACCTCAATACAAGGATGTCATTATACTCAAGTACTGGCTTCAAAAAATGTCAAGTTGGAAAAAAAATATGTTGTCAATTTCAAATCTTCTAATCAATATCCTACAACTGTTTCGAGTTTTTTTTCCAATATTTTTTGCAAAATAACGATGCTTTCTAACTCGGAATATTACGATATGATGTTATGCGTAGGCCATGAAGATAGCAATTTAAATCGTACTCGCGATACAGTTCGCAGGCAACGATTTACCGATGGTAGACCCCCACTGAACAGCGACGGCTGCCTTCGTACCAGTGTTTTCTGAACATGTCAAGACGACTACATTCCACCGGCTCTTTTCATCGGTCTTCTGTAAGTGGACGTCTAAGCACAGTCGACGCCAGGCAGGCTGAATTAGTGTTAGAGCATTTTGAAGAAGAGCCGACCACTAGTACGAGGCGAGCCGGAACAAGATTCGATATAAACCATGTTGCAGTTTGGCGAATTCTTCGTGACGACAATTGTCACCCTTATCACTATCGCCGCACACAGGAACTGATACCCTCCGATTTTGCACCCAGGATGAACTTCTGCGAGTGGTACCTCAGGCAGTTAGAGGAAAACGAGGCAACATTCACGAGGTCAGGACTTTCAAATATGCATAACGATCACGTTTGGGCCCGCGTGAACCCACATGCTTCACGGCAGGGCAGATTCCAACACCAGTGGCGGCTGAATGTGTGGGCTGGCCTTTATGACGGGCATGTCATCGGTCCCGTCATTATGCCATCACGTCTGAACGGTAGCAACTATCTAACGTTTTTACAAACGGAATTCGAAGAGGCGATTGACGACTTTCCAAGGGCTGACTGGGATTACTTTGAGAACCAAAGAAACATAGTGTTTCAGCATGATGGAGCTCCGGCACATTTTGCTCGCAAGGTACGAGAACATCTTAACGTTTGCTTTCCGCGAGGATGGATCGGCCGCGGGGACCAGTGCTATGGCCTGCTCGTTCTCCGGACCTCACACCCTTGGACTTCTTTTTGTGGGGTTATATGAAGGACAGAGTGTATTTCTCCGATTGCTTAGATTGTTAGATCGGTTTTCGCATCAATAACACCGACGATGGTGCGAAATGCCACACAAGCCATATTTTGACGAGCGAGGTTGTGTATTGAGCAAGACGGAGCACACTTTGAGCCGTTTCTGTATATTTGACGTTTATTATGAAAAAGTAAGTGTTCGTTTAGGTTGTTTCGTTAGGTTAGGTCTTTTAAAATTTTTGTCGTTCCGCGAATTAGGTAGAAATGTAGGTACATTCTGCGTAGTTTACTCTTTAATTTTACTAAAATAGGGTTTGCACATCAGTGAAAATAATAATATTTTTTTTATTTTTTTGTGGTATGTTATACAGCGTTACTATGGTTCTAAAATATTGTGAATGGACTCGTTATAAGGCTCCATTTAACCTCCTTTCGGCTGTACGGGTAGTTTTGTAACACCCAGTATAGGTCATTGCTATTGTCTTTTATTCCGTCCTCCATAGTGGCACTACAACAGAAGCGTGGAGCAGAAGTGCAGTGGTCTTGTTCTTCTCGAAAGGCAAAGAGGAAGAACTACAGACCAATTTCCCTTCTGAACCGCGTCTACGTGCTGATATCGAGAGTCTTTACGACTTGATGACTTCTTGCCTCCCGAACACGTCGGTTTCCGAAAAGGCTTTAGTACCATAGACCACATATATGCCCTTCAGCAAATGGTACAGACGACCGAAGAGTACGATCTGCCACATTGTCTTGCGTATGTGGAATATGAAAAAGCCTTTGATTCCGTCGAAATTCGGGCGGTGCTATAGTCCCTTCAGCGGTGCCAAGTTGACTGTTGGTATATAGAACTGCTGAAGTGTTTGTACAGTAGGGTTACTATTGTTATCCGAGTACAGAACCACAGTACGAAACCTATCCAACGGCAGAAAAATGTAAGATAGGGTGAAGTTATATCCCCGAATCTCTTTACCGCTGCATTGTTAGACGTTTTCAAGCTAGTGGACTGGAAAAGATACAGTATTAACATCAATGGCGAGTACATCACTCATCTTCAATTTGCTGACGATATAGTCCTTATGGCAGAATAGCTGGATGACCTAAGCACTATGCTCAATGACCTCAATAGTGTCTCCCAACGGATAGGTCTTAAGATGAACATGGACAAAACAAAAATCATGTTTAACGTCCATGTCACACCTATGCCGCTAGTTGTTGGGAGCACTAAGTTCGAAGTTGTTGACGAGTATGTTTACTTATGACAAATATTCTGACTAGATAAGTCCAACTTCGCCGAAGAGGATTTAATACGGAAGATGTAAGCAAGATTAAGACACATCTTCTCGTCAGGTATACTTCAAAACTTAAATACAAGATTGTATTGATTGTACCACTATTGCGTGTTGCCAGTGATGACTTATGGATCTGAGACGTGGTCGCTCAGCGAGCTGTGAAGAGGGCTGTGCTCGGGGTTTCTGTGCGTGATAAACTTAGAAATTAGGTTATCCGCAGTAGAACAAGAACCGACTTAGCCCCAACCGATTAGTAAGCTGAAGTGGCAATGGGCAGGCCATATAGTCCGAAGAACGGAAAACCGATGAAGAAGAAAGGTTTTCGAGTGGTAGCCTTGTACCGGTAGGCGGAGTGTAGAGCAGCCCCCAACTACGTGGAGTGACTACCTGGTAAAGCATGCAGGAAGTTAACGGATGCAGGTGACTCAAGACCGTCCTTTGTGGCATTTCTCTTATTTTCCCTTTATTTAAGGAAAACATACAGCTATAATAATACATGATTAATATTTGAATTGAGTTATTACAAAAGCTAGTTAAGTTTTCACTAACTAATAATAACATACTTGATCATTGGGCAGAAATACTGAAATACATTTTTTTATGTCACATATTTTAAAGGTAATAATAGAAAAGGTAATAATGAAATAAAGGTGATAATGAAAGAAAATGTTAAACCTTGGGACTATGTAAGTTGCTTGATGGCAGATATAAATTTAAAAATGTTCAAATTAAATATATCTAAAGTATTATAACGTTGGTTATAGAAATTACAGGCCCTAACTATAAATCGATTTCTTGCATAGTTAGTCTTACAAACAGGAATGTAAAAGGTCGATTTTAAGTTAAGCCGCAGATTAATCCTAGGACACTTTATTGTTATTACACTCAATAAGTATGGGGAGTCAATATAATTATTAAAGACTTTGTACAAAAATAAAACATCCGCAGTGCTCACGTCTGGTTTCGAGATTAGTTACTAAATTTGCTGGAATTGTTTTAAACTTATATTTTAAGCGTTTGAGGAACTTATTTTGGATACGTTGCAGGGCGTCCTTATAAATCGAAAATTGCAGATTCCACACAGTTGAAGCGTACTCAAGATGCGACCTGACGAGAGAATTATATAAAGTTACAAAACTATTTTTTTTTAAAGTCAATTGTTTATCGAAACAAGAAACTGAATAAATAAATAAAGAATACGAGTGTTTTTCCTAGAATATGAGATAATGCAACAATTACTTATATTATAAGTAACAATAATATATAAAAATTAATTAATGTTATAATAATTATATTTTAAACCTATTGATAATGAGAAAACTGCAGATCTGTGGGGTATTTCCGTTAAAGTTATTGCGTCTATAATAGATAAAACTGCGCCTCAACTAGCTATTATTTTTAATAATAGTATCGAATCTGTTGTATTTCCTGATTAAATGAAACATAGTAAAGTAATACCCTTATTTAAATCTGGTAGTACATTACACCCCGCCAATTTTAGACCTATTTATTGTATCTGGGTTCAAAGTTTACAAGAGATGGAAAGTGTGAGAGTGATATCGAAAGAAGAGTGAATGCAGGAAACATGGTGAATGGAGCTTTGCACTCTTTTATGAGCAGTCGGAAGGTGTCTAACAAGGCTCGTTTGGCTGTGCATGAGGGGGTGTTTGTTTCGACACTCATGTACGGAAGTGAAAGTTGGGTATAGCAGAAGAAACATGAGAGCAGAATAAATGCAGTTGAGATGAGAGCGTTAAGAAGTATGATAGGAGTTAAATTGAGTGACAGGATAAGAAACAGTGAGTTAAGGAAACGTTGTGGTCTGAAAGAAGATGTAGTGACAAAAATTGAGAAAGGTATGCTGAGATGGTTTGGCCATGTCGAGAGAATGAATGAAGAACGATTGACGAAAAAAGTGTATAAGGCGAGTGTGAATGAAAGTGTTGGAAGAGGTAGACCTAGGAGGACGTTTCTAGACCAAATCAGGGACGTCTTGAAAAAAGGCCAGGTCAAGAGTACCCTAAACCGAAGAGCATGTATGAAGGGAATAATGAAAGTGGACGAAGCGAAACAAGTATGTAAGGACCGTAGCAAGTGGAAAGAATTGGTCTCCTACCCCTACGGGAAAGAGGTGTGATTATATGTATGTATGTATGTAAAAACACTAGTGAGAAAAAAAAATAGGAATATATTTAAAATGTGTGTATTATGCTGGCAATTGATTAAAACCAATACTTTCAGTTTCGGTCATAGGCGTAGCCAGCTCTTAAGTATTCTACATATATTATCAAAAATCTGCGCGCGAGTTATGACTTTTTTCCTCCTTCTTCCATATACGAGCATTATCGGAAAATCAGATGCGCGGCGCATTCGGTGCTCGGCTCTACCTTTTTGCTATCCAAATACCCCGCATTTAAAATAAAATGTTTGATTTGTTATTTGTAATGCATACAAAAAAGAAATGGAATAATTTGCAACGTCTGTCCTTGCATTCTATTACAATGTACGAGTAAGTGTCTTCAAGACAGTTTTAGATTTTAACTAAGCTAACGCATTACCGTCTGTGGCTAAATTACCACTTTGGGTGGGACAGATGTCAAGTATTGGCATTGACTATTATGAGCCAATGCTGTAACCAATTTAAATGTCTCAAAAATACTTGGACTGTCTATCGTCGTACTCAGTAAACTTTATTTATTATCAACATAATATGACAGTTCAACGCTATTTATTGTCCTGTACCAAACGTTACTATTAAGCTACCTGTATGTAATACAACTCTTATGTGCTCAGACCAATCTTGGGCTTTGTACTCCCGTAGAAGGTACTCCGCAAACGTGAGTCCATAGACATATTGATTCAGAAGATGGATATCAGGAATTTTACATTTTAGAAAACACGTTAAATAATTTAGGTTCTTACCTGTCTATCAGCCAACCCGACATTAACATTGCAAACAGCGTCCCAACATTATGAATGGTTCCAATTAAATTAGACTTCCACGGCTGACAGGCGAGATTGAGCTGCAAAAACAATTATGTGATGTTTTACATTTTGCGATTGGTTTGCTGTTTCTATAAACTGATCATAAAGGTTACAAAGGGCGGACTTAATGTCAGTTAGCATTCTCTGCCAGTCAACCCATGACGAGGTGAGAAATTAGTGGCAGGCGACTTAAAGAACTAAATATAATAAATATAAATAGATATAACACATATTAAAATAAGGGCCATTAACTACACAAATATGTACATATGAATACAAGCAAATACAAAATAAGCCATATATACCAATTATCCTTAACACACATACATACATACATATTTACATATATACAAATATACATACATTATATGTCTGGACGACATTTTTTTACGTTAATATTTTTAAGTTTATAAACATAAATAAAATATAACTTATAAACAAATAAAATTAAAACGTAAATACTTCTCATTAACATAATAAATAAATTAAAGGAAAAAAGTGTTTTACAAAATTATATAGTATGTAAAGCTTAACTTAAGTAAAATATACCTGCTAAACTCGCCGCCGTCTGTTAGTAGTGTGCCCAGAGAAGACTGGCTGAGTTGCCTCGCTGTATTGTGAGGCTAATCCGCTGACCAAAATATCTGCCAGTTTTTAAGTCACCAGCGAAATTGACAAGGCGTGATGAAATATCTCTGAACAAACGCCTTGCTTCAGGACCACACGGCCCCAGCGTTTCTACACCAAACGGCACAAACATGAATCCCTCTCCGAGGGCTGCATATTTGGGCCGCTTGTTAGACTCAGTAACAGCAGCAGCCGCGCCTTCTATGCAGTCTTTTTTAGTTCTATGCAGTCGCCGCAAGATGTGATGACGCTAATGTGTCAACACAAGTTGCATCCCGCACTAAGGAACACCCATTTTTCCATGGAATGAGCGTCATTCCATCAGGCCTCTTACCATTGTCCCGCAATATAACCACTTTGCTCTAAAATTGCAGGTACGTTGGCACTGGTTAAGGCCCGTCGAATGACGTCGTTAAGATGCGACCAGCGCCACGAATGTAATGTAATTGTTTTGTTCCCGAACCAATTTTTTGAAGTCTACCTTATTTGGTATTTTCTAATGTCTTCAGGCAAGGGTTCCAGAGTACCGGTGGCCTAAACAGTAAAATAATTGCCGATAAAGCCAGTAAAATGGGATGGAACAGAAATCTGCAGATTATTTAAAGAGCGAATTACCATGTCGTGGTTGCAGGAAAGATATTTAAATTTGTTTTGAATGTAGGAAGGGAAGGAAAAATCATTTAAAATGGTGTAGCGAACCGAAAATGTTCTAAAAGTGCGCCTTTATCGGATAGTTAGCCATTAAGGCGAATACGAAGTTGGGAGATATGGTCATATTTTCAAAGACCGAAAATAAGGCTGATGCAAATATTAAGAAGGCGTTCAAGCTTATTGGGAAGATTTTGGTTCAATTCTGGGAACATAATTAATGACAATCAAGACGATTGTTTGAACAATCATATGCTTATTTTTGTATGAGAGAAAGTTTTTCGACGATAGAGCGATCTGAAGGTAGCAGTGAATTTGCCGCCACTTCACAACTGCTTTGCACAAAGTGGGTATAGAGCCGACAATCATTTTAAGAAAATATGATGGAAACATAAGCATGGCCATCATTTAAATTCAATTTTACTTAGTAACTCATACAACTATAACAGTAAATCCAGCCATAAACAATAACTCATATAAACAGTCCGAAAATAGCACTTAAAATTAGTTAAATAAATACTATAAAATACGCTTAGTAGCGCACTTCACTGAGTCTGCTACATTGTATATCAGACTCAGTAAAGTGCGCTAGTACAAGTTCGGCCCGCTCCCTACATCGCAAGGCCCCCACGGTTGCTCTGCACAATTACATTCATTTCCCAACTGTAATGTCTTTAAGCTGTGGCCTTACCTTTTTATATCGCACTATCGAGAGGTACTTTTTTTACGAGTTTTACTTGTACTCACCGTAGCTATGACGGTGTTGTTGGTTTCGTACACCCAGTCAGTGCATTTTTCGACCGCATCTGTGAAACTTTCGTTGGTGCACGTTTGTCCAACCACAAAATCCTCTTTTAGTTTCGGTTTTGTGCATCTGTCAATAGTGCTGTTGGGCCACCATGTGGTGTTATAAACTGCATATTGGTTTTCACATTCAGGGATACGGCATCTAAAATCATTTAACTAGCTCAAAACAATAAAAAAATATAGACAGAATGTAACGTAAATATTATCAAGTGACAGTAAGAAAGATACCGTACAAAAAGATAAGACAGAACAAACATTTGGTACTTTTCTAGTGACGCGGAAGATGCTAAGCTAACGCACACATAGGCGCCTAAAACTATTTTGTTGGTTGCAAATAGTTCTAGGTAACACAGGGTTAGTTTTATGTTCAAAACTGATTGCCGTGTATCGGAGGCCTACTGAACTGCGGCGAATCCACTACCCCGTATCATCCCGTGAATGTCGTAAGAGGTGACAGAGGAAACTGAAACAGAAGATGGGCAACAGCATCTGCCTGACAAAGGCTCGATAAAAAAACTGCGGTTGCCAACCCGCCAAGGTTGGCAACTACGGCAACTATTCCCATATTGTTGTAGAGTAAAGAACGCTGTATATTTTATATTTCTATATATTCTATTTCTTTATACGCATCAAATGTATTAAGTCAGACATTTTTAATTTTACGAACTTCCGACATGTTTTGTGTTATTCAAGACATTTTTTTCTGGATCGAGCATCACTTCACTTGACCTCGAGCATTTAATAAATCAACATTTAAAAACGCGTGTCATCAACGAATACAATCTTATATGACAGAAAGTATGGATAGCATAAAAATAATTTTATTTATTTCTGATCATACTATAAAATTAATTACAATTAATAAATTACATTTGATTAGAACAACACCGAAACAATCAAAAAAATTATGCATAATATTACTATTTTTTATATATTATTTTATTATATTATTTTTCTTGTTTCGGTGTTATTAAAGTAGGTTGAAATATTACTTCATATAAACTTCAATTATTAGCAATAACAATAAAAACTAATAACAATAAAATAAATAACGAATTGTAAAAATTTTGCAAAGCAAAATCCGAAAGTGAACTGCGTCTGCAAATTCACATTTTAACTATTTGAACTGATTAAGTTCTCGAAACATTTTTTCTTACGGTACAGGTTGAAACAGAGATGCAAATAATGTGTGAGTGAGATGGTACGAGATCGGCCGCTATTTATGATTCTATTCTTTATTCGTATGTTTCATATTCGGATTTCAGCGGCGCCGCGCCGTGTCGTAGTAAAATGAGGTCGTATTGTCCGCGTCCTCCAGAACAAATTTCGGTCACGACACCAATCTCAACAAAGACTAGCCATCTGGGCTAGACAGAATAACAGTACAGATTGTATGCGGAAGTATAATACTCTCTATTCTTTTACTCTAAGGTCTGATGAGATGGCAATCCGACATGACCGGAGAGAGAGCAGACGCTAAACCGACAGTTTTACGTGCTGTCCGAAGTACGGAGGTGAAACAACTGGTTAGTGAAAATTTCTTCACAGAAAAACCCAATTTATAATTAAGGCTCGACTTGGGATTTAAATGGTTATTTATATTTTAAATAATTTTACACGTGGTAGAGCCACGCTGCAGCTATATTATGGTTGTAGCACAAATGAGTCGGTTCGACCGTGGTAGGACCACGCTCTCACAGAATACCAGCGTAAAATTGCAGCTTAATGCTGTTCTGTGTTTGGTATGGTGAGTGTAGAGAACCGGAGACCCTTTTTACTGGAAACGAGGCATTCCATCTTAGTCCTTAGGGGTGACAACGCATCTGCATTTTGATTCTTAATTGAGGATAAATGTAGATGTTTATGGGCCACAGCATCCACTAACCATCAGGTGGACTGTCCACCCGATGGTAAGTAACGTTTGTCACCCTATTCTATAAAAATGGTCAGCAGCCGTTTTCTACTACTAAGCCTAGAATTATTGTCCGCATTCTATAAAATCAGGGATCTGCTCCCAGTCCTAAACTACTGCGATACTTTAAGTCCATTATACCAGTAAAGAATTAGATGAAAGTAAAGTTTTACCTATTTCATAAAAATATCCTATAATATAGGTAGAATAAAATAGAATATTATTTTTTCAACATAGATTCTTACATACGTAATGAGTCATTTTTAATTACTTGTGGTTATATGTGTATATGGTTCAAAAATTCTCTTTAAAAATACTCAGTGGGATTTTTATTTATAAAATTTTACAGTATTATAGTGCAAATATTGATATAAATGATCGTATACATATAAGATCGTATACCATATTTCGGTAACGAATTTCTTATTCCTAGGGGTAATTATTAGCCATGTTTATGGATATGATTAAACATTTCTCTGGGAAAATCTTTACAATTTCAGTTATGAATAGATTTTATGACCCTGTTCTGGAAAACAAAACAAAACAAACAAACAAATAGAGCCGTGGTAGCTCAGATGGTTAGCGCTCGCTGTTAGTTACACAGTACGCTAGCAACCCGGGTTCGATCCCCGCCGGCACCAATGAAATTGTAAATTGCAATTTTAAGTGCTGATTTACCACGTGCCCGGCGGTGAGGGAAAACATCGTGAGGAAACCTGCATGTCTGAGAAATCAAATAAAATATATTTCGAAGACATGTGAAGTTCGCCAACACGCATTGGGGCAGCGCGGCGGACATTTCCTTGCCCTAAAACCCTCTCAGAAATGAGAGGTGGCCTGTGCCCAGCAGTGGGACGTATATAGGCTGTAACTTTACTTTACTTTACTCTGCAAAACAAATATAATATTATAATTATTCTCCTACATACCGATAGTTTAGGTCCCCAGCAATGAATACATAGTTTATGTGAATCATTGTGATGAATAACGCCGCGAGACAAGCGTAAAAATACTGGACCTTTTGATATTTACCAAAATTCTTCATTGTTTCAATAATTTCTATTTCATCCTTTTGATTAGCTCCAGAGTTTTCAGCAACCATTTTTAATGATCTTTTGTAAAATAATAATGAAATCACAATATTTTTAACTTGCCAAGTTAATTGAGGCAATCACTTACTCTTTTGTTGTATACAAGTTGGTACTGATCACATAGGAAAAAACATCTGAAAAATACTTGAACCTATGGTTTACTTTTTTTACGTATTATTAATTTTCCCTTGCATTGATTTAAAAATGTATCATCAATTCACGATATTTAAAAATAAAATTATTTTTGTCATAAGAATTATGATTTGATAAAGTTTAGTTTGTTGCAAAATCGCACGATTAAAAAAATATTTAAAAATAATTCAGAACCCTTGACGATACGCACGTGCGTAGGTGACTGGTGTGGCACAGTGGTGCTGCGTGCTGTAATCGTAAAAATCTGAGTTGCCATATGTCACAGTTTGGTTTGCCGTATTTTAAGGGAAAAAAATACTAAATTGTCGTATTTTTTGTTATTTATTTTTAAATGTATATTCCTCATTTTTTTCTTACCCGTAAAAGTTTTTTATCGTTTCTATCACTTCAGATGCATATTTATCCAGTGAATATTTGTCTTTGCTTCTTATTTTTTTTTACAAACTACTTACTCAAAATATTTTATTTCCATATTTTATGTTTTCCATTAGTTTGTTGTGCCTTTTTAATTGCATGGTAAATGTTAAATGTAATAAAACATTACTTTCTTTTAATAATCTAATAGAAATCACTCACATGACATATAAAATCTTGCATACGTTTTAATATTTTACTATCAATACTAACAATGTTTATTTCGAAAGCAAAATATTCGCGAAAGTTTTGCTCAAGCAATTTAACAAATGCGATACATTTTTGAGGTGTATGTATGTATGAGATATTTATCTACCGCATTAAAAATAATAAATTGTAATCAATTACCAATTCCGAGAGACCAGTGCTCACGCACACACGCCGCTTAAGCTTGTAGTAGTGTACCCTTGGACAAAGAGTGTACCCGTCATACCTAGCGCAATTTTATGAAGCTTTGTCTCTGTTCCGTTTCTTTACTCTTGTGGTACATTAGTTTCGTTTCATTTATTACACTAGTGAAAAAACGTTTCGTTTCACCTTATGGCCAATTGTATTATCTAAAAAAATAGTGGATTACGGCAATTGCCGTATCAGTGGCAGTATAACACGGAAACTACAGACGTGATAAGCAGTTTTTTCGACCCGGTTTCAGCAACACGCTGCGTCGAAAATAATATAAAAATAATTTAACCTATTTTTTTCTTTAACAGAATAAGAGTGACAAACGAAAACACAGTTCACCTGATGGTTAGTGGATGCTGTAGCCCATAGACTTCTACATTTATCCTGGATTAAGAATCAAAATACAGATGAGTTGTCACCCTGAGTACTAAGATGGAATGCTTCGTTTCCAGTAAAAAGGGTCTCCGGTTCTTTACACTCACCATACGGTCACATACACAGTAGCTTTAAGTTGCTATTTTAGGCTAGTATTCTGTGAGACTGTGATCCTACATCGGTCGAGCCGACCCATTCATGCTACAATTAATATAACTGGAGGGTGGCTTTATTACATTATAATTAATGTTAGTCAAAGTCAATGTCAATTGCCTTTTTTGAAACATTTTTGGAAGGTGAAATGTTACGCCATATCTTTACAAGTAAAGTCTATTGCAAAGTACAATTTTAAGAACTAAGTGTTGAACGGATATTTTCAAAAACATAAAATATTAGCAAATTCGTATTTTTTAATATGAATAAAAATAAAAATATTTGTATAAATAATTTTACATGTAACTTTCATTATAAACGAGTTTTCTCATTTTTACTGTTTAATTTCATTAACCAACAGCTAGCTAGTAACGACTAAAGACGCTAAATAACTCATATTTCGTTATATTAGAAAGTTGTTGTAGAACAATTCTATTGTTGCAACACGTTTCATAAAAAAATTAACTGGTTTCATCGGGTAATGTGTGTGTTATTTCCTGGTAACAAGCTCATCTGTATATTGCCATTTTGATACTTCTATTTAAAAGATGTGGTATTCTATATTACATTCATAGTTTTTCTCTTATAATTTTTACAAATGTAAGAAAAACATTAATTGAATGCCGTATTAGAAGCAATTATTACACTATTTGTCGGGGGCAATCACATCATCATTCTTGGATTTTTCAAATAGGTAAAATTAGAATAATAATTTAAAGCAATTACTTGTGATAAATTTTGCAAAGACCGAGTCGTAGATATTTATATGTAATTTTAAAATTATTCTGACTGTACCCAAAAAGCCAGGAAAACTTAGGTTTACTGGCTATCTGTAATGGTCATTACCTGTAATATTTATGCTTCTAAGTCAACATTTCCTTCAAGTGATGAAATAATGCCTTTTTTATAGAATTAGGTGTGACCACCTGATGGTAATTGGATGCTGTGTCCCATAGACACTTACATCTATCTATCTTCGTTTAAAACGCAGATGCATTTTCACCCCTGAGGACTAAAATGGAAAGTCTTGTTTCCAGAAAAAAAGGTCTCCCGTTCCCTATACTCACTGTACGAAACACAACAGAATTAAGCTGCTATTTCACATTGGTGTTCTGTGATAGCGTGGTACTTCGACAGTCAAGCTGACCAATTCATTTCTTTACTACTTCCTCAAAGTTAAAAAAAATTATTAAACAAAGGAATATTAAGGACTTTCTGGATGATAATAACCCCTGGGAATGAGGTGATCACTACCAAGCTATTTCTAATTTGTTTTGTGTTGTTAATTGTGTAACATATTATATGATTGTAGGCTGTTATTTAAAAAAGTCCCCTAGGTTTTTTACTTGTTCTTCCCAGGGCTGACGTTTTTTCCGTACCAATGGTAACTTAAACAAAAGAGTGACTATCAATAAGTATTATTTATAATCTTTATTGAATAAAAAACGTTTCTGTTTCTGTTTCTGTTTCAGTAATGGAACCAACGATCTGGATGTTTAGAATTTCATATTTTTTGAGATAAGTCGTTTGACAGTGTAGAAAGAGATGGCAGGATTAAAAGGTTGACTTTACCAAATGCAATTTTTCTGACATTTCCCGTAATATACTTATGGCACTCACGATAAAACAGAATTATTGTTATTATATAAATATATTTATATCATGAAGGTAGATTTAGGTATCACAATTGACACTGCATAAATGTGTGTAAATTAGATCACAGTTATAAATTAATGTCAAAAATTTAATGTTGTGATCACAAACAATGTTCACCTCTATGATTACTCTTCAGCTTAACTTATATAATGGATGTGTATAGCATAAACTGTCTAGAGAATTCAAGTGGTGAGCTTTCTAGGTCGTTTAAATATGATAAGGTGAATTATGGTCGTATATTTTTATCATTTTTAATTCTGATCTGATTTAATAAATGGAGATTCATATCTATCGACATTAATATAG
Source organism: Parnassius orleans (assembly GCA_029286625.1). Classification (NCBI taxonomy): domain Eukaryota; kingdom Metazoa; phylum Arthropoda; class Insecta; order Lepidoptera; family Papilionidae; genus Parnassius; species Parnassius orleans. The sequence goes on from JAGSMP010000078.1 coordinate 1,359,653, forward strand.
AGCTTATTTTGATTTTTATTTGAACAGTGTCATCGTCATCAATGAGAATTATCATTGAAGCACGTGCAGGAGAAAGAGAGTCATTAGCAAAACAACCAAGTATAAAGCGAACGGACTGCTCGGTCTCTAGGTGGCTCGTGAAATTTTTTGGGAGTGTTCGTATTCACTCGTCCACTGACTGATAATGACATTGAATCGTTTAAAATAAACTAGTTTATCAGTAAACTGTAAACTATTATAACAGTTGACGCCAAGTAAAGTCTAAAAAAACTGTTCGTTCATTTATCGCCCTTGCTTGATTTTATAGAAGAAACCAATAATAGTAGTAAAAAAGTAAATTTTATTATTTTCTCATAAAATTTCAAACTATTAATGTTTTTATAGAAGTTAGGATGATAAACGAGCACACCTTAGAGTAAACTTAAGCAAACTATGCTTATGTATACACTAAAGAGCACACTATCTTATGATATGTAGATGCTGTGACCCTAAGAGCTATAAAACCTTTAAACACTAGGTTTACTGTGACATATAGTTATATGTAGTATCGATATCTTTACTCAATTGAGAATAAACTTACAGATGTGCTGTTACCTCTAAGGGCTAAGATGGAATGCCTCCTTCAGTCAGTGATAGAAGTAAAGAATTTAAAATAATCGAAATAATTCAATATAGATTACAAGTAATTCTTATTGAAAGTCATTTTTTAAATTTCCAGTGGTTCGTAAAAAACCTCCACCTTGAGGAAAAAAAGCAAGAAACCCAGTGGAACTTTTTTTCTCAAAGTATATTTTTCAATAAAACACAGGTTGTACAAACTACTTACAAAACTTATTTAAGAAACAGCTTGGAAGTGACTACCTCATTCCCAGGGGTTATTATCAACCATGTATTTATTTATATTATAATAAACCTTTTTATACAGTTAATATTGAAACTTGGTAATAGAGAGACCTTGTATATTTTCTAGAACTTTGTTGTAATAGCGTATACATTGCCCCATGACTAAATTACTGAGTAATAAAAAACTACTAATGAGTCGAGAAACCGGTATCATGCTTGTGTTAGTTCCTGGTGTGTACTTTGTGTTTACAATTACATTAACTACTTTTGTTTTTGTGAACATACAAAAACAAAAGTAGTTTTAATGTGGTTAAATTTTCGTAAATATACTGAGAGGCCAAAGTTAATATATTTTAATCTTTAAAGTTTTCTCTGAGAGGCTCTCTTGGTTTTTGGGTTGTAAATAGCTCTTTTGGCTCTCTTCTGCAAAATAAAAAGTTTCTAAATCGGTCGCATTTACCCATAGTTTATTTCCATACGACATTATGCTATGGAAATAAACTAATCTAGCTGTCTCGACACTAGTGAGATTTCGAATCTTTTTATAGCATAAACTGCAGAGCTTAGTCTGCTTGTTTAGTATATGGGGGCCCCAATTAAAGAGTCAAGAGTAATACTAAGTAAAACAGTGGCATCAACGGGACTCAGTTCTTCTCCATTTAAAACACATTGGTATTCGTATTTTTAACACTTGGTGTTGTAAATTTTATACATTTAGTTTTTGCCGTTTAAATGGAGATAATTAACGCAAATCCAATGAACTAACCTTGACATAGCATTATTCACTTCGTCATATTTAAATGATTGCTGTTAATGTTTAAAAATACAATAAAGTATTATCAGAAAATAGTATTAATAATAATCTCTTTTCTCTTTTATTTCATTAAGCATTTATCAATTTGCATAAGGTAGGGAGCGTCTTTTAAGCACCTTAAGGCACTTGTGTCAGAGACTCCCGCTCTTCCATAGCCATACAAAACTTCCTAGAAACATAAGATTACATATTATACAAAAAAATATGTTTAAAATTATTCAAAAATAAATGTGTGTGGGTTTTGTGTGAAAATATTTTATTTTTCACCTTATGTGTTGAAACATAAAAGTAGCAAATGCAGTTTTAACACAAAAAGAATTAAGTACACTGTCTTTTCTTCTTTTGTGCAAAATATTTGGGTCATAAAACAAACCTTTATGCTTTTTTTAATATTGTGTGTAAAATATATAATTTTCTTATACTTAGTATATCAGATTTTAAATATAGGCTCTCTGTTGGAAATTTATAAGGCAAAAAGTACATTGTCTTTATTAAGGCACGCTGAGCTCTATCTAATTGCAACAATTTTGTTTTTGTTGCTCCACCCCATATCGGAAGGCAGTAAGTTAATAACGATTGCGCCAATGCTACATAAGTTTTGTTAATAAAAGTATCTGAAGTAATATGTCTAAGCTTTTTAAAAATCCAGGTTAATTTTCTAAATCTACATGTTATTATATCAATATGTTCATGCCAAGTTAAACGTTGATCTATAATGATTCCTAAGTACTTGGTTGAAGAAACTTTCGTAATGACAGAGCAGCTACAATTTTGAAATATGTCAATGTTGCAAGTGTGAATCTTTATATTAAAGTTATTTCCCGGTTGGGTTCGGTTTTGGATAGTAAAATAAATATAATTAGTTTTAAGTGCATTAATTGTCAGAAAATTGGATTGAAGCCAGCTTGCAATTTTAGTAAGGCCAGATTCTGTACGTTTACGGATGTCATCCCATGATGTTCCAGTAAAAACTACAGCAGTATCATCGGCATATGTGAACACTCGGGCACCATTAATTTTCAGATTACAAAGATCATTGATATAAATTAAAAACAACGTTGGGCCTAAAATACTGCCTTGTGGTATCTCGTAGGTGGTATATGTGTCCTCACTAATAAACTGATCTATTTTAACTTTTTGTGTGCGGTTCAATAAGTAATTCTTAAAAAATGTCAAGGTTGTGTCCCTTATGCCAATGTTTTCTAATTTTTGTAAAAAGATGGGGACACAGATAGCATCAAAGGCCTTTTTCAGGTCTAGAAAGACTGCAAGACATTTTTTACCCTGATCCAAGTTGTTAATTATGAACGAGTTAAGAGCTAAGATTGCATCTTCTGTGGATTTTACTCGTTTGAATCCATACTGACAGTTAGACAAAATATCGAACTTAGTAAGATAACTTAAAAGTCTTATGTTGATAAGCTTCTCTAATATCTTGGAAATCGAAGGTAGTACTGAAATTGGCCTATAGTTGCTAACATCACCTCTATCCCCATTCTTATACAGTGGTGTTATGACAGCTCGTTTTAAAGGTTCAGGAAAAACGCCATGCTTAAAACAAAGGTTTACAAAGTGGCAGATTATAAGAGTAATTTGAGTTACTGTAAGTTTTAATACTATATCATAAGTATCCCCTACAAGGGAAGGTATTTTATTAATATAGACTAGAAATAGAAATGGGCCGAGAATTGAGCCCTGAGGAACACCCGTTAGGTGACCCGGAAGAACTTTTACTATTGATAATAACTTTCTGCGTTCAATTAATTATGAAATAATAATGTTAAGCGCTATGAAGAAAAAAAAAGTAAAGAATTACTCGTCCATATATCGTGCCGATGCCTTTGCGAATTTAAGAGGTTGATGATTTTCTCATGTGTATGTCATCATCAGATCTTGAACAAATTTTATGGGATCACCCCTGAGATACCCCCTGAGAAGAATCATTGAAATCAAATAAAGGCTGAACAAAATGAAAAAATATTCCGACGATTAGGAAACATCTTCCTTTTTTAAGTCGGTTGAAAAGAGTCTCCGGTTCTTGTCACTCACCATAAGAAACACATCAGCATAATGCTGCTATTTCATGCTGGTATTCTGTATATCTTATTGCTGCGTGAATAAATGCGATTTAAACAGTCGAAAACCTACAAAATCGATTTTAGACTTGCCAGATACTTATATCAACCGATCTACTTACTACACACACACACGTCATAATATGCGGATATAATAAAAAACGTCGTCATTCTTGTAGCCATCGTCAGTTAGGGTAACCATGTTGAATTTTCAAATAGTGAATAATCGCCTTTACTCGACACGTTTTTTCACTCGTTATCGGAGTGTACGCGGTTGAACGCGGAAGCTTGCACGCGCGATCGTGAGTGATTGTTTTTATCAATTTTTATGTGTGTTGACTCTTTCACGCGTTAATATGTATTTTAATAAAGTATAATATGTATTTTTATTCAGAGAAGAAGAAGCGTCGTGTAAAGGCTAATCGCTCGTGATTTAGTACGGGAAACTTCCGCGACCTGTAGTGTATGAAAATCACGCAATTTTATTATTAAACACGCGTTCTGAAGACTAGTTTTTTAAAGAAATGGACAAAAGGGTTAGAAGAGATATTATACAAGCAGTTATGTTTGCTAGTATATGCGTATAATAGATCATATATTTATTAATTTACTTTTATATATTATTTTTAATATATTATTAAATAAAATCAAACGTAAGATGGCATGCATGAGACTTGTATATTGCCAAGAATTCTGTAATAAGGTCCTTGCTCCATAATTTAATATCCGTCATTTTACGACAACAATCGTTTTCACAAAACCGTGCGTGTAAATTATGTTTGAAGTGCACAAACTTGAACACATGACTGAGACTGAGGTATGAGGGGATGCTTGAACGGGCGGTGCACGCGAGCATTCTCGTTTTCCTTTTCTATCTTTACATGTGCGCTCTTTTCTGCGCGAAAGCCGATTCACGCGTTAAAGAGCGTATGTGTAAAGGCGGCTAGTGTCAAGAATATACGGCCTCACTTATAAACGGCAGAGTCGGTAAGGCGAAAGTTTGTCGACCAAATTGGCGATATATTGAAAATGGGGCAAATTAAGAGTACCCTTAACCGACGTGCATATATCCATATATCCATAGGTATATGGATGTAAAGGAGACGAGAGAGAGGTGTGTCAGGATCGTGCCAAATGGAAGTCTCTGGGTGACAGGCGTGAGTGTTTATGTATATGTATTTATAATCGTTGATTATCGCCAAATTATTGCTTACTTATTTATAGTTACCTGGTAAATAATAATTTAAAATACATATTGTTAAACAAGTACAAGTGATAATGAAAATCACAAAATTAAGCTGGAGTTTCACGAAGTGATAACAACCGCAAGAATAAATTTTAAACTTACATATTATCTATATCAAAATCTAAAAGAAGAAATGCAACTTTAACCAATTTTTAAATAAACGTTGATTTACGAGTATATGAGAAAGACCGTTCATGTTTAAAAGGATAATACTAAGATAGGAATTTTTGATATAATGCTCCTTTAGGACGCAAATTTGCTAGGGATAATTTTAATATACAAGTAGAGCTGGAGATGGCCATCAATGAGAATTAAACGTGTGACTCTCAATTTATATTACATGATATTAAAACTGATCAGGGGGTTGATTCATTTTTTTAAATACTAGCAATTCTATTGAACATTACTAATATTCCCTGTAACCACTCATGGTAAGCTTAAAATGCTTGTGTTAGGAGTGGTTCACGACAGAAATCGAATGACGGATTCGAACCCACGACCTTTTGAGTTCGCGGCCCGCACCCTGCCATTAGGCTACTGTCGCTTCGAATTCATTCATTCATTCATTACAGCCTATCAAAGTCCACTACTGATGATATGCTCATAATGGAAATATTTACCATAGTTAACAACTGCAGTTTTTTATATTCTAAACTGTGATGACGCTGCTACCAATCTTCTGTTTTGTGCTCTCTGTCGTCTTCTATGACACCCACGGGACGATATGGGGCATTGCATATACTTAAAACACCACTACTTGCCTTGTCACCCCACCCCATTAAGTTTTTTTTTAAATATTTAACTTAAGTTGTAATAGTTTTAATAAATAATTTGCGGCAAATTAAAAAATAAATAAAAACGGAAGTGTAACTTCTAGGGCGTGTACATAAGTATTAGCATCCAAATATGTTTTATATATATAGAGGCTGTCGCAGGAAACCTGTACCAGCGATGGTCTGTGGTCTGGGGACACCAATACCTATTGATTGGACCCCAAGTATGTTCCGCGATTTTATGATTTTTTTGTTTTATTTTCAGTTTTTTTTAATTTTGGTCGGTTTTAGCTATAATTTTTTCTGTGAAATAATTCTTAGAGATATTTTTTGTTAGCATTATAGTTAGCATATGTGTTCGTCTGTAAAAATACTAAACACCAAAATTCTAACTACTAGTAGCTCAGATTTAGCTCAAAAAATTGAAATTTCTGTTTGAGAGAAATTTTTATTTGATTTCAACTTGAAAAAAAAAAACTTAACCCTGACTGAATAACTTCCTGATAATTTCAAAAACTTTATGGGTTCCTTAGCTCTCAAAATAACACAAGAAAGTTGGTACTTTATAGGGTATTTTTGTGTAAAAACGGAGTTTATAGTTGATACAGTAGAAAATAGTGAAATTTATTTCATGCATTTGAAATGACTTTTCTCACATTTTTCCGATTAATATGGTGAATAATTATGAATGTTAGATAAAAAGATTTAAAACAGCGTAATTAAAGTCAAATCAAAATTATTTTTTCACATTGTTCTAAATAAAACAACAGAAATAATTTTAAGATATCATTTATTTACGAGTATTACTGTTTTCACAATAAATGCTCAAAGTGCCTGAAATTACTGCGCAAATCTCGGAAGGCTTGGAATTTAGTTTTTAACTCCCTCAAACTCGAGAATTCGCGATGGTACACTAATTCCTTATAGCATCCCCAGATAAAAAAGTCTATGGGGTTCAGGTCTAGGGATCTTGGAGGCGAGGCGATCGGTGCATTACGGCCAATCCACCTCTCTGGGTAATGCTGGTTCAAATGACCTCTAACCTGTCTTGCATAGTGACAAGGGGCACCGTCGCATTGAAATATCATGTTCTGGCGTGTTAATAAAGTGACATGCGAATCTGCCATGGCCTCCACAAAACGATTTTTTAAAAATTTTAAATAATTTTCACCATTTAATCTCGTTGGAAGTTCTTTTGAGCCAATAAGTTCTCTGCCAACAACGCCCGTTCAAAAATTTACACTAAATTGATGTTGAAAAGTGTGACGCCGAACCAGTTTTGGATTTTCGGTCGCCCAGGAATGGTAATTGTGCATATTATATATTCCGTTGCGGGAGAATATCGATTCGTCTGTCCATAAAGTCGGGGTCTTCGTGGTTTCTTCTTAAAATCTCTTGACAAAATTCAATTCGGCGTTGGTAGTCTGGTGCAATTAAATCTTGCACTTTCCGTATGTGATACGGGTGATATCCCTCATTGCGCAGTATTCTGTGCACGGTAGTGCGAGAGATTCCTGTGAAAGAAGGACAAAAAAGGTAACACACACAAATATTTTTTATTATTATTATTATTGTCTACATTTCGAAGTCTAGGGCCATTATGTACCGGACCTTTGGAAGGCGTGCGTGGGGCCGAAGCCAACACATAAAGACCCTTTAAAAAATATTACTTACCTGTACGTCGTTGAATTGCTCTCGTACTCTTAGAGGGATCTCAGCGCCGTGCCTCGGCAAAATTGAAGCCGCAAAAGCCCGCTTGTACACATGGCCTCACAATGAAATGGTGCCGGGTTGGGCATCTCCCGTTAACTGACGCCCATTAAATTGATGATGGAATTTAGAACGACGTGCAAAGGGCCGCTGCCTGGAGGTCGCTAGGGCGCGTCTGGAGTTGGTGCTGGACGCGACAGCATACGAACCGCTAGCCGAGCGCGATGTGCTGCACGACCACCCAGCAGTCCCTTGCATCCATCATCTCCACCGGCTGGCTTGGTGTCGGCAGATTCTTCGCGGGCCCAGCAACTGGTGGAGTACGCCGCACGCGATGGACAATCCAGATGAATACCAACGCATTGCGTGCGTATTTTAGGGCGAAAGGGGGAGACGTTGGAGGTTTTACGTACCGGGCTCGGATGCATCGTCTTTTGCTGAGCTGGAGCCATCTATAACCGAAACAGAGTAAAACGTGGTAGACCGAGTTCAGTACATCTTGCGCTCAAACATATTTGATGGCGTCGAACTCGAACGGCTACGACATTAGGCTGTCCTCATCGGATGAAAAAGCTACGGCTGAGATTCGGCGCCACAAGTTGCAGAGCAACTCGCACACGTGGATGCAGCCCGGAATCCCCCAGTTGTGGTTGATTCAGACGATGATGGAACAGTCAGCCAGGAAATGGAACTAGAGCAAACGAGGAGTACATTGAAAGAGGCGATTGTGGAAACGCGCAGTACGCCTCTCGTAAATTGACTGCGACTTCCCCGCATAACCCTAAGAAAGTGGAATCGGGCTGTCATGATGGCTCTAAACCCAATGCTGGTGACCTATTTGGAAGCCAGCCGGGACATTTGCGAGACGGACTCAATTCTTTTTGGCGCCGCACTGGGAGTATGCCGTATTATTGGCGCCAAGCTCTCCATGGCTGGACGTGCTACTAGATGATGTAGCGCCATCCCAGCCTGGAGAATAAGAAATGAGGAACGTATCGCAGAGGCTAGGGCCCTCATCGGCAGAGTGATATGCTTCAGGTCAGGCGATAACAGGCCAAGGATTGTGCGCACCGTCAGAATGGCGTTTGCTGTGACAAATGTCAGTTTGTCTCGGCCGGATATAACGCAAAAACTGACGGAGCGCATAGCGACCTGAAGCAGAAAATCAGAACAGCGCGCGCGCATCGCTGTGTTAACATCATATAACGTTAGATCCAGTTTTAAAAAATAATTATTGTTGTTAAAGGTTATATTTAAACTTAAATTTTATGCATGTGAAATTGTAAATGTGAAACTGTGGATATTATATTTGAAATAAAGTGATTTTTAAAGACAAACATTACAAAGCGTGAGTAGAATAAGGACAAGTGATTATTTTGCAAAAAAGTGGACTTTGATACCAAAACGACTAGCGTGTTGTGAATGAAACGCATACTTTTACTTTATACCCACTTGTGTGACTTACATAAAGTTAATTTGTTTATTTGTTAAGATCTTTTGATAAGCTGTAAAAATGAAATTCTTAGCATGTCCGAATTCTATTGAGCGGGGAGAATTATTGGGATGTGTCACGTGTAAAGGAACTTATCATTACAGATGTTTGAATATTACAACGGCAAAATTTATCGAACATGGAAGTGCCCTACTTGTACAAATGTCACTAAAAGACGACACAGAAATGATAACACACCAATAAAACTAAATCGTGAAGAATCGTCTCCCCCCGATTTAGTCGACATGTCCTGTGATAATATTTCGCAGACAGAGGATAGTAACGAACAGTTGTCCCCGAGTATGGAGCATCCTAGAGTGCCAAAAGTGAATACTTTTTCATTTTCCCTAGAAGAAATCGGTAAATTGCTGGATCATAAACTAGATTCGAAACTGAAAAGCGCACATGTTTGTCTAGCCACAGAAATCAAGCAAGAGTTTCGTGACGTTTTAAATAATTTAGAAAGTGATTTCAAACAAATTACTCAGTCCATAATACAAGAAGTATGTAGCTTAAAGCATGAGGTCAGTACCCTTAGTGAAAAAGTCCAGGCACTCGAGAATGAAAACATATGTATTCGCAAAGAAATTGAATCTCGTCAAACTGCTCAGTCATATACACTTTTGGAGAGTATTTTTACGGAGTTACAGCGACAAATAACCTACAAAGACCAAGAAGCCCTGCTAAATGATGTCGAAATAGTCGGAATACCAGAATTTTCAGGTGAAACACCAATGCATATTGTGTTGACCGTTGCCACTAAACTCGGAGTATCTCTAAAGGAACAAGACATAGTTTACGTTGAACGCGTCGGTCGCTGTTTAAATTGGCCAGCTAAAGATACGCGAACAGGTAACCAAAACAGCACATCAGTCTCTATTAGTGCGCGCCCCTTGGCTGTAAGATTGACGCGTCGTTCATCACGCGACCACTTATTAAAGAATGCTCGAGTGTGCCGTACGCTTCTTTCTTCATATTCTATTCTTCAGCGAATACCGTTTGGTGATTCTGAGTATAAGGTACGCAACCCTCGTCGACACACTCCCAATCTTTACAACATGTTAACGAGAGACTTGCGGATGATAAATCCAACACCTCCTTGAGACAGATGGTCGCCCTCCCGGTGATAGAATAAGTTGCCGGATTCGAGGATTACCGTGTCCTCCCCTCTCTTCTGACCTCAGATAATCCTATAATAATATCATATAAATATATAAATAAATCGTATAATCTTGTTAATTTATTATTAGAACCAACACGTATTGCTGGGCCTAGTGCGACCTGTATAGATAATATTTTTACAGATATTAAGCCCTTGCATAAATCAATTATTCAAAATTTAAGTTCAGATCACTGTGGACAGTTGGTATCATTGCCTTACATACACAAAAAACAGAAAAATAAGAAAGTTGTGTTTGTTCCTGTTCCAATAAATGACCATCGCTTGGAGAGGTTTAGAAGTAATATAATAAAAAGACTTCCATCACTTTCATTTAAAAATAGTGCTAATTATTTGTATGGTATGTTATTTAAAATTATAACTTGTGAATTTAGTAGAATATTTACTTCTAAAACTTTCTCTTTTAACAGTCGCAAATCATTTAATGAATGGGCGACAGTAGGAATTTATAAAAGTAGGCGAAAGTTATACGAGCTTTATAATGAAAGATCATATAATACTAGTGTTATATTTAGAGATTATGTAAAAACATATTCTAAAATATTTAAAAAAGTGTGCTCCACAGCTAAGGCTTTACATTTAAGTAACAAAATTAAAACTGCATCTAACAAAATTAAAATGACCTGGAGAATAATAAATAGTGAAACGGGCAAGGTCAAACCGCGCAACTCGGATTTTCAATTGAATATTAACAATAGCTTAACTCGATCTGATCAAGAAGTTGCTATGGCTTTTGAGAAACATTTTACTGATGTTCCTTTTTTGACAACAAAATCATTAAATCCTTCTCCTACAGTCGCCGAATCATTGCTTAAACAAAATGTAAGGGCTTGTTCAAATACTTTTAAATTCCATAGAGTATTGCCAAAAGATATCGTTAAATATTTTAAAACTATTGATGTTAAGAAAACGGCAGACTTATGGGGGATTTTCGTTAAAGTTATTTTATCTATAATATATATAATAGCACCTTATCTAGCCACTATATTTAATACAAGCGTCGAATCTGGTGTGTTTCCTGATTTAATGAAACATAGTAAAGTCATACCTTTATTTAAATCTGGTAGTACATTAGACCCCGCCAATTTTAGACCGATTTCTGTACTACCAAAATTTAGTAAAATTTTTGAAAAAATTATTTTAGATCAGATCTTAAGTTTCTTTAATCTTAATAAATTACTACATAAAAATCAATTCGGTTTTACAAGGGGTCGCTCGACAACTGACGCTGGAGTTGAGCTTATTAAACATATTTTTTGTGCATGGGAGAATTCGGAGGATGCTTTGGGTATATTTTGTGACCTTTCCAAGGCCTTCGACTGTGTTCACCATGAGACATTAATCAGGAAGCTACAGTACTATGGTGTCAAGAACACAGCGCTTAAACTTATTATTTCATATTTAAGTAATAGAATGCAGAAAGTTATTATCAATGGTAAAAGTTCTTCCGGGTCACCTGTATTAATGGGTGTCCCTCAGGGCTCGGTTCTCGGCCCATTCCTATTTCTAGTATATATTAATGACTTACCTTCCCTTGTAGGGGATAATCATGATATAGTATTATTTGCTGATGATACTTCCTTGATTTTTAAACTTAAACGTCAATCATTTAAATGTGACGACGTGAATAATGCTATATCAAAATTAGTGCATTGGTTTAACGTTAATAATCTACATTTAAACGGAAATAAAACTAAATGTATTAAATTTACAACAACGAATGTTAAAAATCTGGGTACCAATGTGTTTTAAATGGGAAGAACTGAGCCCTGTTGAATCCACTGTTTTCTTGGCATCACTCTCGACGCAAAGCTTCAGTGGGGCCCCATATATCAAACTAGCAAGCAAACTAAGTTCTGCAGCCTATGCTGTAAAAAGATTAGAGGTCTCACTAGTGTCGAGACAGCTAGACTAGTTTATTTCAGTTATTTCCATAGCATAATGTCTTATGGGATTTTGCTGGGAAATGCAACTGATTCAGAAACTATTTTTGTTTTACAGAAGAGGGCCATTAGAGCTATTTATAACCTAAAACCGAGAGAGTCTCTGAGAGATAAATTTAAAGAAATAAATATATTAACTTTGGCCTCTCAGTATATTTACGAAAATTTAATGTATGTATGTTCACAAAAACAAAGGTAGTTTTAGTAAAAAAAGTGATATACATTCTGTAAACACTAGGAACAAACACAAGCTAGTGATACCAGTTTCTCATTCATTCTTGGGCAATGTATACGCTATTACAACAAGGTCCCGGAAAGTGTACAGGCTCTCTCTATTACCAAGTTTAAATGTTTTGTTAAGCTGAAACTGTATAAAAAGGGTTATTATAGTATAAATGAATACATGATTGATAATAACCCCTGGGAATGAGGTGGTCGCTACCAAGCAGTTTCTCAAATAAATTTTGTACTTAAATAAGTATTCTTGGTCGAAAGTACCGATTAAATTGTCTACACCCTTTAGTAGTTCTAACCAGCGTCTAGTTTTGTTGATTTTATCGAGGAACACAATTTAAAACAATTCAATTCAATATTTAACGCAAATGGCAGGTTGCTTGATTTGGTTCTTTCAAATCATTCTCATGTGACAGTTAGTCAAAACTTCAATCCAATCAGCATAATTGATAATCATCATCCGTCACTTAACCTAAAGCTAGATTTCTTGAAGATTAATGATCAATGCACAACTCAGAAAGGTACAACTTCTTTAGAGCAGATTATGAGGCCATTAATAATGAATTAGATGGTACAAATTGGTCAGAACTTTTACTAAATTGTGATTCAGTTAACTCAATGCTTATTGATTTTATCATAAATTAAAATCAATAATTGAAAAACATGTGCCAAAGACTAAGCCTAAAAGTACAAGTTTCCTTTATGGTATAGTAATAAATTAATTTATATGTTAATAATTAAAAATAAATATCGATTAAAAAGTAAAATTTACAATAACCTCTAGACATACTCAAATTTAAATCACTAAGGATTAGCTGTACTAAATTAATTAAAGCAAGTTATAATAATTATATTGAATGCGTGAAATAACAAAAATCCTAAATATTTTTGGACACACTTAAAAACATAAAACCATCAAACACGTACCCAGCCAGAATGGTACTTAACAATAAAGTTGCTACTGATGGCCCATCAGTGTGCAATCTCTTTGCTGAATCATTTGCTTTCGTATACGAGAGGAGAGACCTATCCTGCAGGAACATTCCTACAAACATTTACCGTAAACAATCTCTGCTTAATAAACATCAATGTTAAGGAAGTAATAAAAAAATAAAAGACTTGACGCAAATAAAGGTGCTGGACCCGACGATCTTCCTCCATTGTTTATTAAAATGTGCTAAATCGTTGTCTCTGCCTATCTGTTATATCTTTAATAGATCCCTCAGTACCGGGGTCTTCCAGATATATGGAAAGTTGCAAGAATAGTGCCTGTGTACAAAAGGGAATCGAGATAATATTGCCAACTACAGACCCATATCAATATTATCAGTTATCTCTAAGATCTTTGAGTCCTTGCTTTCGCCTATATTGTCACGCCATGTACGCCACGCTATCTCAGACACCCAACACGGATTTATGACATCTCGATCTACTGTCACAAACCTTTCATGTTTTTGAATTTTATAACACCCTACGTCGACTCACGTCTTCAAGTAGATGCTATCTACCGATTTCTCCAAAGCCTTCGACAGGGTGAATCACCAGTTGTTAATGAAACTATCATCTTTCGGAATCGGAGGGCCATTACTTTCGTGGTTTGCTTCATATTTAAAAGACAGATCTTCATACGTAGTGATCAAGGCTACTTTTCTCAGAAATATGGGTGCACCTCAGGGAGTACCACAGGATCCGTGTTAGGGCCCATATTATTAATATTTTCGTAAATGATGTAACTAATTGTGTACATAATTCAAAATGTTTCATCTTTGCCGACGATCTGAAACTCGCAAAAGCAATTCTTAACGATCATGATGCACAATCTCTACAAGAAGATGTCGATAGAATTGCTCGTTGGAGCGAGTTAAATGGTATGGATCTCAACGCTTCAAAATGTTCCTATATCAACTTTACGCGTAAGCATACTGCATTGAAACACAATACACGTTGAACAATAATCCACTTCAGAAGCTTGAATTCATCCGAGACTTAGGAATTACAATTGATGCTAAATTAAGATTTAATATTCACATTGAAAATATTTGTAAATCGGCACGCAAAATGCTAGGGTTTTTATACAGGAATTCAAAATGTTTTAAAAATTTCAAAACAAAAAAACTTCTTTACACTTCCTTAATTCGAAGTAAATTAGAGTACGGCACAATCATATGGAGCCCTAATTATCAAATACACAAAGATCGTATAGAGAGCATTCAAAGACGATTCACCAATATTGTTCTAGTGGTAATCATATGGAATCCTATTCACTCGTCTCTTAAAACTAAAGTTAAACTCACTATCGGACAGACGTAAACTACATGATTTAGTTTTTTTGTACAAGCTTATAAATGGGTCTATAGATTCTGCAGAATTACTATCACAAATATTGCTCAAAGTTCCCTGCCGTATACCGCGTTTTTCGATTCCCTTACTCAAACACAAACTGTATAAAACTAATCTTGGTCATCACTCTCTTATACCGAGAATAAGCAGATTGTATAACGAATGTGTCCTTAAAGATAAGACTATTGACTTATTTAGCGATAGTATAAAATCTTTTAGAGCCAAAATTGTCAATCTATTTAATAAATCATAGTAAAATTATACCATAACTTTATATAAACTTGATTTAATGTTGTTATTTTCATATATTTTTAATCATCATATATTTCGTATTGTTTTATTGTTTTGTTTGTTTTATATTAGTATTTTACTCGTACTTTGTAACAATTATTAAGTTATCGTACAGTTATCGTCTTTTTAAACATGCTGTAACTACCTTTAAATGGAAACATGTAAATCTTAGTTCCTAAGCCCATTGTCACATTTTTTAAAACAACATGTTATTCCGTTGGTGGTTCTATCAATAAAATAAAAAAAATAGGTTGTACAACCATTAATGTAAAATTTAATTTAAAAAAAAGTCCCGCTGGGTTTCTTGCTGGTTCTTCCCAGGACAGAGGTCTTTTTTCCGAACCAGTGGTAAAGTAAAAAATGACTTTCAATAAGAATTACACATGTAATCTATATTGAATAAAAAATTATTCTATTCTATTCTATTCTAATGTTCCGGCGCAAATTGTCTATCTCTTCTTCCAGCTCCAGGATCTTCTCGTCAGTCCTCAGGATGCGTGCGTTATATGTTGCCAGGTCGAGTCGCCGTAGGTGGCAACCGAACCTCCACCGGAGATTCTTAGCACCCCCTGCCCCGCCATTACCATGATCGCCACCGTAGCCAGGAATAGCGGGGCCGCCGGGGACTGGGGGCCGTTTATTTGTGTCGTTGCTCATGGTCAAGGTCATTGCCATAGCTGCCACGCTTAGCGAGCGGGTTGGCAACCGCAGTTTTTTATTGCTTTTTGATTTTATCAGAAAGATGCTGCTGCCCATCTTCTGTATCAGTTTCCCTTTGTCGCCCCTTACGACACCCACGGGAAGATATGGGGTAGTGGGTATTCTTACCCGCCACTACAGTACCATTATCATGGATAAAACTATCCACTTCAATAGGCCCGATATCACAGTGTAAGACAAAAATAAGAAAACTACTTACCTTATTGACATTGCCATACCAAACACCCATAACATCCAATCCACCTTAGCTGAAAAACTTACAAAGTATCAAGATTTAGCAATAGAACTCAAGCGTCAATGGGGAGCAGAAACCATCCATATAGCCCCCAATAGTTTTCTCATCTACCGGAGTCATACCTAAAAGCCTACAACGCAGTCTAGATATTTTTCAAATACCCCCAACACAAACTTCACACCCTGCAGAAAGCTGTCATTCTCAACACCTGCCGATTCACACGCAAATTCCTCACCACGTCATCCGTCACCTCTGCTTACACCATCAGCTAGCACCTGCTCACGCTTGGCTTCAGCCCGTGTGATTAGGTTTTCCGTCGAAATTTGGGCGGTGCTGCAGTCCCATCAGCGGTGCCAAGTAGACTGTCGGTATATCGAGGTGCTGAAGTGTTTGTACAGTAGGGCTACGATGGCTATCGGAGTACAGAACCAGAGTACGAAACCTATCCAACTGCAGAGAGGTGTAAGGCAGGGTGACGTAATATCCCCGAAACTCTTCACCGCTGTATTGGAAGACGTTTTCAAGCTACTGGACTGGAAAGGATACGGTATTAACGTCAATGGCGAGTACATCACTCACCTTCGATTTGCCGACGATATAGTCCTTATGGCAGAATTGCTGGAGGACCTAAGCACTATGCTCAATGACCTCAATAGTGTCTCCCAAAGAATAGGTCTCAAGATGAACATGGACAAAACAAAAATCATGTTTAATGTCTATGTCACACCTATGTAGGTAGTTGTTGGGAGCACTAAGCTCGAAGTTATTGACGAATATGTTTACCTGGGACAGATAGTCCGACTAGATAAGTCCAACTTCGACCGAGAGTTCAATCGACGGATTCAACTCGGCTGGGCAGCGTTCGGGATATTACGACCCATCTTCTCGTCAGGCATACCTCAAAACCTCAAAACTAAATTGTACAACCAGTGCGTGTTGCCAGTGATGACATATGAAACTGAGACGTGGTCCTTCACTGCTAGCCGTATGAGGAAGTTCAAGGTCGCTCAGCGAGCTATGGAGAGGGCTATGCTCGGGGTTTCTCTGCGTGATAAACTTATAAATGAGGATATCCGCAGTAGAACCAGAGTAACCGGCATAGCCCAAAGGATTAGTAAGCTGAAGTGGCAATGGGCCGGCCATATAGCTCGAAGAACCGACAACCGATGGGGAAGAAAGGTTCTCGAGTGGCAGCCTCGTACCAGCAGGCGAAGTGTAGGACGTCCCTCCACTAGATGGAGTGACGACCTGGTAAGAAATGCAGGAAGTCAATGGATGCAGGTGGCTCGGGACCGTGCCTTGTGGCATTCCGTGGGGGAGGCCTATGTTCAGCAGAGGACTTGTGAAGGGCTGTAATGATGAATGGTACTGTCGCAAATAAATTATAATTATGATTATTGTTTTCTAATATGATGTCCGGTTTATATTTGTAATATGGTGTCATTTTTGTATGAATTTGAATTTAAGCGCAAGATGTTGGTGTATTATGGAAGCGACCTGGTCATGCCGGTGTTTATAGTTGGTTTGTGCAAGGGCTCTACAGGCGGATGTTATGTGTTGTATGTTTTCGGGGCTAGAGTGGCAATGTCTGCAAGTATCAGTGGGGAGGTTAGGTGCGCGTATTATGTACCTCTGGAAGTTTCAGGTATCGATAACCTGGTCCTGGATCGCTAACATGAAGGCCTCCGTCTCTGGGAAAAGTTCACCGCGCCTCAGCCAGACGTTCGACGCTTTTTTGTCGATATGTGACAGCTGCAGGTCGTGGTAGTGCATTCCGTGTAGGGACTTTTGTTACCATGAGGCGATCTTCTCTTTTACTTCAGTGATCCGTTCGTTGCGTTGTATATTTCGGTCTGCAAGGTTAAGTGGTGTTTTTTTTTTATAAGAGAGGGGGCAAACGAGCATGCGGTTCACCTGATGGTAAGTGAATACCGCCGCCCATGAACAACTGCAACACCAGGGGAACCAGGGGGATTGCAGATGCGTTGCCGGCCTTTTAAAAAGGAGTAGGCTCTTTTCTTGAAGGTTCCTAAGTCGTATCGGTCGGGAAAAATCGCTGGCGGTAATCGATTCCACAGGGAAGTTGTGCGAGGAAGAAAACATCTTCTAAATCGCACAGTGGTGGACCGCCAATCATCCTAATGGTGTGGATGGTATCGGGAGTTCTGCCGCGATGTGCGTTCGTCAAATTTGGCGGTTGGGATTAATCCAAACAATTCCTCAGAGCACTCCCCGTGGTAAATCCGAAAGAAAATGCAAAAGGTTGCAACATCTCTTCGCAGCGCCAATGAATCGAGCCGATCGGAAAGGACTCGGTCGTCGACGATTCGAGCCGCTCTGCGCTGGATGCGGTCAAGTGGAAGGAGCTGGCACTGGGGAGCCCCAGCTCAGAGATGGGAACAACCCACCACCTCCCATGGCCCCACCAACCTTGCGGTTATACGGGCCGAATCGCAAGAGATGCACGCGGTACTTGCTCGGGGCTCTTTCCCGCGTGCACTTTCTTGACTCTCTACAAGTTATTTAATCTACTCCTTGTCCCAGTTTGTCATTCTCCCCCTTCTGGGGCTGACGGCACTATTACGCCTACGTCGTCAGACCTTTCTTCCAGCATTCTGTCTTGTTTTATTCCACGGTCATGCCACCTGTGCGCAAACTCACGCAACAGCCCGTAGTTCACCCCATCGCTGACGAGATCCGAGTAGTAGATCGGTCCTTGAACCGTACGAACTAATCCATCCATCATTTTCGCTCTTAGGTCGTCATACAGGGGACATTCCCATAGAACATGGTGAACATCCTCCTCTTTCGTACCACACTCACACATACTAATTTCACACAGTCGCATGTCACACAGTCTCTTCCGAAAGCATCCATGTCCGGTGAGAATCTGAGAAGTTTGATAGTCCGGTGAGACCCAGGTATACCTGAGTCGCTCGCGTCCTTTTGACTCATTCGTCCATCGATCCTGCCAAACACCGATCACCTCAGTCCAAATTTCGCGCTTCCGTCTGCTCAACTCCTCTTTGGGCGCGGTCAAACGTGCTTTACCCATCCTACCAGCACGGATAACCTCCAGGTCAGAAGGGAGAACGCCAGCCAGTACCGGTAAGGCCGCCGTACTGGTGGATCGATACGCCTTAGTCAGCAATATCAGGGCTGATCGCTGCGATCTCGGCAGTACGCTGCGAACTGTGTACATGTTCGCACGCTTGTACCAGCACTCCGCCGTGTACGTAAGCGTGGATACAAACACTCCTCTGTATATTATTTTTAGACTCGGATATCGGACACCCCATGAGGACGTCGATACGCGGGTCATCTTGCCGAATCCCTTGGTCGCTCTTTCAGAAATATCGGACGCATGTTGCACAAACGATAGTCCTGAGTCCAATATCACACCTAGTACCTTAGCATTAGTTACAGTCTTTACAGATTCTTCACCAAGTTTAATAATGAGGGGGCGCTGAAGTTTCCCTCTAATAGTCATGGTGGTCGACTTTGATGAGGAAAACTCCAGTCGATTCCTTAGCCCCCACTCCCGTACAAGGTCCAAAGTGACTCTGGCCCTGGATTCGATACACGCTCTGGTATCAGATTCAATCAAGATTGTAACATCATCAGCATAGGCAGTCATGGCTACTCCCTCAGGCAGAGGGAGACGGAGTAGGTCAAAAAAGAGATGGGAACAGTATTCCATGTGAGGCCGAACCTGCGCCTTGTAAAGTTGCAGGTGTTGTGCCGGCATGAAATACAGTCCCGCTCTGCTGAGCACGCCAAGCTTTTTAGAGGCCAATTTGGCCTTCTCTTCCAAGTGACCACGAAACTGCACGTCACTTGATATGTCGACGCCGAGGATTCCGATACTGGATGAGGCAACAAGGGGAGTGCCTTTAAACTGAGGAGATACGACAAAGGGATACTTTTTAGTAAGACTCGACTTCAGACACAAGTTTGTTCCGGTACTCAGCGACGTTTTTCCCGGTCACTAATCAGCTGGTGATCCTCAAGGTACCGCATGAGCTGGCAGTTTATAACGGATTCCATTATTTTGGAGAACAAGGAGGTGATGGCGATAGGCCTGTAGTTGGACGGGTGTGAGCGGTCGCCTTTTTTAGGAATCGGGTGGACAAAAGCTATCTTCCATGATTTTGTGACTACGCCTAGGGAGTAGGAGTACCGGAAAAGACGCGTTAGAACAGGTGCCGAAACCGGAGCACACGTCCTAAGCACAATTAGTGTGATTCCGTCAGGCCCAATCGACTTGTGGATGTCCAGGGAGAGGAGTGCATTGCGAACCGAGCGCTGTGAGAACCGCACATCCGGCATGGAGCACTCACACCGCGGGATGGTCGGCGGTGTGTTCCTCCCGTAATCAAGAGTCGAGTTGGACACAAAAAGGGAGCCTAAAAGGTCGGCTTTCTCTTTTGCGGCGTGAGCCAGTGAGTCGTTCTCCCTGTGCACAGATGGTAGTGATGGCTTACAGAAATTCCCTTGGACAGCCTTGGCGAGAGACCAGAACGCGCGGGTTCCCGAAGGAAGGCGAACTAGTTTCTCGCTAATTCTGCCTATGTGCTCTGACTTTGCCTTGGCAATAACTCTTTTGAAGGACCTGGAGACGAAGTTATCCTTCTTTTTAAGCATGCTGGTGTTTACATTTCGAGCCACCGAAGCCTCAGCCCAGGCCTGATAACACTCCTGCTTACTGCGTAATGCAGTCTTACAGGAGCGACCAAACCAAGGCTGAAATCTGCCTCCGATGGGTACCACAGATGATGGAATAAATAGTTCCATTCCCTGTAGCACCTCATCAGTAACAGAGTCAGCAACAGCGCTGAGATCATCCGGCGAGAAGCAAACCCGTCCCCATGGGTAGGATGCAAAGAAAGACCGCATTCCGTCCCAATCCGCCGACCTGTAATGCCAAACACGGCGGCAACCTGCAAAACGCAACCGCGAGGGGAGCGTGAGTGGCACTACACTCCGGATCAGACAATGGTCCGAGGAGCCGAGAGGGGCATCGACGGAAACCTGATATCCGTCTGGATGAGAGGTCAGGAGAAGGTCCAACAGGGAAGGTGTATGATCCTCCAAATCTGGAATCCACGTAGGCGAAGTAACTAGTTGTGTCAGACCATATGCCAAGGCAAAGTCATAAACAGATCTCCCCGCATGATCGGTTAAACGTGAACCGAGCCATTCGGCGTGGTGGGCGTTAAAATCGCCAAGGATCACGATCTCTGCGGATGGGACCTGTTGTAGCAAGGAATATGTAGCCATATGGACGTGGTCGATGAGTCGGTCTGTTTTGGCATTACCGCTATGGGACCTATAGAGGCACCCGTAGACGCGCGGATGGTCGTCGCTGTCTACGCGTAGCCAAAAGATGGACAGGTCCGAACCTTCAAGACTGCCGAGGCGTCGAGAACAGATGTCCTCTCTGACGTATACGCAAACTCCAGCCCGAGGCACAAAGGAGTGTTCTAATTTGTACCCGGGTAGGAGAGATACAAAGTATCAGCCGGAGAGGACACCTGCGTCTCGGTCAGAAAGAGCAAGGCCGGCTTCGCCGTCTCGAAATGGTAGTGGATGGCGTATAGGTTCGAGTGAAGTCCCCTGATGATGCAGAATTTCACGGATAGCGTGTCAGGGGTCGCCTTGGTCTTGTTGCTCAGTTTGCCCCGAGCAGTTATTGTTTTGAGCGGAATTTAAGAGTGTGAGGCGTTTGTCGGCCAAGGTTCCTATTTCGTAGAGAAGTGAGTGTTCTGAGCGTTGATGAAAATATTGTCGAAGGGATTTGATTTGTTTGTTGTGTAAGTTGTGGACATTTATTATACCTCGTCCTCCCTCGGAACTTGAAAGAGTCATCCTTTGCACGCAAGATAGTGTGGTGCTTGCGGTGAGCCGTTAGAGTGGTATTTATAATACGTTGTAGATTGATTTCAGTTTATTACACCAAATGAACATGTCAGTATGGGGATTGCGTAACTATCGATTGCTTTTGACATGTTGCGGGAGTTAAGCTGAGACCGGATATACTATTGAGCCGATGTTTAAATTTCTTTCTGAGACCTTCTTTCGTTTCCTTTTGATGGATCTGTCGCGCTTGTTGGAAACCTAAGTATTTATATGAGACGAGGGCTTCTAGGCTTTCAATCGTGTCTCCCGACACTAGGCTATAGCTGTTAGAGTTGATTTTTCCATTTTTAACCGAGAAAGTTTTGCACTTGTCGATCCCAAACTCCATATGAATGTCGTTTGAGAAAGATTGGGTGATATCTGCGAGGCGATGGAGTGACTGTGTAGTGTTACTGTATAGTTTTATGTCATTCATGTACATTAGGTGTGTTAGAGTGGTTTGATTGTTTCATAAACTTAGAATATACTTGCGTATAGACCGACATAGTGTGCAAGGGGGAAGAAAATTCCTTATGGCAAAAATGCAAGATAGAAAAGGATACCAAATCTCATGACTCTATAACCGATTTTGAATGACAGGTCGGCACAAGTCGGCACGCAAGAAATAGCTCCTAGATATTTTGTAATTTTTTAGAGTGTAATAATGGTTATTTTTAGTAAGTAACTTTTTTCCAAAATGGTTACTTGTTGTGGTGGAGTGACTGTGGTGTTAATAATAGAAATAATCCTGATGATTGCACATTTCACAGATAAATTCTCAAGACGTCGTCAATGTTATGACGCTTTGAATAGGTATAGATATTTAGTAATGCTCCTGAAGCGCTACTAGACGCCCGCGCATGAGACGCGATAGTATAAATTCCATAGCATTTGATACTCACAACGCCCGATGCCCGATTCATGCTTGATGGCCGACGACATTGTGCCGAGGGCTTAAATAGCGTGGTTCATCGCCTACAGTGTTAGTCGTAGAGAAGAGGAACTCGTGGTTAAGTTATAGCTGTGCGGATCAATAGATCTGCGAGATTAAGTTGCACTTGTCACGATCAGTCCATGTATGACTGACCATTTTCTTAACATACCGAGATGCGAGATTAAGTTGCACTTGCCGCGATCAGTCCATGAATGAGTGACCATTTTCTTAACATACCGAGATTGAGAGAACAGAGTGCATCTGTATCCTCAGACACTTGGTGCACTTTACTCTGTTAAGATCATTTTAAAATTCATGCAGCTAAAATAATAATAAGTTTATTATTACTTTATACTTTTCAGGGACAGATGAAAGAATATAAACATGAAGCATGATGAAGCCTCATAAACATATTGGCCTTTAAACAGAGCAATATTATTTAACAGATTCCTACAAGTTTCCTTACTTAAATTATTAAGTTTACATTCATATTTAAGTCGAATGTTAAAATAAACTTCTATAATGTATTTAATTATTAAATATTAAATGTTTTTAATTATCAAAAGTAATACTTATGTGAAAAATAAAGCAGTCATTATGTACTCCGTGTCCCCGTTTTTTATTTCCCCATCAAAACATTTTATAAAATATATAAAATATAAATGGGTATACTTAGTTAAGTATCTACCTATTTATATTAACAATATGTTAAAAAAGAAATTCCGGGGAAACTGTCCATGGCAGTAAATATTTTTCTTCAAAGATCATAGCTCGAAAATACAACTTTCCGATCTGATTCTTGGGGAGTTTTTTTTTTAAGTTTATCGGTAGAGTCACCTAGGATTTTCATTTGAATTAAAATCCAACAAAAGGCAGGTAGGTTCAGCTTATTCCCAGGAACATGTTATATGAATATTTTTAAATTATTTTAGAACTACCATGGTAAAAATTCAGTAAATTTTTAAGTAATTCAATTTCGTGGATTAAACAATTTTTTTAAATCTTTTTACCGCTTCCTTAACAATCAGTTTTCGATAGTCCTTGTAAGTAAAATGTACATCACTAGCTAACGCACACAATGACAAATCAAAATTAGTCACACGTTTTTGGGCTGTCAGGTCGTCTATACGCCAGTATATTCTAAGTCTATGGTTTGTGTGGTGTGACGATAGAGTAACCATAATTAGTTTTGTTCAGTATTTGCAAGAGAGGGTTATTGCGTATAGCATCGCATTAAATCTATATTGCATATAGAGTTAATGCAAGGCCGAACCACACAGGGCTAAGCGCATCACCTTGGAAGATTCCTCGATGTATTGGAATTTCTGTGTTTTCTATATAAGAAGTTCCTATGTTTTTCAATGTAGTTTTCCAGTGCTGCATTGAGTTTTTAAGAAAATGTATAAGTTGTGGGTGAATTTTATAGTGTTGGAGTACATATAGGAGTCAGCTGTGCGGTACGCAGTGGAATGCTTTTCGGTTGTCTACATACATTGTATTAATGTTCTTCCTTTTAGAAATAGCTTGTTTCATTGCTACGGAGTCTATTATGAGTTGCTCTTGACACCCCTGACTACTTTTTCGACATCCTTTTTGTTCTTCAGAAAGAATGTTGTTTGTGGCTATATGTTGATGTAAGAGTTCGGCTGTAGATGCTGTAAGTAGTTTATAAATAGTTTGGAGACATGTGATAGGTCTGTATTTGGCAGGATTTTGATGATCTGCGTCTTTCGAATCATGTAGGTGAGGCCTTGTGTAATGATCGGGGCATTATGTCTGGTTTTTCTATAAAGTCATTGATATGGTTATGAAGTAGAAGTGAGTGAATTCCTGTAAGTTTCTTATACCAGTAGTTATGTATGGTAAAGGTCATTGGTGTGACAGAATCAGTTTATTATTATTATTATTATTACTATAAACATTAATATTGAACTAAAACTTAAATAACATTCAAGTCTAAAAATAATATAATTTTATATAATATATAATAATGCATCCCCTATACACACATCTTCTCAGAAAGTAGCGAAGATTTTTTTATCTACTGATATGTGCATTCAATAAAATGGTATGCCGTGATAAATATAAGCTTCTAAGGCTATGATAAATGAAATATAATAATAGCAGATCTGGTCAATTACTTTCAAAATTTCATATTTTTTGGTACTTTATAATTGTCTGCCACGAAGCTAGACACGCAATAATGGTTTGACATTGTTATTTTTCAATAATAACAATAATATATTTAAAAATTTCTAAATGGCAAATGTGGTCAAATACATTTAAAATTAGTCTAATTTTAATACCCGTTTCACTTGCGCGGTAGTGGCGGCCGCAACTACCGCGCAAGTGAAACGCAAGTGAGTCCCCACTTCATGTTTGGTAGGTATAGGGGACTCTCTGGACAAAAATCTAGGTCTGGTCAAATACATACAGGTAGCCGGCCACAAGCTCTTAGACTATTAATCATGTTATTAATACAGCACTATTGTAAATTAATGTTTGAAAAAAAAGTACCGCCGGGTTTTCGCTCGTTCTTCTCAGGAGAGAGTTTTTTTCCGAACCGGAGGTAAAACAAATAACTTTCAATAAGTATTCTTATAATCTTTTCCATTCTATTCTTTTCTATTCTATTCTAAAAAAAGAATCAAATAAATTTGTTTAGCCGCTTCCGAGAAATTGGTAAACATACATTAAAAAATATGCCGATTAAACCGATTAAAGTAGAACCGACTCGTTTTTTGTTCTTGGTTTTTGGTACTTAAAGTAAAGTTACATTTTAAAGTTTCACCATGTCTAGAAAAAGCGAGGCAAGCACATCGACTGAATTTATGTAGAATTATAGTTTCCCTCTATGTACACCGTTACCGTTATCGTTACAGCCTATTAAAGTCCACTGTTGAACATAGGCCTCCCCCATAGATTGTCTCATAGGGGGGATATTTGCCATAGTTGCTACGCTAGGCAAGCGGGCTGGCAACCGCAGCTTTTTATTTTTAGTCGTTATTAGGAAGACGCTGCTGCCTATCTCCTGATTTGTTTCCCTCTGTCATCTCTTACCACACCCACGGGATGATATGGGGTCTTATTTTGTACGAGAACTGGTGTTGCCCGGAGTACACATACAAGTATCACTACTAGAAACCCAATTCGCTCATTAGTCATATAAATTTCATTAATAAATGTTACAAACCCATTTTTATATTACATAAAATCAGACTTTATTCCAAGGCAATAACAACGGATTCACAACGAATCTTTACAGACCGTCTCTTTCTGAAAAGAAAGAGAAGGAATGACATTCAACAGTCCGTCAAGAATGTGTTGACAGACTGAGCAAATTTGCACATTTTGGACTTTTTGATGTTCACGATCTTCAAAAAAAAAGAAATCGTTTATATTTTAAAACATATTTATTTCTAAATTGTGCGCAAACTAATTGCAAATACATTGGTGGTAAATATTATTTTTTTGTTATTGTAAATAAAAGTTTTTGATCACGTATAAGATGCGTAACATCATATTAGTCAGTGCGTTTAAGCAAACTGTAGTATATAATGGTATCACAGCTAGGGATGTAGTCTTGTTAAGTGATTTACCGGTAACCGGTAACCACCAATATAGTTTGAAATATTTTAATAAATTGCTATTTTATGTTTTAAGAGTCGACAGCACCTCAATTAGTAATTTTTTCGATTAAAAAATCCAAAATTCGGTTCAAAATTATATACATCTAAATATAATCACTAAACATGTATTATCTACTGTTTATCTACTGTTTAATGTTGTCAATTTAAAATTTTGCTTCAGAAAATATAAGACAAAAATATAATCCGCTGCCAAGATGTATTGCAGAAAAATAAAAAGAGAGTTCAGAATCATGTGCATGAGAACTCCATACTTTCCTATTTTAATACGAAAATTAAAGCTGTTCATGACTAAACTGCTGAACAGATTTTGATAAAATTGAGATAGTTTGATGTCTGGTTAAGTTAAAAAGGTAAGCTATCAGCTTTACAAATTTATTCGTTATTAGCCGTTAAACTGCGAACTTGGGGAAAAAAGCTATGAAAGGAAATGGTAATTCACTCAACCAATTTTGACGATATTTGTTTTTTTTTTTTTTATAGGATAAAGGTGACAAGTGAGCATACAGTCCACCTAATGGTAAGTGGTTGCTGTAGCCTATAGACATCTACATCTATCCTCGTTTGCGAATCAAAATGCAGATGCGTTGTCAGCCGTGAGGACTAAAATGGAATGCTTCTTTTCCAGTAAAAAGGGTCTCCAATTCTCTACACTCACCATACGAAACACAGCAGCAATAAGCTATTTTCTATTTTACGCAGGTATCCTGTGAGAGCGTGGTCCCTCCCCGGTCGAGCCGACCCATTCGTGCAACAACTATACAATCAATATAGCTGCAGCATGGCTCTACCAAGTATTCAGATAGCTGGAAACATTAAAAAGGCTAGGCTACCTTTTATTCTCAAAATTTTATATAAAGAACGAAACGAAGATTCATATAATTCTTTAAATAAGTATTTCTTTGTAATTGGCTGCCTTTAAAATAAGTTGACCTATTTGCCTACGTTGTTTAACATCCACAAATTGCAATTCGTTGCATCGAATACAAAAGTAACTAAAAATTATTATTGGTATATTAAGAAGGCGGTACTTATTTCGTTTAATAAATAAAATAGTATTTACAGAATAATAAAATTTATTAACCCGGCGTCATGGGGGTGGAAAAGTGTTACATGGACGTTGGGGTGGGTCCTACAGACCCACCTCATGAATTCAATCTTTTTATTCATTAACAATAAATTGTGTGCGAATATTACAGCAATCTCCATATTGTATTGCTAAGACTTAACTTAGTTAAACAAAATAAATTAATTAGATAATCAAACAAAAAGAAATTAAATAAATTAACTAATAAATGTCATTGTACCTTTCTTATCTATATAACTATTCTACGCAACGATTAATATTCATCACAAATGTTCAATAATATATAATTTTCATTATATAATAAAGAAAATAAAACCAATAAAAAAATGTCAACCTACTCCATAATTAAAAAAAATATAATAATCTTCCAAAATAAAATATAACTACTCTAGTGCCTTCAACTTTTTTTAAAAACACTTAACTTTTTTATTTCTTTTAGGTTTTTAGGCATCTTGTTAAAAAGTAAAACTGCCTGATAACGAGGACAGTGCTTTACAATCTCCAACTTAGGCATAATAGGCAAAGTCAAGTCCATCCTTCTGGTGCTTTCTCTCTCTATCATTTCTTCATCACTTTCATAAAAATGTCTGTTTTTAAAAACGTCGATCAGAGGTATCAAAATATATAGGCTGGGTGCTGTAAGAACATTTAGCTTTTTGAAATATTCTTTACATGACTCCCAAGACGGAATGCATACCATTGCTCTTATAGCTCTTTTCTGGGCAGTGAATGCTTTTTTCATATTATATTTATAGCTATTGCCCCAGAATTTTACGCTATATTAGATATGAATTATACCAGTACTTTAATAAAAAAAAAATTTTATTCGGGTTTATTCTTTAGGTATTCATGTAAATAAATAAAAGAAAAATATCATGTAATATTATGTTTTAATCATATTATTATATTATTAACGAAAAAAATCAACAAAATCTTTCTCTTCTAGTTAAATATAACACTAATATTAATTAACGATCAGTCTTAATGTGTTAATGGCACATTTTATAGGACACTAGAATATCTTTAGAAAAAAATATCATTCCGCATCATTATCATTGATACAGTCAGCACAGAAAGGTATATGTTCTAAACAAATATGTTTGTTGCAACTCTGGCAAATGTAATTCGTTTTACGGTCTTTCTTGGCTGGACACATCTGGCACCTTTTGCAAACATTATATTTCTTTGCCAGAGATTTCTCTAAAGACAAGATTGGCTAAATTCTGAAGCGCGCTTCTATTAAAACATACTTCAAGCCGCCGAAGAAGATTAGTCAGTTTTTACCATCAGTTAAGTGTAATGTCCCTCTGCAAGATGCAGGAGTGTACAAGCTTGATTGTGAGTGTGGTCTCTCTTATATAGGACAAACTAAAAGATCAATAAAAACCCGCGTTAAAGAACACATAGCTGATGTGAAGAATCGACGCTCCGGGAAGTCTGCAATCTGTGAACATGTACAGGATCGCCCCCGTCACTACATTAGATTTGATAGACCACAAATCCTCGCTAAAGAACACCGATTCCTTCCAAGGATGATTCGCGAGGCTATTGAAATCAAAAAACATCCTAATTTCAATAGAGAAGATGGCTGGGTGCTACCATCTGCTTGGGATCCTATAATTAATAAAATTAAATCCCAACCCAAGCATACAACTGCAAGACTTCAAGATACCGTAAGTTCATACTGCGTAGATCGGAACAAAAATTAATAATTTTTTAATCTGGATGTAACCGTGGTTAACTTGGGACGTCAAAACATTGGGACGTCAAATACCTCAGTCCCCCCCGTGACCATGGGTGCTGTAAAGTACTCGAAACGTCGGGAATATAAAATAAGTTAATATACGCGATAAAATCCGTAAAACTAGTTTTATTTAAATGTGTAGTGTTCGCGTAAATATAAGAAATCATTAACAAAATTACAATTTAATAAAAAATGTTATAACAATTTATTCGTAGGTCATTAAGCTTTCTCATCTATTTAGCTTGTCATTTTATACCAAATACAATTTTAAAAGCAACAATATTTCCCGGTTTACCGGTATCAGTAAAATTTTGTTACATCCATACATGTTATCATTCAATATTATTTATTTATTTTTGTTTCTAATATTCACAAAACATAAATAGTTTCGACTTACTGGTGAAAGGATATACCACTTTTATTCAAATTCCACATCCGGCTGTTTTTCCGACATGTAATTATCGCACAATTCGGCATTTTTGAAATAAATTGCACCCAGCAACGCTCGACACAAAAATTGGGCAACGACTTTGACGTCAAAAGAGATGTGTGAATTCGTGACATTTATAGGTGTGAATTGACATGTTAGTGGCTACACGGGCACCGCCCGTTTTATTGTGTGTGCATTGTAGTATTCTATGTATGGTGCAATGGATATTCTTACACCGCCGCTACACGGTATTCTCTATACTCAATTTATGGAGCATTATAGATTTCCTCTATGAATACATATATGTATGTACTTACTACAAGGTTATTACTTGAGTGTAAGTCGTTAAATTTTATGAAAACTCATAAAAACTAATAATAAACAAGCAATTTTTTTAATATACCACGTTTTATTCATACATACTCTTATTCTTACATTGTCATCAGATTCTGAGGTATGTTCAAAATTTCAAGTCTCTAGCTCATCGGGACTTTAATTTACATCAATTACTAAATTCGACCCGAACAGCTGTAAGCGAGTTAATAAAAATGCAGTGTAATAAAATCCGAAAGATCAGGTTTAATAATATTTTTCTGCTACTTTATAGGTTTATTGACATATTTGATAAACTTTATCAAAATATAAACTAAACACTTGACTGTTGTCGATATTTTCTTAACAAATGTCCCCATTCTATGCTACATAAAATCGTTACTTTCTTCGCCTCTCGTACTTATGTCTCTTCTTCGTGTTTCTCGTAGTTTTGTGCTTCTCTCTATTTGTTCTATCGTATCCATCAGCGGCAAGTCTTTTGTTTCAGGCATAAGACTTAGGAGAGCTCCAGCGATAATGGCGAAGCCGCCAAAAAACATCGATGGAAGGATGGAGGAGACTGTGTTCTGAAAAACATAAATATATATTTAGTAAAGAAATAATAGTGAGTGGTCGCTGAAGAGCACACAGTCCACCTGACAGTAAGTTAATGTGGATATGTGTGCCATAGATATTTTTATATATAACCGTCCTTTAGAATTAAAATGCGGATGCGCCGTCGCCTTTGAGGACTAAGGTGGAATGCCACTTTACCGGTAAAAAGGGTGTCTGGTTCTAGTATTGCTGTGTTTTGTATATTCGTGTTATTTTGTACCGGTATACGCAACAATCTTGGTTATTTTTTGGTAGAGTCTTTCAATATGTGCTGCAGCTATAATACCCTGCAGCGTGTTTCTACCTCATTAAAATATATGGTCCCATTTTTAGACTAATGCATTTTTTTTTTAATTTTTAAAAAAACGTTACCCCCACACTAGGATTTTCTCCTGTATCGTGGAGGCAGTTTACAAACATAAATTGCACGAGGACAAACATCTAGACCCGGAACAATTATTTGTAGGCCATACAAATACTTGTTCCGTGCGGGATTCGAACCCGCGGCCCCCAGCGCAACAAGTCATTGCTAAGCCAATACGCCACGGAGCTGTATACTTCATATATAATATAAGAATCAATTCAATATTAGAAACTTTTCCTCAAAAAATCCGGCTCTGGCGAGTAGTCTGGTAATAGTGTACCTACCTACCTAGTACCTTTCAAAAGGCTTGCCAATGGCATGCATGTGGCTGAGTCCTACAACGTTAATATACAGACAATTTGTGATTATTCTCCATACCCTAAAAGATTTCAGTTTGACATGGGCTTCGCCTATAATAGCAGGGATTGTCTTATTACCACACATTGACGATCGCAGTACCAGACGGTTCACACCTTTGATGTAGCATCCCGTCGCTAGTTTTGGATATATGAAATAGTTTTACCGCCATGTATCAGATGCCATAAGATCTTTCTAGCATTTCCCATACTCAACTCTGATACCCACAGGACGAAATGGGGCGATGAATTCTCTTACGGGCTTACGGCCTCCCGATGAGAAGTGTGTACCGGTTAACGAAATACCGCTGAAAACCAGATTAAAGTGAAAACCAATTATTGGTTGTAAGTACCAAGCGATGGGCGGCATAAAACAGAGCAAGACTATGCTATGCTCTGTTGAGCACACTAAGCTTATTAGAGACCAATTTAGTATTTCCTTCCATGTGGCGGTGGAACTGTATGTCATTTGATATATCAACGCTGTGGATTCCAATACTGACTAAAGCAAAGTCGCACACGCACAAGCACACGCACACGCACACGCACACGCACACGCACGCACGCACACACACACACTTTGTTATCATGTAATAATAAAAACCAGGTAGACTGACCAGAATTGGTGTTAAAGGTGCAAGGATACTCCCAGTCCTGGCAGCCACCGCGCACACTCCGAGTAAGGTACCCCGGACGCTGGTAGGGAACAGCTCCATTGTGTACGTGACAACTCCAGTGAAGCATACGGACACTAGGAGCTTGCCGAATAGAAAGAGGGATATTTTAAGCCACACGTATCCTACAAATGAAACATTTACGGCTTCAGACACTATTTTTTAAATGCGAGGAGAAAGAGAGAGAGGGAGAGACAGCGAAAGGGGGAAAGAAATACAAGACCTTAGAATTAAATATTTGTTAACCTTTAACTAACGACACCTATTTTTTGTAACACTGGCATGGACATGGGGTCTGACAGACTCCTACATTGTTTAGGGTTATTCATACTTACTTCAAATCTACTGTCTATTTAAAATACTCAATTTATAAATAATATGATTTTCCTCAAAATTATAAATAATAGGATTTTAAGTAAATATGAGGAACATTTATTGCAAAACACAAATAATTACAAAAAGATCAAGAAAAGGCAACATTTCAGTCTTAATTGGCACTGAGATCATTTAAAGTTCCAAAAACTAATTATTTCTTTAAAAAATCAACGTAATTATATTTTTTTCTTAAAATCTAATAAATTTCAATTTAAAAAAAAAAAAAAAAATGTTCATTCTGAACTGCAAACGAAAAAAAAACTGACAGAGGGTCAATTACCCTATAATTATTGGCATGCCTTACACAGGAGGTTTGAAAGTTGCAGACATATTGGAATTTTGAATGCTAGACATTTTTATCCTCTCGCCTGTGAGGTGGCAGAATTCAGCCAAGAAAAAAAGCCGCGTCTGTGGGCTGGCTGAATTCTTCCATTACTACACGGTCGTATTTCGCAGCAAAACTCGTATGTTTCTTTATCTCTCTCACTCAGTGCAATAAGACCATGAATGTGTTTACTATGAACTTGGCTCTAAGATATACGTTAATACTAGCAATGTCTTAAGAAGAAAAAAAAAGAATCATTGAAGTTCTACTGATTTTGCGCTTTGAGATCGAACAGTTCTGTGGTAATTTAGATTTTAAAATTGTGAATTACATGTTATTTTATCGGATATCATGGAAAATACAATGGATTCTGTGTTTTAAAATATGTACTGTTGATGTAATTAAATGCTTATTATAATCAAAAATTTGTTTATATTTTATTTTTTACATAGATATAAATATGAATTTTTATGCCCCAACTTAGATATAGTATAACAGATTTATTATAATATTGCAGTTGAAATGATTTAAAGAAATAGGAACAGAAACTAATTCTGAGTAATGGATAAAGAAAATAAAACCTTAATTTAAAATAGAACAATAGATATTACAGTTTTTATAAACTTAGGGTCAAAAATAACCCAAGTCTGTGACGTGGCTGAATTCAGCCCCACAGACATGACAGTTTTCATTTTGAGTTTCTCACAGATGAGAGGGTAGGCAGTCCTGTGGAGTCTTGGTGGACATAGGTTACAAGATTTTATCTTCCCTTTCTCTTCTTGTTCAACTTGGGTATCATTTGGGGGTGCGTCTTCACCTGAAGCGCGTTTTATGGTGATTCTCAATTTTCTTAGTAATGCTTTGGTCTTTGCATATGCGGGACTACTAGGAAACGAGCCTATTTCTTTATAAAGATACCTCGATCTATTTCCTTATTTTGATGTTAAATATATAATATGCTAGCATTGATACCGCTCAAGCCAAGAATTCGACAAAATACCATCAGAAGACGGATCATCTAAACGCAATATTTTTGTCGGTCTTTGTACTGCACTTTTTTGTTCTAATGGTCTTTTTGACCCGGAAGACCTTGGTTGACTATTTTCGGTCATTTTAAACAACAAAAATCTAAAACAAAAGTAAAGGTGGTATAATATTGTTTCTTGAGGAAATATGGACATGGGGCCTCACAGAGCCTGTCTAAACTTTAAATACGTGTAACTTACGTATACGGCACTGGACAACACAACTTCCTTCTTCACCGAGCTTTAGGTAACCAAACTAGAAGCTACTGAGACGTCCACCCGCGGGGGTAGTAAATATGTTATTATAAGAAACCAGCAAGTGCGAAAGGTCTGTGAGACCTCATGTCCACAGTTAAAGGTTAACAACGAAACAGGTTTGTTTATACAAGACATAACCCATGAACTCAGGGTATTCAGGGAAACTCTTACAGGATATACGTCATTTACCTATTCCTAAAATAACTTTTTTCTAACAGTGAATTGAAAGCACTAACAAGAATAACTAATAAAATTAAGATTTTATGACTGGTGCTGAAACAGATTTTTAGTAGTATTTAAACTCAATTTATGGCACTAATATTCATCATATCAAAGAATACAGTGAGCGGCCAACGTCTAGAGTTTCTGGAAACGTCGTAAGAACCGCATTTTGTCCACAATATCCACGCCATATTTTGTATTATTATAAAATGTTATTATTTCTGGCTTACGTTTCTCTCCTGTTGTCAAATCGATATTTCCATCATAGTGCATAGAAGAATACATTAGCACCACCTTGTTTTTGGCACGTATGATTAAAGTCCCCTCTTTGGAAACCAAATATTGAATCATTCTCACATCGATGTTTAGTAAGCTTGAAGGATTCGGGGATTTGTGGTTTGTTTTTTTCAAAGTGCCAACAACGGTAATTTTTTATCTAGAAGCTCTGCATTGCTCTATATTCGTGAACCAATTGTCCATCGTGACATTACGACTCGAGTTATTCACGGGAGTAAGCATTCGATTCAATATCCACAACC
The DNA here is from genome assembly GCA_029286625.1 of Parnassius orleans. Classification (NCBI taxonomy): domain Eukaryota; kingdom Metazoa; phylum Arthropoda; class Insecta; order Lepidoptera; family Papilionidae; genus Parnassius; species Parnassius orleans. The sequence continues at coordinate 1,394,354 of JAGSMP010000078.1, forward strand.
TTGTTCGACTGTTCATATGGACCGGGAGGCTGGGCGCCGCATATATTTCCATGTTGTGGAGTACGGTACTTTAGCGTCTGCTAGTAAAAAGATTTTAATACCATATTTAGCAGGTTTGTTTGGGATATATTGTCTGAAAGGACAACGTCCTCGAAAGCTACAAGTTGTTCATCTAATGTCATGTATTCACCCGGTACAGTGTTTTGAAAGTTAGCGACCAGTTTCTCAAAATATCTCTCAGGGAGTTAGCTTCATGCTGTTTACGTACGTCTCTGTCTCTTATATTGTCGAATCGTATTGTTCGTAGCAGAATCTAAATCTTTTTAGTGACATGACGAGATAAATTAATTCGGTACCTGTACCTCAGGTCGTATTCAAAAATCCTCCAAGTTCCGTCTTCCGGTTTGGACACCCATCACAAAGAGCATGCCAAGGAATGCTTTAATCTCTAAAATATCTGTTAATTTAGCATCTCTCTCTAGAAATTTGGATTTTACGTGCTCAATATAGATGTTAGTGGGTTTACTAAGATCTCTATAACAGATTGATCAAAATACAGTCCAAAACATTTAGCTCGGACTTCGCATTTTGGCTGCGTCTTTAGGCCCTGCTCGTTCCGTAAGAATATTACAAGTACGTGTTCTTGTGAGAGGATAAGGCGTTTTCCTCCACTTAGTACCATTTTTGGACGTATAATATTGGTCTCTAGAGTAGACTTAATTTATCATCATCGGTCTAAATCGGTTCATGGGTGCTAATCATACCTCGTTCCAGGTCGGGCTCTGTGCTATTTCCTTCCTGTTCCGTGTCCGTATCGTGCTGAGATTCTTCCAAGGTTCTCTTCTAATAATCGATCTTCAGGGTCACTCTCTGCTATATCACTAGGATCAGTGTCTTCTTCCTCCAGCCATCTACTAATTCTCTTCTTCACTCCGGGAAGCCATTTCTCTAAAAAAGGGCCACTCTTGTTAACTAACACAATAAGTTGTACGTGTCATAACAATAAAATAAATAAACATAACAATAAATAAAGGTAATAAACTTTATTACAACAAAAACATGAACGGCAACTTACGAGAAAATGTCACGCGAGTGGTCGCGCTCTACAATCGTAGAAATTCCCTTTTGGCCAAATTTCACAGACATGCGGCCGCGTCCGTCGCTGCAAGGACACTACAATTGTTTGTTGCTAGTAATAGAGGAATACTGAGAATGTGTGCGTGAGTGACCTTCAACTTGCGACAAAATTCAACAAAATGTACGCGTTCTACAATGGTAGAACGCGCGACTAGATGTTAAAGAAAGAACGAAACTAATTCTGAGTAATGGATAAAGAAAATAAAACCTTAATTTAAAATAGAACAATAGATATTACAGTTTTATAAACTTAGGGTCAAAAATAACCCAAGTCTGTGACGTGGCTGAATTCAGCCACAGACACAGTTCATTTTGAGTTTCTCACAGATGAGAGGGTAGGCAGTCCTGTGGAGTCTTGGTGGACATAGGTTACAAGATTTTATCTTCCTTTCTCTTCTTCTTGTTCAACTTGGGTATCATTTGGGGTGCGTCTTCACCTGAAGCGCGTTTTATGGTGATTCTCAATTTTCTTGTTTTTACATATGGGGGACTACTAGGAAACGAGCTTATTTTTTTATAAAGATACCTCGATCATTTTCCTTATTTTGATGTTAAATATATAATATGCTAGCATTGATACCGCTCAAGCCAAGAATTCGACAAAATACCATCAGAAGACGGATCATCTAAACGCAATATTTTTGTCGGTCTTTGTACTGCACTTTTTTGTTCTAATGGTCTTTTTGACCCGGAAGACCTTGGTTGACTATTTTCGGTCATTTTAAACAACAAAAATCTAAAACAAAAGTAAAGGTGGTATAATATTGTTTCTTGAGGAAATATGGACATGGGGCCTCACAGAGCCTGTCTAAACTTTAAATACGTGTAACTTACGTATACGGCACTGGACAACACAACTTCCTTCTTCACCGAGCTTTAGGTAACCAAACTAGAAGCTACTGAGACGTCCACCCGCGGGGGTAGTAAATATGTTATTATAAGAAACCAGCAAGTGCGAAGGTCTGTGAGACCTCATGTCCACAGTTAAAGGTTAAAAAAACTGTGTTGATTGATATAAAGTGACACTTTGAGGTTTTTCGTTTTAAAATTATGAAATTGGATAAATATATTCTAATTAGCAATATTTAAAAAACGAACTCATTGTAATAAACTGTACTCAAACAATTTAAAAAAAACTGTTAGAGCATTGCACTGCCGAATTCGATTCCAATGCGAGTAAACTTAAAGTTACAAAACTCTGACTTAATTTGGAGGTCGATTATGCACTTTATCTGATTCAGATCAGAAAAAACGCAATTGTTGCTTGTACACTTAGATTAAATAGTTTTCCTGTGCTCTTTGGCATACAGTGCTTTAGTCTCTCATTATGTATTTTCAATCGCCGTCAAATTTTGGCACTCTTATTATACTGTGGTTACTTCGTCTCGTGATTATGATCCGAAATAAAGATATTTTCGACTTCGTAAATCGGAATTTGAATGTAATGCACAACGCCTAATACAAATAGCTACGAATACTTTGGATTTTAACATTTATCGAATTAAACCGGATTCAGATCGGATGAAGTGCGCAGACGCTCTTAAGCATTATATTAATTCGTATCTATGTATATTTTATTTCATCTTCATCATTGTCATTCATATAGCCGAATACTCGAAAATTTGAGCCGACTAACTGAGGGGAAAAAGGCTTACGAGTAAAGGTAAAGGAAGTCTCGTGTCGGTAAGTGAAGTAAAGTGCGGCCTTCTACTAGAAGAAGCGATCTAGTAAGGTATGAAGACGATGGGGGCAGAGGGCCCTGGATCGTGTTTTGTGGTATTCCTTGAGGGAGGCCTATGTTTGGCAGTGGACTTGTAGGACTTGTAGGAGGGCTGTAATGTGAATGATGATGAAACATTCCTGTGCTTCATCATCATTCACATTACAGCCCTCAAGCGGACAGTCACTGCTTCAGAATTTTGATTGAATCAAAAATAATAAATATACGGTAAAAACCGTTTCAATTAATTTTAATAATATTTTTGTTACCTACTTAAAACCATGGCTGCCGTATACGTGCCTCCAATTATCGCTGCTTCAATCATTTCAATAAATACGTACACATAGTACGATGACGCAAAAGCCTTTAGATTTCCAATGCAACTTCCCACAGAGCAGATAATTAATGTCGGTTTACGGCCGAACCTGCACACACATTTATTAGGTCTTGGTTACGTCAAGAAAAAAATATTAGATGTTATATCAAGAAAAGGAGTGCACTTTGTTATTATCTAATACTTACCAAGATAAACTGACCTTAAGCGGTCAGCCACCGCAGAGTCTACTTCACCTCAGGATGCCTCGTTTAGAGGCGAAACAACTGTGTTATTATCTATCGACGGTGGTGTGTCTTTCCTAGTGTAGTGGTGTTGGGAGTAGTGGTGCTACGGGATACGGTACGGGGTGGTACGGGGATAGTGCACGCAATTGAGTCGTGTTGAAGTTAACTCTCCGTCCTTCCTCGTGCTCTAATCCAAAGCCCCTAAATCTATCAGCTCGAGTTTCAAATTCGTTTTCAGAGCCTAGCAGACTGCTATGCAGTGGACGATATGAATGACAAGCTCGTAGAAACTGTCCATGCGCTGGGAGCTAAGTACTGCAAGACCCGTCGCAGTATAACACAAAACTCTCCGATCACAGTCTTATGGCTGTTAGAGGAAAAATAAAGTTGCAGTCTTCAGCAGATTTCACAGAATACAGGCAACTGAAGAGATAGATCTATAAATGCATACGCCGGGACTTATGCAACTTCAATACAGCTCGTATTAAAGAAGCGATCGAGCGGAGATCCATCTGTCAGAAAGAGCCGACTATCGAAGCTGAAGACCGAATGTGGTAGCATCGTTTCACCTGAGATTTTTTGTAAGATTGAGAGGTTCTACGGGCACCTGCACATATCATCAATACGGTATTAATATCAATGGTGAGTAAATCGCTAACCTTCGATTTACCGAGGATATAGCCCTTATGGCAGAATAGCTGGAGGACCCAAGGACTATGGCCAATGACGTCAATAGTACCTGCCAACGGATAGGTCTTAAAATAAACATGGACAAAGCAAAGATCATGTGTAACGTCCACGTCACACCTATGTCGGTAGTTATTGGGAGCACTAAGCTCAAAGTTGTAAACGAGTATGTTTACTTGGTACAATTATTCCGACTAGATAAGTCCAACTTCGACTAAAAGGTCAATCGAAGAATTCAATTCGGAAGATGTTTAGGAGATTAAGACACATCTTCTTGTCAGGTATACCTCAAAACTTAAAAACAAGGTTGTACAACCAGTGCGTGTGGCCAGTGATGACTTATGGATCTGACACGTGGTCCTTCACTGCTGGCCGTATGAAAAAGCTCAAGGTCACTCAGCGAGCTCTGGAGGGGGCTACACTCGGGGTTTCTGTGCGTGATAAACTTGGAAAGTAGTAAGTAGTAGAAAGTAGGACTCGAATAACCGACATAGCCCCGACGGATTAGTAAGCTGAAGTTGCAATAGGCCGGCCATATAGTTCGAAGAACCGAAAACGATCAAGAAGAAAGGTTCTTACCTGTCTGTCAGGCAACCAGACATTAACATTGCAAACAGCATCCCAACATTGTGAATGGTCCCAATTAAATTAGACTTCCACGGTTGACAGGCGAGATTGAGCTGCAAAAACAATTATGTGATGTTTTACATTTTGCGATTCCTTTGCTGTTTCTATAAACTAACCATAAAAGTTACAAAGGCGGACTTAATGCCAGTTAGCATTCTCTGCCAGCCAACTCATGACGTGGTTAGAGCAGGCGACTTGAATAACTAAATATAATAAACATAAATAGTTTTGTAGTTAATAAATAAATAACAAATACAAAATAATATACCAATTATCCTTAACACACATACATACATATATACATATGTACAAATATACATACATGTCTGGATAAAGGTAGCAGTGCTCATTCATGTTATGTTGACATTGTTTTCGAAGGATTCCCGAACCAATCTTTTGAAGGCTACTTTATTTGGTGTTTTTCTAATGGAGTTTTAGAGTACCTGTAGCTTGAACAGTAAGATAATTGCGGATAAAGTCGGTAAAATGGAATGAAACAGAAATCTTCAGATTATTTGAAGAGCGATGTACCCTGTGGTGGTTGGAGGAAAGGTATAGATATATAAATGCATTTATTCAGCAACTTACCCTCATACAGTTTTGATACGGAAAATAAAATGATACATAAAAACATCAAAGATAAATAATTAGAGAACAGACATAAAATAATCCGATTGTATGAGTGATAAGATGCTGAAAAGGGCACTGAGTCAATATAATGTTCAATATAATGTTGCGGTAGCGTTGTTTTCAGCAATGCCCATTGAGGTTGGACTCGCCCGCGAGGGTGTGTATGCTATAATGGAAATATGTTCGAGAGAGATGTTATCAAAATAAAAATAAAATAATGGAAATGCAAAAGGATGGGAACTTTAGATATGTAGTATAATATATAAGTGTATATATAATAAATAATATAATAACTATGTCCAATGAAACTTTATATTATACATATTCATAGTATAAATTTATATTATACTATGAATATGTAATGCAGCTATTTTATCCTCCCTAAAAGTTAAGCTGAAAAAAGTATGCTTTTACTTTTACCTTAAAAAAGCTGATGCTATTAAGTTGACGGAACGGAAGAGGAACCCACATGGCTGGCCCAACAGCAGAAGAATCTTGGTTTGCGGCGGAGTCTTAGACCAGATCCGCCGCTGTTATCAGGAAAACAGGTGCTTCTGAGGGCTGGTTTTTTCCTGACCTCATGGCGTCTGCGTAACAGACTCGGGGAGGTCCGTTACGCAGGTGAAGTTAGAGGCCGGGGAGGAAGGCGCGCCATGTGTTCTTGGTGCGCCTTACTTGAGAAGCAAAACGGGGAGGAGTAGTACTCCCCCTAGGACGGGCTGCAATGGGGCGACCGGCGCTGGTGGGGACGCGGGTGTGTGCGACATGTGCGATGTGCATGTTTATGATGTAATACATGTATAGTCATGTCTTGATACGGGGACGTCATTTTCATAGATTAGTAGGTATCTTAAGTCAAACCGTGAACTGCACTCCCGCTTTACCGTTACCTCTTATTCTAAATATTGTGGGTTAAACATTCGGTGTTGTATGGAATGCCTAGGTAAAGTATGAAATAAATAATATTTTATACATTGCCTGAAAGTTTTAGGTATTGTATAGAATACTATTATCTTCATCTGCATGAGACCCCTTCATGTTCTCAACGGGCAAGAAATATGTAAAGAATACTGAAGCCCTATTCATGTCTTCAATATTCATCTGCATGAAACCCTTCATGTTCTCAACAGGCAAGAGATAAGTAAAGAATACTGAAGCCCCATTCATGTCTTCAATATTCACCTGCATGAGACCCCTTCATGTTCTCAACAGGCAAGAAATAAGTAAAGAATACTAAAGCCCCATTCATGTATTCAATATTCATTTTCCTAATAAATGATGACATTAATATAATATACTATAAACAAAAATAATTATAAACAAATATTAGGATTGTTTTTACAACTAAAATTATTAAAATAGTAAATTATTTTATCTACCACTAAATCAAAAATATTATTTATTTCAAATCATTACAATCATTACAAATAAGAAAATGATCCTTGTAACACTAATAACAAATTATTTGTAATCATATACTTATTCATTCATTGGTATTACTATTTGAACTTTGAGTATCAGACTCATAGTTTCGTTGATAAACCAACCAAGGATGAATTTTATCAACTGAAAATATACCACTAAAACGTCTACCCTTGCTTGATATAGGTGTATCTGCGATAGATATAGAACCTTACATATACGATAAGGACCGCGAACTTTAGGAATTAATTTTCTGCTTTTACCTGTTAAAGGAATCTCTCTCTCTGTTCTAACCAAATCACCTACAACGAAATTTAAGATTTTCCGCTTCTTATCAAAACGCTCCTTTTGTTTTGTTTGGTCAATTTTAATTCGTTGCGATATTTCGTTCCTAATACTGTCAATATTATTAGTATTTTGTGCATTTTCATTATCGGAATCATTTAAGACATTAATCTGTACCAAAGAATCGTTGGTTCCTATTGTTTTAATACCGAATAAAGCTTCTGCAGGAGTTTTATCTTATCGTAAGTTTTATCAACACTAAAATGACCAATATCATCGTGATTAGCCTTTAATACTTGGCATCCTACTCCCTTTGGTACAACCCAGCGATCGCCATCTTGCGTTTTTCTATACAACAGACCTCTTTTTACTACAAAGTTGTTTTTTATTTCTAATAGATTAATTGTATCGGGATCCTGTAATATATTTACAATTCGTTGTAGTTCTGAATCGCTCTGCTGCACAGTAGAAATCCAGTTCAAATCAATTGTACAAGCATCAACAAAATTTTCGTTATACTTAACGGGATCACGACTAAGAGCATGCGTCGTAAGAACGTGCGACACGGATAGACCTAGTCTATATATTATGTTAAAATCATACTCCTGCATTATATTCCTCCATCGAGCGACTCTAGGCAACATATTACGTTTTTAAAACATTACTCTTAAAGAATTACAATCAGTAGCTATTGTGAAACATATACCTAATAAATATACACGAAACCACTGCAATGATGTGACAACTGCTGACGTTTCCAAGTCGTAAGCTATAAATGGACTCTCCTCAGGTGTAGTCTGTCCACTGTAATAAGCTACAACATTAAAGGAGATTCCTTGTTGGGTCTCTGCAAAAAAATGCCTGCAATACCGATCTTAGAAGCGTCAGTGTGTACTTGTGTTTCATATGACTGGTTACAAAAAGCAAGGACGGGGCGTTTAACTAATTCTTCTTTTAAAGATAAAAATGCTTTAGTTTCTTCCGTACCCCACCTTCACTTAAAATCCTTTTTCAATAGTTGTGTTAATGGTCTTGCGATAGTAGTCTTGCGATACCCGTGTAGTGGCGGGTTAGAATACCCACTACCCCATATCTTCCCATGGGTGTTGTAAGAGGCGACAGAGGGAAACTGAGGCAGAAGATGGGCAGCAGCATCTTTCTGATAACAGCAAATAACAATAAAAAAACTGCGGTTGCCAACCCGCTCGCCATGCGTGGCAACTACGGCAATATACCCCCCAATGAAAAAAGTTACGAAGAGACGGCCCCCAGTCCCCGGCGGCCCCGCTATTCCTGGCTACGGTGGCGACTATGGTAACGGCGGGGCAGGGGGTGCTAAGAATCTCCGGTGGAGGTTCGGTTGCTACCTACGATGACTCGACCTGGCAACTTAGAACGCATGCACTCTGAGGACTGACGAGAAGATCCTGGAGCTAGAAGAAGAGATAGACAAGTTGCGCTGGAATATTATAGGCTTATCCGAGGTCCGAAGAGAGGGGGAGGACACGGTAATCCTCGAATCCGGCAACTTGTTCTATCACCGGGAGGGCGACCATCTGTCCCAAGGAGGTGTCGGATTTATCGTCCACAAGTCTCTCGTTAACAACGTTGTAAATATTGGGAGTGTGTCGACGAGGGTTCCGTACCTTATACTGAGAATCACCAAACGGTATTCGCTGAAGGTCATACAGGTTTACGCACCAACCTCGGCATACCCCGATGAGGAGGTGGAGGAAATGTATGAGGATATTTCTAGAGCCATGCATTCCTCCAAAACCCACTATACGGTGTTAACGGGAGACTTCAACGCAAAGCAACAAGAGAGAACGGTGAGCTGAAAGTAGGGAAATTCGGATTAGGGCAACGGAACCCTAGGGGCCAGCAGCTGGCCGACTTCATGGAGAAAGAGGGACTCTTTATGATGAACTCTTTCTTCCAGAAGCGGCCCCACAGGAAGTGTACCTGGTCGAGCCCCGACGGTTCGACAAAAAATGAGATTGACTTCATTATGACGACTAGACGCCAACTGTTCAGTGATGTCTCAGTGATCGCGAGGGAGAAAACTGGTAGCGATCACCGAATGGTTAGAGGCACACTGAACCTAAACGTTAAGTTGGAGAGGTGTCGTCTAATGAAGTCAACGCTCCGTCCCCCTCGTGCTCTAATCCAAAGTCCCGAAACCTTTCAGCTCGAGTTACAAAACCGTTTTCAGTATCTAGAAGATTGCAGTGCAGTGGACGATATGAATGACAAGCTCGTGGAAACTGTCCATGCGGTCGGAGCTAAGTTTTGTAAGACCCGCCGCAGAAGAACACAAAACTCTCCAATCACACTCTTAATCTCATGGTTGTTAGACGGGAAATGAAGATACAATCTTCAGTAGATTTGATAGCATACAGGCAACTGAAGAGACAGATCTCCAAATGCATGCGGCGGGACTTACGCAACTTTAATACTGCTCGTATTGAAGAAGCGATCGAGCGGAACCAGGGCTCTAAAGTCTTTGCTAGAGATCTGTCTGCCAGAAAGAGCCAACTGTCGAAGCTGAAGACCGAGCGTCGTTTCCGGGACACCTGAGATTTTGAGTGAGATTGAGAGGTTCTATGGGCAGCTGTACACATCATCGTTGGAGCCACACGCAAGTGTGAGTAACGATCCAAGAGCAAGTCTTATCCGACACTATTCCGATGATATTCCGGACGTCAGTCTGAGCGAGATTAGGATGGCTCTCCAGCACCTTAAAAACGGCAATGCCCCAGGCGAGGATGGAATTACAGCGGAGCTTTTGAAAGCGGGTGGAAAACCGGTACTTGTAGTCCTTCATAAGCTCTTTAATTCCGTCCTCGGCGGACAACAACGAAACAAGAAAAGGCGACAACGCTCTCTTGAAGAACTACAGACCGATTTCCCTTCTGAGCCGCGTCTACATGCTGTTTTCGAGAGTCATTACGAATCGTCTCGCATGCAGACTCGACGACTTCCAGCCTCCCGAACAAGCCGGTTTCCGAAAAGGCTTTAGCACCATAGACCACATACATACTCTTCGGCAAATTGTACAAAAGTCCGAAGAGTACAATTTGCCACTATGTCTGGCGTATGTGGACTATGAGAAAGTCTTTGATTCCGTCGAAATTTGGGCGGTGCTGCAGTCCCTTCAGCGGTGCCAAGTTTACTGTCGGTATATCGAGGTGCTGAAGTGTTTGTACAGTAGGTCTACGATGGCTATCCGAGTACAGAACCAGAGTACGAAACCTATCCAACTACTATAACCGATGGGGTAAAAAGGTTCTCGAGTGGCGGCCTAGTACCGGCGGACGAAGTGTAGGGCGTCCCCCAACTAGATGGAGTGACTACCTGGTAAGACATGCAGGAAGTCGATGGATGCAGGTGGCTCAGGACCATTCTTTGTGGCATTCCTTGGGGGAGGCCTATTTTCAGCAGTGGACTTGTGATGGGCTGTAATAATGATGATAGCAGAAAATCCTTTTATGGATCTACGAAAAAAAACTAGCCAATTCCAGACATTGTCTAACATTGTGTTGGTCAGCGGGTTCAGGGAACTTTTCAACTGCCTCTATTTTTTTCTTTCCTGGTAGCATGCCATCTTTACTTATTTCAAATCCCAAGTAATGGACATTTTGCATGAAGAAGTTACATTTATCCAATTTTAAAGTTTAACCTACCCTTTCTAACAATATTAAAGTATCACGTAGTTTTTGAAACCCCTCGTCAATTGTTTTTGATGGAATTATCACGTTATCCATATACGCAAAAGCTCCTTTAAATCTTGCATTGCCCAAAATTTTGTTAATAATTCTTTGGAAGGTAGAGGGGCGTTAGCTAGCCCAAATGGCATCCTGTTAAACTCATAGTGTCCATCGGGAGTAATAAAAGCTGTGAGATGTTTTGAAGATTCAGATATAGGTACCTGATAATAGCCAGTTGCAAGATCTAAAGAAGTGTAATATTTAAATCAAGATAAATTATCTAGTTGATCATCAATTCGCGGTAACGGGTAATGTTCCTTTACAGTTTTTTGTTTAATGCCCGAAAATCTATACAAAGACGATAATCTCCTGTTTTTCTTAATAAGGATAATAGGTGACGCGTATTCTGATGTAGACTCTCTGATAATTCCACAGTTTTCTAATTCTTTCACCACAGCTCTAACACGCTCGCTTTCTAGATGAGACAAACGGTACGGTCTATATATTACGGGATTATTGTCGTTTAATTTAATATTCATTTCCGAACCTTGTACGCACCCAATTTCATTTATTGCAAAAGCAAAGCATTGTCTGAATTCGTTTAGAAGATTTAGTCATTTCATTTTATCATTATGGCCCAATTCTTTATCTATATTTAATATTGAAATTTCTATTAACGTAACAGGCGGAGCAGAGTTATGTTCAATTTTATTTACATAAATATTCGAAAAATGGAAAAAATGGAAATAAAGGTGACAGGTGACAACTGTATTTATTTTGTCTAAATATTTTAATAAAAATAAATATATATTTTAATTGTAAAATTTTAGTGTACAAGGAAAACGTTTATTATTGACATAAATATAAATAATATAACAGTGGTTTATAATCTGAATTTAGATATTATAATCTCAAATCAACTAAGAGATATAAAAATATTTCAAGATGGTGACTTATGACAAATGTAACGAAACAATTCGCAACAAAGGATTTCCGAACTATATATTGCTGTCTGGACACAAAAGTGACAAGCAGGCTCAGTGCCTGTTCAGTCTTTAAAAATTTCTAATCCGCGTGTGATAATCTCAAGACACGGTTGCTAAAGCCGCCATCGGTTGTCCTAGCGACGAAATGCGTCGCTAGATCTCTTCCACTGCAGCGTCGAATTGCAAGACCATCCTGTGACGCACCTACTTAACGATATTTGGACTTTGACTTTTTTATATTTTCAGTGTACTTTTAAGTTACTTTATTGTGTTTTAAATTTGTTTTAAGTTATTCTTTTTGTGATTGTATTTAACTGTTGTGAATGCAGTCCGTGACCCAATCTTGTGATGGCACGTCGAACGCGACCCATACATGTACACAGTGCAACAAGTCATTCAAATCTTTGAAAGGCCTCAACATACACACTACAAAACACACAGGAAATGTATTAGCCAAAATAGTTCACCTTTAGACATCCATCCCATTATTTCAGTGCGCCTACTTATGTAGCCAACGATCCAACTCCTTTCCACATATCTTAGCCATTTGAAAATAGTATACCGATAGTTAAAAGAATCCCTCGAGGAGCTCGAATAACCGTTGCTACACATTTGTCACAATTAATCCAGAAATGTTACATAAGCAATTGTACTCAAGACTGGCAGAACCTATTTTTATTTTGATACAGCACACTACATATAATAAAAACTGATGAACTGAATTTATCCTTGACTCAAAAGATTAAAAATAACTGTGCTGTAAGCTCGTAATCGCAACAAACTCATCGAAAACAAAATCTGTGACGGAGATCTCAAAGGTGCCGCTCGCCTTTTGTTCTCCAACGACGTGCTATCACCAGATACCCCTGACACCCTTCAGGCCTTACAGACAAAACATCCTCCAGCTCCAGTAAACCCATATTTTCTCGACCGACCAACAGCAGGGCAAGCATGCCTTCAAATTCATAACAAAGATGTTACAGGTGCCATTTTATCTTTTAAACCAGGTTCGGCTGCAGGTTTGGATGGAATCTCACCCCAACATCTGAAAGACTTAACATCGCACTCTGTGGGTGATGCAGGCGAGCAACTTAAATTCAATCACTAAATTAATCAACTTTATGTATTCCGTAATGTCAATCCAGAAATTGTTCCCATTCTTTTCGGCGCGAACCTCATTGCCCTCACCAAAAAGGACGGAGGGGTGAGACCAATTGCTGTTGGATCAACACTACGACGCCTGGCCTCCAAAATTGCTGTTCGACATATTTTACCAAAATTAAATTCGCAATTTGAACCCGTACAGTTAGGCTTCGGTGTAAAAGGAGGGTGTGAGGCAGCCGTCCATGCCTACGCTCTTTCTAACTTTCGGACATCCTGACGTGTTGCTCAAAATTGATGTCAAAAATGCTTTCAATTCAGTAAATAGGGATACCCTGCTGACGGAAATAAAACAACATATACCGGAAATATACAATTATCTTTTTCTCAGTTACGCTGACCCAACAAAATTGTTATATCGTTCTAATGAACTGTCCTCGGAAGTAGGTTGTCAACAAGGTGATCCCCTTGGGCCAGCAATTTTTAGTTTGGCTATAAATCCGATAATCAAAAATTTAAATTCTAAATTCAACGTTTGGTATTTGGACGACGGAACTCTAGGAGGTGATATGGATACTGTGTTTTCGGACCTTTTTTAATCAAAAATAAATTTGAAGCCATTGGTTTGGAGCTTAACTTATGCGAACTTTTATAAATAACTGCAACTTAAATTTAAATGACGTAAAACAAAAATTTAATATTTTGGCTCCAAATATTAAAATAGTTAACAGTAATTCCCTTTACCTTTTAGGTTCTCCAATTTTTAATGAATCTATTTCTGAATATATTAATAATTCAATTACTAAATTTCAAAATTCTGCTGACCGTCTCCTTGAAATTAGTCCACATTATGCACTTTGCATCTTAAAATTCTGTCTTTTCGTCCCAAAATTTACATGTATGTGCTCCGTTGCTGCTCCTTTTGGAATCACTTGACACAAGTGACAACTTAATCAAAATTAGTTTAGAATCGATTCTTAATATGCACCTGAACGAGCAATCTTGGACCCAAGCATCCCTACCCATCCGTTATGGTGGTTTAGGGATTCGCAAAATTTCCAGTGTCTCTTTACCAGCCTTCCTATCTTCTGTCCATAGTTCAGCAAATCTCATAAGTAAAATTTTAAGGGCAACCCCTTCAAACTTTGAGATTGCTGGCCTGGAAGAAGCTAGAAACGCTTTCTTAATTGCATGCCCAGGTCAAAATTTTCCTGTTTCTCCAAATTCACAAAGGCTGGGACGACATAAACTGCAAATTGACTTATGACAATCTTTTGAGCTGTAGTACAGGTTCGGCGCGTGCTAGGCTTTTGGCCGTGGGTACGCATGAGGCTGGCTACTGGCTTCACGCGTACCCTTCGTCAAATACAGGAACATTTCTCGAGCCTGACACGCTCCGAATCGCAACCTGTCTACGGCTTGGGGTTCCGGTCTGCGTTCCTCATAAATGTCCGTGTGGCAGTGACGTCGACAAGCTAGGACATCATGGACTGTCATGCCAAAAAAGTGCAGGCCGCTTCTCGAGACATGCAGCACTTAACGATATCATACGCCGGTCTCTTGCCACCGTCAACGTGCCAAGTCTACTTGAGCCGTCTGGTATTGCAAGAGACGATGGCAAGAGACCGGACGGTATGAGTTTGATTCCATGGAAGATGGGCCGGGTACTGGTATGGGATGCAACCTGTTCAGACACACTTTCCCCTTCCCATCTACATGGAAGCAACAACAGAGCTGGTGCGGCTTGTGAAGCGGCTGAAAAGCTAAAGCATGCAAATACAGGGTCTAGGCTCCGAATATGTTTTGTCCCATTCGGTGTCGAGACCCTTGGTCCGTGGGGTCCTAGCGCTATAAGGCTTTTAAGGAAATAGAAAAAGGTTAGTCGACGTCACAGGAGACCGAAGAGCTGGCAGCTACCTCGGACAAAAATTAGTATAGCTATTCAAAGGGAAAGCTGCCAGTATCTTCGGAACTTTGCCTAAAGGGACTATTTTTAATAATATATTTTATTTATTACAATATATATATTTTTTAAGGTTTTTAGTTTTAGGTTCATTATCCTAGTATATATTTATTTTATAAATTGTGTAAGTAACAAAAAATTGGTTAATATTAAATGTACATTATTATGATATATTGATGTTCATAAGTGCTTTGTTTAAGGTGTACATGAATAAAAATTTGCTGATAATATTCTGAACATTTTGTAAAGGTAGAGCTCGAACCAGCAGCATATCTTTTGTTAAAGAATATAGAGTTGAAGATACACATTTAATCACTACTCGTCCCTGACCATTGTTTAGCTGTATGACTGCATATTCATGTTTAGGTAATTGACAACTACTAGCTTCTATAAATAACTGCTCCTTATAATTTGGAGATGAATAGATATATATTTCATTATAACCAAAAGCAACTGACGTAGATTCAGCGACGTACAGCAAAACCTTAGTTACTTTTTGTGCATATCTTGAAATTATTTTTAAGCTATCCTTATTTTTATAGACAACTATGTGATCTTGTTCAGTATACGTTTGTCCCAGCAATAACGGAACTCTTAGTAACTCATCTGACACAATGAGAACTTGTACCGTAGCCTTAACAAGATCCACTTCAATTTCGACTTCGCACTTACCGAGACATTTCACTACAGAATCCACGTTTCAATACAAAACCTCGTAAAACTGGTAAATTATTCGTTGACCACGAACCAACTAGACTTTTAGCAACAGATTCCTTCAACATTGTACATTGGCTACCAAAATCTATGAAACAGTCCAATTCTATGTCATTAACCTAGGCTGATTTAAAGTATTTTAAATCATAATCAATATTTTTGGATATAACTAAAACAGTCTTGCTGTTTGCCGACCCTTGTTTCGGACAACTATCAGTTAAATGACCTGTTTTATGACATGTCACACCTTTTAATAGGATGTTTACACTTGAAATATGGGTGTCCTTCCTCACCACAGTTATAACATTTTGGTACAGTTTTAACATCAGAACTGCATTGTATCGGCTTAAAGACTTTTGGCGTTGTCAGAAGTGCTTGCTTGAATTGTGGTGTTCCTTTCAGACCTCCTAACAGTTTTAACATTTCTTAGAAAAACTAATAATTTATCTGGTTCCATAAATTGAGCTGCTTCGGCACTTGTTTTAACAGACCTGTATTCAATGCCATTTAAAATACAGTCTGTAGCATTTTTACCAAATATTAACCATCTGTTCAGTAAAACAATCTTGTCATAAAAATACTCTTCTAAAGACTCGCGAAATCGAGCCTTACACGTAAGCATTTCTGTCAACAGTTGGCCATAATTTTGATTACTTGGAAATGCAGACCTTAGTTTATCCTGCCATTCAGACCAAGAAAACATTAAGCTTGGCAAACCTTGATACCATTTTTGCGCTAAACCAACTAATTTCGGAAGAGCATAATGGATTATCTGACGTTCTGACCAACCATAAATAGCCGCACACTCGTTCACCTTAACAATCCAGGTATCAACGGTTTGATTACTCTTAGACGGATCGAACTCTGGAACAACGTTAAAGGCCGGATAACGATCGCTACTATTATCAGGTTTAATAGCATCAACTAGTTCTTTAAATGTATCTTAAGCTATTTGCAGAAAGACACGACGTAACACCCTCATTGATCGGTGAAGATCGGTGTTTTTCTGCACTTCTTACTTGATGTGTGTCCTTTGAGAGGTCGGGGGTATACCTCGATGTACTGCGCTCGCGTGGCGCACGTATAGATGTACTTCGGTCACGCTGCATATGCCTGGAGGCACCGCGCTTATTCAGCGAACAGCCGGAACCACTTCGCCCGCTGCATCGCAAACGCTTGCGTCGAGTGGTGCTGGAGTCATTTCCATCTCAGTCCCACTGCTAGACAACATTTGTGATGAGCTCGGGCAAGGCCTCGTGTTCGTACGCTTACGAGATCGTCGGTCTCGTCCCATGTTTTTGTCATTGAAAAATTAAGAGAAGACTAGAAAGTAAAATGTTTAATTTAATAGTAATAACGATTGTTCGTTTTTAGTTGACAATAAAAGTCATATAAGGTTTTATTAAGAAAACATTGTACATGTAGTTACAAATTAAAAAGAAAAATAATTAATTGGGTTGTGTAGTAGCAATATAGGTTTCAGTCTTTTTTCCTTTTTTATTTAATTCTGAATACAAAATAAGTAGAAAATATCTTAAATCGTGACACAGTATTAGTTTACATAGTTTGGCTAGTACGCTTATGTGAAGCCAAATTTTTGACCAAAAATGTTAGTATAAAAAAAAAGAAGGAGAAAAAAAAACTGACATAATTTACCAATTTCAGTCGAACTTGAATATTATTATAAATCAACAATGAACGATATGGGTAGATGTAACCAATCTTTTGAAGGATATCTTGTTTGGTGCTTTCTTAATGTCTTCAAGTAAGGAGTTCCAGAGTAGTGGAACTGAAATCTTCAGATTAGTTGAAGAGCTAAGTACCTTCTCGTGGTTGGAGGAAAGGTATTGAAATTTTTCTTTAAGGTAGGAAGGGAGAACAAATCATTTAAAATGGAGTAGATAACAGACAATATTCTGGAAGTTCGCCTTTTTCGAATAATTAGCCATTTCAGGCGAATACGAAATTGAGAGATATGGTCATATTTTCGAAGGCCGAAAATAAACCTGATGCAGTTATTAAGAAGGCTCTCAAGCTTATTGAGAAGATTTTGGTTCAAGTCTGAGTAACAAACATCTGCATAATCAATGACAGGCAAGATGAGTGTTTGAACAAGCATATGCTTAGTTTTATATGGAAAAAAGTTTTTCAGACGGTAGAGCGATCTTAAGGCAGCAGTGACTTTACGGCTGACCTCAGTGACTTGTTTTTCCCAGTTCTACGTTTTATCCATGTATAGACCCAAGTTTTTTATCAACCAAAATAAATGTATAACCTTACTTAACGAACCGTACAGCTTCACGGTCACACTAGTGCAATATTCATAGCATCACGCTATTTTCCCCAAGGAGTTGAGCGGACGTTCGGATTATATTCCCAAGTCACAATGATAAAAAAAATTAGTGTAGTTAAGTAAAGATATTTAGTAATGCTCCTGGAGCGCCACTAGACGCTCGCGCATGAGATCGATGCCTGATTCATACTTGATGGCCGAAGACATTGTGCCGAGGGCTTAAATAGCATGGTTCATCGCCTACAGCGTTAGTCGTAGAGAAGAGGAACTCCGTGGTTAAGTTATAGCTGCGCGGATCAATAGATCTGCGAGATTAAGTTGCACTTGCCGCGGTCAGTTCATGAATGATTGACCATTTTCTTAACATACCGAGATTGAGAGAATAGAGAGTGCATCTGTATCCTCAGACACTTGGTGCACTTTACTCTGTTTAGATAATTATGTATTTAAAATTCATGCAACTAAAATGATAATAAGTTTATTATTACTTTATACTTTTCAGGGACAGATGAAAGAATATAAACATGAAGCATGAAGCAAGCCTCATAAACATATTGGCCTTTAAACAGAGCAATCTTATTTATCTAATTTCTACAAGTTTCCTTGCTTAAATTATTAATTATTAAATGTTTGTAATTATCAAAAGTAATACTTATATGAAAAATAAAGCAGTCATTATGTACTCCGTGTCCCCGTTTTTTATTTCCCCATCAAATATTTTATAAAATATAAATAGGTATATAATTATTTAAGTATCTACCTATTTATATTAACAATATATTAAAAAAGAAATTCCCGGGAAACTGTCCATGGCAGTAAATATTTTTCTCCAAAGATCATAGCTCGAAAATACAACTTTCCGATCTGATTCTTGGGGAGTTTGTTTAAGTTTATCGGTAGAGTCACCCGGGATTTTTTGAATTAAAATCCAACAAAAGGCAGGTAGGTTCAGCTTATCCCCAGGAATATGTTATATGAATTTTTTAATTATTTTAGAACTATCATGGTAAAAATTCAGTTAATTTTTGAAGTTATTCAATTTCGTGCACTAAACAATTTTTTAAAATCTTTCTACCGCTTCCTTAACAATAATTTTTCGATAGTCCTTGTAAGTAAAATGTACATCACTAGCTAACGCACACACTGACAAATCAAAATTAGTCACGCGTTTTCGGGCTGTCAGGTCGTCTTTACGCCACTATATTCTAAGTCTATGGCGATAACATATATATAACGGGAATGAAGAGAACTGGCAAGGTTTAATGATGCACTTAATACCTAATTTAAATAATATTAATTTTGATGGTTTATGTTAATTTCATTAATATTAATTATGTCAGAAAATTGCTTAATAATTTACGACTATTTATTGTCTTTGTATTTTTTATTAACCAATCAGAAGCCAGAGGTTCATGGCCTGATTAATACGGTGATTGTAACAACCAATCAGAGCAGAGGTTCGCTGGTGAAGCGCCTCGAGTGGAGTCGTGGTGCGACTGGATGGAAAAGACAAAAGAGCATTTTTGGTTGGTTCAGTGATGGTGGATATCTGTGTTGTATTACGAACCCGCTGCTCTTTTATTGATTTTATATTCAAATGTAGTCACATTTAGTTAATGTTATATTATGTGAAGTTTACGAAAATTAAATTAGTAAAAGTGTAAACGCGTTTGTTATTTTGTGCTTGTATTTACCCAACATCTCGCCCACACGACCTGTTTATAATAATGGCGTCAATGGAAGCGACTTTTCTTCAACATATATTTACATATATAACTTACCGTAGCTATGACGGTGTTGTTAGTTTCATACACCCACTCAGTGCATTCTTCGACCGCATCTGTGAAACTTTCGTTGGTGCACGTTGGTCCAACTACAAAGTCCTCTTTTAGTTTTGGTCTTGTGCATCTGTCAATAGTGCTGTTGGGCCACCATGTGGCGTTATAAACTGCGTAGTGGTTTTCACATTCAGGGACACGGCATCTAAAATAATTTAACTAGCTCAGACCAATAAAAAATATCAAATGAATATAACGTAAAAATTATCAAGTGATAGTATATTTGGTACTTTTTTAGTGACGCGGAAGACAAGCTAGGCTCATACACACATATGTAAGCGCCTAAAGCCAATTTGTTGGTTGCAAATAGTTTTAGGTAACACAGGGTTAGTTTTATGATCAAAACTGATTGCCGCGAATTGGAGGCCTATTGAACTGCGGCAAATCCACTACCCATCATATCATCCCGTGAATGTCGAAAGAAGCGACAGAGGAAACTAAAACACCAGATGGGCAGCAGCATTATTTTGATATTCGTGTTCTGGCTAATGTAATATGAAAAAAAATGCATGTAACGAAGAACGAACTACTAAAAGGATTTTTCATCAATCTTAAAGTACCTATAAATGTTGAATGTACCTACAACTTTGTTTTATACTATTAATTATTGACCAGTGCACTATTTTAACTTATAATACCGGTGAAAACTAATAGACAGTCGCTTTTAGTTCGTTTTTAGGTTATTGTGATATTCATACTTTAATTGTTAATTTCTCAATATCAGATTATAAGGAATAAATAGACATGAATTACATTAAGTTACGCCATAATTTGTGGTGGGCCCATTCTCCATACATAAAGAAATTGTCTTCTTTATTTAAGTTCTCAAACATCTCGCATATTTTATGTTATTCACAATTTATTTTTCTGGCTCGAGCATCACTACACTTCATCTCAAGCATTTAATAAATCAACATATAAAATCGCGTGCCATCAACAAATAGAATAAGTCTTATATGACAGGAAGTACTTAATGTTGTATGGACAATAAACAAAATAATTTTATTTATTTTCGATCATACTATAAAATTAATTACAAATTAATAAATTACATTTGATTAGAACAACACCGAAACAAGAAAATTAATATCATATATATTTTTTGCTTGTTTTGGTGTTGTTAAAGTGGGTAGAAAAATGTTTCTTTATTGGTATATTTCAGATTTCAGCGGCGCCGTGGTGTAGCAAAATGACGTCGTACTGTTCGAGTCCTTCAGAAATTTCGGTCACGATAGTCTAAACAGAGACTAAGCATCTGGGCTAGACACAATAGCAGTACAGATTGTATATACTGTATGATTGTATTATATTGTACAAATAAACTCTCTATTTTCTCACTCTAAAGCCATTTGGGTAGCAATCCGACATAACCGGAGAGAGAGCAGGCGCTAAACCAACAGTTTTGCGTGCTGCCCGGGGTACGGAGATGGGTCAACGGGTTAGTGAAAATTTCTTCACAGAAAAATCCAACTGCTGATTATGGTTCGACTCGGGATTTAAATGATCAGCAGCCGCGCTTTCTTCCACTAAACTTAGAAATATTGCCGCATTTTATAAAATAAGGGATATGCTCTCAGTCCCTAAACTACAGCGATACTTTAAAACTGAACGCACATTTGTCAGCTCCGTACGCGCCGCACATGCCGTACGCGCCGCATTTACTGATGGCCTCGCACATTGGCACGTATGCGCCAATGTGCGAAGCCAACACCAACTTTTGTAGTTTTTCCAACCACTGGTGTGAAACGGTACAGTGACATTAATCGCTTGGAATCGCTCGAATCACTATGGAAAAAAATATTGTAATAGCCTGCTTATTGGCAGGGGAAGAAGAAAATAAAATTCGACGAAAAGAAGATTCTGGATTCACAATATTAATTTATAAAGGCAATTGTATGAAGAATATTATACTATATTTAAAGACTTATTAGATGATGATGAAAAATTGTTCAGATATTTGCATTTGACATACAAAAAAATTTCAAGAATTACTTCATATACTAAAACCTATATAAAATATATTTCGAAAGGAAAGTGGAAAGTACCAGTATTAGTGGAAAAACCACTAAGCTGGCAACATTAAACAACACTGAGTATCAGCACGCGGCGAACGCGCCGCATTATATGACGTAATCAGCATGCTTCCTTCAATATTCGGATACTACCGCATTTTATAAAATACGGCGCATACAGTGTGGGTGTAATGTGCGAGGTTTCTTAAGATTTCATACAACGATTTCTAAAATATGGCGCGTACAGCATGTGCGGTGCGTACGGTGCTAACAAATGTGCGTTCAACTTAAATCCATTAAACCAGTATAGAATTATTGGAAAGTGAAGTTTTACCTATTTTATAAAAATATTCTATTATTATTGAAATGAGGGTAAAATAATAAACTAAAATAAGAAAAATTGAGGGTGCAACTGTAATCTTCCACTCTATCTAGCAGTATAAAGCAGGGGTATGAAAGTCCTCAGTAGCTTGCTTTTACGTTGATACTAGCGCCATCTCATAGTCATTAAAAGTACTATTTTCCCCAATATTTTTACACATTTTATTAAAAAGATGGCGCCACTGCTGGTATTTATTATTTATACCGAAGCTTACATCATGCTATCGAAGTTTTGAAATACAGTGGTATATATATATATATATATATATATATATATATATATATATATATGTACGAAATAATACTGAACCTAGTTGATAGCGCCCTCTAGTGTATAAGATCTATAAACTTCCCTCGTTTCGTCACCTAATAATTTGTCTGAGTGGCTCATCAATGCCCTATATAGTATATTATCTATGGTATAAAGTACTGCACAGTTGACTAAGAGAGATCAGTCTGTAATTCTACGAGTCTCACTGTCATTATTATGCCCGTTGGGCTAAAACATTACCTCTACACTGAGATTCTACCTAAGTAAGACAAGTGTCTCATTCCTGATAATGATTAATTGCGTAAGCAAGAAAGCAAGTTGAACATTGGCTTTCACACTTTTATTATTTTTAACAATTAACCTTCATCGATAACGAGTAATTTCTAATATGTGTAATATACTTTTAATTAAATAATTTTGAGAATAGTTTTTAACATCAGAAGTGTAATAATTTCTTAGACTATAATATAGGTAGGATGAAATAGAATATATTTTTAACATAGATTCTTACATACGTAATGAGTCATTTTTATTACTTGTGATGACATTGTTCTAAAAATACCTCTGTCCTAAAAAGAACTAACAAGAAAGTCAGTGGGATTTTTAAATTTAAAATTTTACAATTTACATATATGACCATATATAATAGATATATAATAGATAAAAGATCGTATACCATATTTTGGTAACGAATATATTATTCCCATGGGTAATTATTATACAAGCATATATGGGTACTAGCTGTTTTTTTGCGGGTAATGTTTATTACGGTTGGATTTCACGGGTTTTGAATTTCTGCGCGGAACCCTAATTGTTTTTCTATATGAAAGTAACCTAAGTTACTCCTTACATCATCAGCTATCTGCTAGTGAAAGTCCCGTCAAAATCGGTCCAGCCATTTCGGAGATTAACCGGAACAAACAGACGGACAGACAGACCGACAGACTATTACTAGTATATATGTATATACTTTACTTATTTTTATAAGTACCATATATACGTATATACTAAATACAATTTCATATGTATTTATTACAAACAGACGCTTCAAGTTTATAGATACATAAACTTTTTCTCTGGGAAAATCTTTACAGTTTCAGTTATGAATAGATTTTATGACTCCCCTTCACAAAACAAATATAATATTATAATTATTCTCGAACATACCGATAGTTGAGGTCTCCAGCAACGAATACATAGTTTAGGTGAATCATTGTAATAAAGAACGCCGCAAGACAAGCGTAAAAATACTGGACCTTTTGATATTTTCCAAATTTCTTCATTATTTCAATAATTTCTATTTTATCCTCTTGATTAGATCCAAAGTTTTCGGCATCCATTTTAATGATCTTTTGTAAAATAAAAATGAAATCACAATATTTTAACTTGCTAAGTTAATTCATGCAATCACTTTCCCTTGTTTTTTGTAATTTTGGCACTGGTCACATAGGAAAAAACAACACAAAAATACTTAATCTTTTGCTTTACATAATTCTATTTAAATATTAAAAAATATTTAAATAGAATTCACAACCCTTGACGATACGCTCGTGCGTAATTGGTTGATGTGGCAGTAAAAAATGGGAACTATGCTAGAATTATTTTGTCCGTGCAATTTAGGTCATAAATCATCGGAGTATTTCGCTCTCTCTCCCACTCACGGGCCTTAGGGGCGAGCATAGTGATGCGCATTATTGTTGTCGATAAGCGTTATCGATAGTGTATTTAGTTTTGTCATTATGTGGGTTAGTGATAAAAATGAAAAAAAATAGATAAAACAAAGTATTTGTTAAAATAAGAATAATAATGATTTAAAATAAATTATTAATTAGGTAGGTATCTATGTATTAAGAAAATTATAAGTACAAATTTTTGGAATGTAACAAGTTATATTAAAAATAAATATAAATAGCGTAATATAAATAAAAATAGTATAAATATAAATATATTAGGCGGGGGTAATAATGGAAAACAAATAATTCATAACATAACAATGTCGCACCACCCTTTGTATACCGCACCGCCGCCGTGTACCTGCTTTCGATGATTCATTTGTTGTTATCGATAATGGCGTTGCGCCCGCGCAACATGCTCACCGCCCTAGCCGGGCTGAGGCCGAGCTATGATTTATGACCCCAACTGCACGGACAAAATAATTTTACTATAGAGATGTGATATTCAACACCGGTTTCAGCAACACATTGCGTCGAAAATAAAAATTAATGAAACCTAATTTTTTTTAAAAAAGAATAAGGGTGGATACGACCATACAGTTCAACTGATGGTAAGTGAATGTTGTGGCCCATAGACACATCTATTTTCGTTTAAAATGCAGATGCATTGTCACCGTTGAGCTCTAAAATTGAATGCCTTGTTTCCAGAAAAAATGAGTCTCAGTTTGCTATACTCACCATACGAAACACAACAGAATTAAGCTGCTATTTGAAACTTCCACCACTGACCACCTTTCTGTGAGAGTCATATTACGAGAATAGTATTTCAATATTTTATACAAAATTTGACTTCCTCAAAATACAAAAACATTATTAAACAATGTTTGTATATAAAGGGTTATGATAGTACGAGTATTAAATAATTTATCGATGATAATACCACTGTGAATGAGGTGATTGCTACTAACCTATTGCACGCCTCATAATTTTTAGGTAGTGCTTTACTCTCGACACGTCAAGGTCAAGCAATTTTGTGTTCTTAAAATGCCTTAATCATAATCATATTGTACTTATACGATCTATCCATCTTATATTTTCTAAAAAATCATTTATATTGCTACTTTGAAAAAAAAACGGTTTGATTTTTTTTTACATGGACGTCCGGATGTTGATTTTGTATGTAGTCATATAAATCTCAAAAAAAAATGACGTATCGAGACCAGGTTTTTTTCTATTAGCTTCAGAATTACATTAACTGGTTCCCTATTTCATATCAATAGCCTAGTAGGCGTAATTTTTTATTAAAATGATTTTCAACTTTTATAAATTTTATTGCTATTAAAAATTTAAAGGCGCTTTCATATTTTTGTAGCCCTTGATAGACAAAGGACAAATACCATACAGCCTATATCGATTTTATACTTTGTGTTCTCGATTTATTTTGGTAAACATTATTGTTTTCACTGTAGGTGACACTACCTGTTAAAATAATAGAGCGCTGAATTTAAAATACGTAAATAATATATTTTAAAAGTCAGGAATATAATTTATTTTTTTCATCAAAATTAAATGAAACT
The DNA here is from genome assembly GCA_029286625.1 of Parnassius orleans. Classification (NCBI taxonomy): domain Eukaryota; kingdom Metazoa; phylum Arthropoda; class Insecta; order Lepidoptera; family Papilionidae; genus Parnassius; species Parnassius orleans. Next base: position 1,419,939 of record JAGSMP010000078.1, read on the forward strand.
CTTATGAGGCGTGCACTTTTTGATTTTCCAAACTATTTCTAATTTGTTTTGTATTCTTAATTGTGTAAGATATATGAGATTGTAAGCTGTTATTTAATTTTTCGAAATAAAGTCCTGCTGGGTTTCTTGCTGGTTCTTCCCAGGTTAGAGGTTTTTTTCCGAACCAGTGTTAACTTAAACCAAAGAGTGACATTCATTAAGTATTATTTATAACCTATATTGAATAAAAAAGTTTCTGTTTCTGTTTTAATAATGGAATCAACGGTCTGGATGTTTAGGATCTTGTAATTTTTGAAATAAGTCATTTGACAGTGTAGAAAGAGATGGCAGGATTTAAATGACTTGTAAAACAGTTTTAAACTTTCAAAGGTTTTTGGACTCAGTTATAAATTTATGTCAAAAATTCAATGTCGTTAGCACAAGCAATGTTCCCCTATGAAATTACCCTTTAGCTTAGCTTGTCTGTGTATAGGAGAAACTGTCTAGAGAACTCACGTGGTGCGCTTTCTAGGTCGTTCAAAGGTGATAAGGCGTATCGTTTTACGATTTCCGTATCTCTGATATACGATTTGTTTTTTTGTTTCTTGTCTGTTATTTTGCGCATGTGATGTTTTACTTTTTTCGTTTTACTTTTCAAATAACAGCAGGGAGATTGAGATCCAACACGGCTCTAATAAAGTAAACAATCGCACGATTTATAACTATTTGCAATCACGTAGGTTTCATTTTGTCTTATTTGTACGATACTCATGCTCATGCCAAACGATGTTTGTAGAAAATGTATAACTGTCTACCTGTATAAAGTCACTGGAAAGATGATTTTTTTTTAAAAGTTACGTTGAGGCAGACAGATTGTTTAATTATACAGTAACTCTAATAAACACATAGTATTCGATGATTACAATACTACATTTCAGTATTATCAGTTTGTTAATATACCACATTCATTTAGGTGAGCGTTATCGCGGCATTATATTCTTATTTATCAAGTACGTTTATTGTCAAGCTAAGTGATAACTCGTGATTAGAGAATCATAATAAAGATGTGAATGCCTTATTATGATTTATCACTTAGCTTCTGCGTGACCTGTATATTTCAACTTTTCTTCTTTGATATTGCAAATATCATTTTTAAAGTATTCAGAACAAACACTCCGATTTTATTTTATTTTATGATTTTATTTTATGAAATAAAACAATAATTATGGACTCCGCTTTGGTAACAATTTGATTATAAGGTAACGCCATCTTTTAAAACTTTGACAGATCTTTTTTGCAGAAAAAAGCTGAACAATTCGGCATTTTTGTAGAATGTCTATTCAGCCGCGCAACTAGATTTAGTCTATAATATATATCTTATAGTGAGCAGTATATACTATTTATACTGTATGCACAGGACTGTCTGAACTTATACTTTGACAGAGGGGAGCGCCTGCGTATGGCTACTCCCTCCAGTCCGTCGGTGGCCCGTGTTGCTCTATGGTATCGATTGCCTACCACGCCCATAAATGGCTAACCTTAAGGGTAGGATGAGGGTCTTCCAGGCAAATCTTCACCATGCCCTGCCATGGTGGAGGTTTGCTTTGCAGAGGACAACATTGACCTCGCCCTGATACAAAAGCCTCGGGTGGCTAACGGTCAAGTTCTGGGATTGCCGGGTGCTGGTAAGATCTTAGTCAATATTAAAGGCAGTAGCTTGTATAATTTAAAATAAAAAGTTTGAACATTTAGCTGTTCCAGAGCACTGCAAGGACGATATGGTAACAGCCTTCATTAATATCAAGGAATGCACAGGGGCCAGAGTAATATTTTGCTCAACTTATCTTCTCGGAGAGAACTCAAATCCTGCCATCGAGTTGAATGGCGATTGACTTATTGTGAGACTGGCGTAGTACGCCTGAAAATACAACGCCGAACTTTGTGGGTTGTGATGCTAATGCTCACCACACAACCTGGGAAAACACTAACATCAATTAAAGAGGCGATTTACTTTATAATTTCCTCATCTCTAATCGCCTGGTAAGCCTAAACTTAGGATGTACTCCAACATTTGTAATGCGTGCTAGGCAAAAAGTTTTAGATAAAACCTTTGCTACTAATAACATATCCAGGCGGATGACTGACTGCCATGTTAGTAGTAAAAACTCGATGTCTGATCACAATCACATTATGTTTATGATTAGAGCATCACCAATTTATGAAACTGTTACTTTGAGGGATCTAAAAGCGACCTCCAGGGATTTCTATAGAGACAGGCTAAGGAGGAATTTGGAAACGTTTCTTAAAAGCATCAAAACGATTGAAGGTCTAGAGTTAGAGACGGAGATTGTAACCGTAGCTATCCGTGAAGCTTTAAAGGGCAGTTGTCCCGTCAAAACCAAGAGCTCAACACGAAAAGTTCTTTGGTGGAACACTAAGAAGAAGAATCTTTGAGAAAAGACCAGGAAACTCTTCAATAGAGCCAAGAATACTAAAGAGTGGAATATCTATAGTGCACCCCTAACCAAATATAATAAAGAAATTAGGTAAGCTAAGAGAGCATCGTCTAAGAAGCTATGCGAAGAAGTTGAGTCTTTGCCCGCAGTGCCTAGAAACCTAATCAGGTTGGGCTTCTTAAAAAGCCTGATGGTAACTTCAACACTTCATCACTTCTTCAAGTCTTGTGATGAGTACTGGTGTAAGGCTGTAAAGATAATAAGGCCAAACCTGGGTGCAGTGGGCTGTTGACTCCTTTAAACAATATAAAATAAGCGGTGAGGACGGAACAATTCCCATCGAACTACAAGAGGGGTGTCGATATCCCTCTTCCTTATCTAGTGAAAATCATCAGAGCAAATTTTGCATGGGGACTTTGGCCCGAGCCAATTTGTGGAATCTCAAAAAGCCTTGCCCGATTGACCCTTCAAACTCTTTGTCGCAATAAATTACTTAAGATCTTGTCTGGATACACCAGGCTTAAAACATTCTGAAACCCTAATCTGGGCTTATGATCGTAAATTCGCTTAAGAAGCCCTGGGAATATCATCATCATCATCCTTACAGTTCTTCATAAGTCCACTGCTGAACATAGGCCTCCCCCAAGGAATGCCACAAAGCATGGTCCTGAGCCAGCTGCTTCCATCGACTTCCTGCATGTCTTACCAGGTCGTCACTCCATCTAGTGGGGGACGCCCTACACTTCGTCCGCAATCCATCGATTGACCTCTCGGTAGAAGTTGGAATTACCTAGTCGGACTATTTGTCCCAGTTAAACATACTCTTCAACAACTTCGAGCTTAGTGCTCCCAACAACTACCGGCATGACTTTGACATGGACGTTATACATGATCTTTGTTTTGTCCATGTTCATCTTAAGACCTATCTATTGGGAGGCACTATTGAGGTCATTGAGCATAGTGCTTAGGTCCTAGATTCTGCCATAAGGACTATATCGGCGGCAAATCGAAGGTGAGTGATGTACTCGCCGTTGATGTTAATACCGTATCCTTTCCAGTCCAGTAGCTTGAAAACGTCTTCCAATGCAGCGGTTATATTTACCACTGGTTCGAAAAATACCTCTGTCCTGGGACGAACCAGCAACAAACCCAGCGGGACTTTTTTAAACATATTTCACTTAACAATAATTTTGTTTGTACAATTTTTAAATGAATTTTCATTGAACCAGCATGGCGGCGATCACGTTATTCCCAGGAGTTATTTTGAAAATGTGATATTAAGTGTCTAATATTAAATGTCTAAATATATATTTTTATTAATTTATTTATTCATGTTCAAAAAGCCTAATACCACAGATTAAAGACCTTACAGTTGGGAAACGAATGTAATTATGCAGAACAACGGTGGGTACTGCGGGGCAGAGGGCGGGCCAACCTTGTGCTATCGCACTTCACTGAGTATGATAGACGACAATACATGCGGTTGGCGCGAGCGTATTTTATAGTACATATTTAACTAATGTTAAGTGCCTTTTTCAAAAAATATAATATCTAAAATGGTGAATTACTGATATAGTTATATGAGTTAGTAAGTAAAATTGAATTTAAATAACGGCCATGCTTATGTTTCCCTCAATTTTTCGTTGATAAAATTGTTTATCCGAATGCGAGTACATTATATAATTAAATTTAACAATCGAAACAAAAAACATCTGTAAAAAGAAAGTGTCATGAAAATATTTGGCAGTGCAACACTTGTAAATGTGTTTTCCTTGTACTAATAAAAATGATATTGTTCAATAAACATTTTTAACTTATAAGTATGTACATAATGTTAATAAATGATAATGATTAGAATATCTTAATGTATCCAAAATTATTTTATTTCCATTTTCGTGACAACCCCTAGCATACACGCTGGCCGCGCAAATACCTACGCGGGCGGCGGCATCGCCGGACATCAAAGATGTTTCACAACTGTAAGATCTAAAACTGTGCTAATACTACAAGGCATTCAGTACCAGTGTACCTCAAAGGTAAGCAGATAAGACATGATAGGTGCAAAGTGCAAACGACTACGATTTACAAATATTTATTTTTAAATTATATATAATTATGTTACGGCTAAAAGCCGAAGTGCAGTTACACCTAGTTCTAGCCGGCTAGAACTAGGTGCGGCCAGCAGTAATTGGTTACATTTACGTGTACTGTTCAAGTAATCTCAGCGACAGTAGGTTAAGGTGCGGTTAAGGTCATTTGTCGTTTGACATTTATCTAATTTATAAATTATGTATGATACATCAACCGCAATCGACTACACCTTGTATTAGCTGGCTACACCTAGGTGTATCCGCACTTCGGCTATTAGCCGTAACACGAAGTGAGGTTGTGAAGTGGGGGTGTTTTAACACATTGTATGTAAAATAAAACTTGAAAATCATGACTGTTAGGTTTTACATCACTAGTTAAATGAAATAAAGATATTCTTGAAAATGATTTCATGTATTTTTTATAAAATAAATACCATCCCTTACATTACTAGTTACCTAGGTTATTATGGCTTAGAAAAGAAAAACAAATTGCGATATTTTCGGAATTAGTGTGTTTTATATTTATCTTTACACCAAAATGGCCGTTTCCTAATACACATTAGCTTATTCGTAATATCTGTTATTCGATTATTAGATCCAAATAAAAATTATCATAATGAAATAGCTTATAAAAACTCAGCTCCTAAAATAACGGAAGAAAAAAGTTGCATTTGTTCTAAATACCTTTAAACTATTTTAGATCGTTTTATTTATGCAATATGGTTATTAATATAACTGAACTTTTCTTTTAATTTTGTAATTTGGTCCTTTTTTATTCCTTCTTGTAGTTTGGTGCTATACTCAACTTGTTGTTTCCTGTCCATTAGCGTCAAGTCTTTCGTTTCTGGCGTTTGAGTGAGCGGGTCCCCGGAAATTATTGCGAGGCTACCGAAGAATATTGATGGAAGAATCACAGAGACAAAGTTCTGAAATGTATGGTTAGTAAATATTAAATAACAATAATGTTTATTATATAATATTATATTACATAACACTGAAAAATAGACAATATTAAAAAACTATACAAAAAAAGCTGATACTAGTAACTTAAATGTTTATACAATCTCCGTGGTATTGTGCCAAGAATGTTGGCTGCGTTTCCTCGCTAATAATAATAATATACAACATGCGAAAATTTTACACAATTATTAGTTATCATTAAAAATGTCAGTTTTGTTGCCCTGTAGTATATTTATAATATTAGGTATGGACACATTACTTAAAATAGATAATACGATTTAACAATTCAAGAATACTTGTAAACACGATTTTTTCATAGAAGAGGAGGCAAACGAGCATACAGTTTACCTGACGGTAAGTGATCACCATCGCCCATATACATCTCCAACACCAGAGGAATTGCAATTGCGTTGCCGGCCTTTTACGCGGGAAAATTCTCTTTTTTAGTAGATGTTAATGTGTATGTTTTGATATGACGAAATGACAACAAATAAAATCAAGGGTTACTTTACGGAAACCCATAATAACAAAGATGTGAAGATTAATTAGTTAAGATTCACGAGCAAAATAAATTGGTATGTCTTACCTAGTTTGAAGAACACTTCCTTCCTGCGTGCTGGCGTTACTTGTATTTTTACTGCCATGCCACCTCTAAACACAACACGACTACCCTCAATACAACTACACTAGGAAAATCTCATCACCGTTAAAAATGAGACATTGATGTTAGTTTATGTAATTTTTGCTTTGCTTTGCAATTTGTGCTCTTCTAACTAGGTAAGACACACCACGCGGACCTAGCTAGTTAATTTTCACATCTTTAAAAATTACCTTATCAACTTTTTAGAAACTTAGGAAAGAGAAATAATTTATCAAGTTAACTTACTAAAATGGGTGTCAACGGCGCAAGCGTGTTGCCAATGCTAGAGGTCAGCGCACATATTTCAAGCAACGTGCCTCTTGCGCTGGTGGGGAACAGCTCCATCGTGTACATGACTACTTCGGTGAAACATCCCGACACGATCAATTTGCCGATCATGAAGAAGACTAATTAGAGCCACGTGAGATCTATAAATTATGATAATTTTGAGCAAAGAACTTTTTTTTTTAATTTAGAGTGAGAAATGAGTTAACAGTGTTTCTGATAATTAGACATTTCTGCAGGCCATGGAAACCCATAAATATAAATCTTTGGGCATTAAAATGGAATGCCTCGATACCAGCAAAAAGGGTTCCGAAATCTCATCACTCACCGTACGATCCTATATTTGCGCTAGTATTCTGTGCGATCGTGGTCCTTCCCATAGCCATTATACAACTACAATGTGGCTTTACTATATAAAAACCCATGTCCAACAGTGGACTGTTACGGGCTTATAATGAAGAAGTAGGTAGTTGAAAATTTAAACGATAGTTTTGTATTTTATGAAAAATCAAGAGATTCTCAAGGGGTTTATCTGCGTGATAAACTTAGAAATGGGAATATCCGCAGTAGAACTAGAGTGACCAACATAGCTCAACGGATTAGTAAGCTGAAGTGGCAATGGGCCTCTGTCCTACAAAGAACCAGCAAGAAACCCAGCGGGACTTTTTATTTAAATAACAGCTTACAATCATGTATGTTACACAATTATCCACACAAAACAAATTAGAAATAGCTTGGTAGCGATCACCTCATTCCCAGGCGTTATTATCATCCATAATTTTTTAATATTATTATAACCCTTTTTATACAAACTTTGTTTAATAAAGTTTTTGAACTTTGAGCAGGTCAAATATTGTATATTTTCTGGGATTTTGTTGTAAAAGCGTATACATCGCCCCAAGAATGAATTACTGACTCAGTGAAGTCGAGTAACTGGTACTACTAGCTTGTGCCTGTTTCTAGTATTTACAGAATGATTATCACTTATTTTGTATTACTTTTATTTTTGTGTACGTACATTATGTAGCACTCCCACCCCCCCTCTTTACTTCTTTCTTTAGACTTTATATCTATCTGATATATAAAAATATATCAAATTTACGTGACCAGTATATTAACCATATACATGTATTGATCTTTCTAAAGGTTTTAAATATAGGCCGTTTGATAAATTTATGGCGTGATCGTCTTAGTTAGGACCCTTATTTACGTTGTGTTTGTATAGTAACTTAGTTCTTTTAGGTGTCTCTTGAAAGAATGAATATTCACTAGAGCAGCAGAAAGCTGTTGGTAGTGTCTTATAAGCTGAAGAACCCCGTTCACGAAGTGAGTCAGTCGCGTGTCCCCATAGCAAAATACACATAAAGTAAACAAGTCCAACTGTTTCAACACTGGTAAGATTTCTAATCTTTTTTACAGTATATGCTGCAGAACTGAGTCTGCTTGCTAATTTTGATATATAAGGGCTCCATGAAAGCTTCGCGTCTAGTGTTATTCCAAGATAAATGGTGGTATCGACAAGAGACTCAGTTGCTCCCCATTTAATATTACATTATTATTTAAATGTTTGACATTTGGAGTCATGAATTTCATACATTTCGTTTTAGTGCCATTTAAATACAAATTATTAAAATTAAACCCATTTACTAATTTAGATATAGCATTATTTACTTCGTCATATTTTAGTAATTGTCGTTTTAATTTGAAAATCAGCAAATAATACTATATTATGGTTATCCCCTACTACGTAAGGTAAGTCATTAATATATACAAGAAACAGAAAGGGGTCGAGAATTGAGCCTTGAGGCACGCCCATTTGTACTATCGACTCGGAAGAGCTCATAATATTAATTACAAATTTTTTGTTCTGTTACTTAAATATGAAATAATTAATTTAATAGCATTACTTCTTTTACCGTAGTGTTATAGTTTCCTGATTAATGTCTCATGGTGAACACAATGGAAGGGTTTGGATAGGTCACAGAATATACCCAAAGAATCCTGTGAATTATCCCATGTATTAAAGATGTACCTAATAAGCTCAACACCAACATCAGTTGTCGAGCGACCCCTTGTGAAATCGAATTGATTTTTATGAAGTAAATTATTTACATTAAAAAATTCAAAATTTGATCAAGAATAATTTTTTCAAAAATTTTACTAAGTTTTGGCAATACAGAAATTGGTCTAAAATTGGCAGGGTCTAATGTACTACCAGATTTAAATAAGGGTATTACTTTACTATGCTTCATTAAATCAGGAAACACACCATATTCGATACTAGTATTAAAAATAATAGCTAGTTGAGGCGCGATTATATCTATTATAGATGCAATAACTTTAACGTAAATCCCCCACAGGTCCGCAGTTTTCTTAATATCAATAGTTTTAAAATATTTTACAATATATTTTGATGATATTTTATGAAATGTAAAATTCTTTGTACACGCATTTACATTTTGCTTAAGTAATGATTCGGCGACGGCAGGAGAAGAATTCAGTGACTTAGGCCCGTATTAATAAACGTTACTCAACGACGAACTCAAGTGCGTAATCATTTGATACGCCCTCATTACGAAATCAGCATCTTAAGGTCGTTGCTAATTAATAAACACATAAAAACAGTATCTCAAAACGCTGTAGTTAGGAATTCTGTTCTGTGACTTGCACTCAAGTATACACACTTGAGAGTCGAGTTTCGTTTATTAATCAGTCTGGCACTCAGCTGATATCGTAAACCTAAACCGCATCTTGAGATATGTTTATTAATAAGATCTTAACCTCAATATTGTACTCAAGTGCGTGTACTTGAGCTGAGTAACGTTTATAAATACGGGCCTTAGTGATTAAGATCGTTAAGATAAACAAGTGTTATCAACAAATCTGACTACTAACAACTAATCTACCTAAAATACAATTGATGTTCAAGGGTTAACATCTGGTGATGTTAATTTAATTTTAAGTATACATTTAGTTTTATTGTTGTAACCGACCCACTTGGATTTCATTTGTTATTCAAACCTTAATCCTCTCCATCTAAAAGTGGTCTGAAAGAAATCGTTTTCAACGATGAGACCTCCTATATTACTACCATTTAGTTTACATTTATATTTTCCTCTACATATTTTATCGGTTTGGTGTATAAGAATTTACTATAGTTTAAAATTTAGTATTATACAATTTTATTTTATTTCTATTTAGAGCAAATTGTTTTCGTTAAACCAATGTACTAATTCAAATATAGAATTCTGCCGTTACAGCCTAAACGTCCACTGCTGAACATAGGCTTCCCACATAGTTTGTCATATTTGCCATAGTTGTTCAGCTCCTGGTATGTTTCACTCTGTCGCCTCTTATGACACCCACGAGACGATATTGGATGATGGATATTCTTAGACCGACACTACACGCTGAAGCTTTTTACATTTCGTCCCATTTTAATGATTTTCGTTCGAAAATAGATGAATTATGATCAGAACATAATATTATATCAGGGTCATCTCTACTAAGTAACATAAGTTATTATTATAGACTAAGAACAGAAAGAGGCCGAGAATTGAGCCCTGTGGAACATCCATTTACACTGACTCAAAAGAACTTTTACTATTGACAGGCCGAATCACTCCTCACTTTAGGTACAAAGTTACAAGTACATCAGCAGGCCCGCCTTGGCTGGCCTATTCAACGGTTTGCAGCTACGCCGCTTGAAATGCATATAAGCCCGCTATTTAGGCGCCGCGTCGTCGCCTAGTTTATTCTGTTTCTTGTTCACGTCATATATTATTCCAGATAAGAATATTCAGTTTATTAGTTTATTATGTGTGCGTGATTATTCGTTACAAGGAGGCAAACCTAGCGTTACACGTGCCGCTTTAGAAGAGATAAGAGTTAAGCGAAAGAAAGAGAAACCTGCAGTTGAATATAATATTAGGTATTCAGCTCTGTGCGAGCTTGCACTTTATTACGTCGTACCAGGCCTCCGTCACTCTTGCTAACTGCGTGAAATATGTAATTACTTACAATTTCGAGGCGTCCCCGGGATAGAACGCAGTCGGGGCTAGCGCGTTCTAAGCGATTGAATGTTAAAGTTTTTTAGCGCTGTTTACGTAAATATTTTTTTGTAAATACTTGTTGAAATTCTCGTCGAAATAATTTTTGTTTAGTGTTTAATATATTTAATTGTAGGATAAAATAGTATATTACCTACCTATTTGATAAATTATAATGGAAAAACGTCGTTCCTACTATAATTGTTGCGAGGATAGATGCTTAATGAGCAAACAGAAGGATTTAGATATATCATTTAAGTTCCTGAAGAATAATGAATATATTTCTTTTTTTTTTAGATAGGTACTTATAGCGAAAAAAGGATTAAGTAATAATTTAACTACAGAATTAATACCTAAGTAATTTATTACAAATGTTAATCAAATCAAATCATTTATTTTTCGCTAAAAACATGGGTACAGACGGATACAGAGTCAATATTTGTTTCCACATATTTTGCCTTTCGTGGCATGCGAAAAATTTGTATAAAATAAATGTGTTCAGAACAAATTAACTAAAATTAGAAATAAACACATAATATACCAGTATGTAACTACCACTTTGTAATGATTACATTTATGTTTTTAGAAGAACATAACAAAATTAGAAAAATAACTTTTTATTCAATTGAGAATTATCACGCAAAATCCTGGATCTATAGTAACTTAGTTAAACAAAATCAATGAAAAATTAAGAGCAAAATCAAAATTTATGGTTAAAGAATTCTTTGATATTATAAAAGGCAGTATTTATTATCCACTGCTTTAAACTTTTTTTCATTCGCCTTAATGGCTGTTCACGAATATTATTAGGAACTTTATTATATACCTTAATACACATTATGAGACAATTCCTGTGGAATAATGTAGTTCTACAAGGTGGCATCAGTAGACGTGTCGGATCTCTTTTTGCTACTAATTTATTATTTTCCTGCACGGTAACAAGTTGATTAGAATTATTTTTTACGAAAACGCTGATTTGTAATATATAATATAACCCAGTTAAAGTGAGAATATTTTTTCCTTAAACAGTGGTCTACAGCTCTCTAGAGGGCCTACGTTACACAGTGCACGAATACATTTCTTCTGGCTTAGAAAGGCTCTGTTTGCGTCTGTTGAGTTACCCCACAAGATTAGTCCATATCTTAAGACGGATTCAACCAGATTCAACGTACCCGTAGTAAGCAACACGCGCTGCTTGCGGAGCTGCTACATTTTGAAGTCTATATGGGCGCAAATCGCCATCTATCGGCAATAATTGGCAAATATTGATATTTATCTTTTAGTTTATCGTTTAAGTGAATATATTAGTATAGGAATATCTGAAATATATAAGATTTAAATTTAAATAGTTATTTATAAACATAAATCCGTTATTTATTAAGGTCTGAAATTGAGTAGAGACTGTTTTGACTGTTTGAAAATTTTGAAGACGTTTGATGTTTAATTTATTGTTAAAATACTCATTTTACTGTTTAAATGTTCAAATTAATATCTATTAGAATTAATATCATTATTTTGTATCAAATTTTATTATTTTATGCAATAAGTCTTGTTTAATTTAATTCGAATTTTGCTTGCAGCGCCACCTTTTGACAGACTATTAGAGCCCAGATTTTGACTGACTATGATAAACTAATGTTTGTTCAAATAAAATGAACAAACATTTATATAATATAAATCGTTTGTAGTTATTTAAATTCATTAAAATATTTATTATGAATATTGAGCTCTATTTTAAGAATTATTTTGCAGTACTTAATTTTATTTGTTTGATTTAAAAGAAGTTGTATTTGCTATATCCATTTTTGTAAGGAAACTATAAAACCGGTTGATTTATGTAAAGACTGTCCTGTTCTATACTAGCAATTGTACGAAAATAAACTACGTAATATTTGGTGTGCTATTTCATTGTGATGGACTCTGAGCGTGAAAACCCTGGCATATCGCCGACAGCAGCGGTGGGATCACAGCCTCAAGACTCTTCAGGGCCTCCAGATGGGACGACCTTCACTATGGATTAAGCGATGGGTCTCCTAACCTCCATAACGAAAACTGCCGCGACTAGAGCGCTGCGAGAGAGATCTTATCTACGGAGACTGCACCTTTACGCATGACTTTTTTTACTACACCATGACTTTTATCTACCGCCGTTCAACCCTGATGAGAGATCACATGACATCAGAGACTGTCATGTGCTAACGTGGACAAAACCATTATGAAGTTGAATATTTCGACCCATGAAGCTCGAATGAAGGCCATCTTGCAATTGAGAGGACGAGCAAAGACATGGGCCGATATCTGGTCACTGCATTCAACCACGTGGGAACAAGTGAAGGAAGAGCTGACTCATACGTTTGGCAACGAGTTCCGGTACGCGGATGACTTGTAGAAATGGCGCAACTACACTTCGGACCAAGAGAGCAATTACGCTGAATATGCTACAACGGCTTGGACGCTCTTCAGGAGGGTTCGACCAGAAGCTGCCGATACCGAGGTAGTGGAAGCACTGATCACAGGTATTTATCCCGAATTTATTCATTTCGAGTTGTTGAGAAATACCCCGAATTCACTTCCCAAATTAGTATCGGTTCTAAAAACATTCCGAAAACGTAAAATTGAAAATGGAGAGAGTAAATATAATGATGTTAAAAAACCACGTGTTACGGGATCTTCAAAGGATAAAGTCATATGTTTTAATTGCAATAAGTCGGGTCATTTCTCACGAGACTGCAAACATCCCGCTAAAAATAACCCTGTTGTGTTACAACCAAATAATAATTCTAATTCCTGTGGCAGTTCTAGTAACGCTAAGGTTATTGAGTGCGAATACTGTCTTCGTAGGGGCCACTTAGAGAAAAATTGTTACCGCCGTCAAAGTGACGAACGCAATGCCCCAAATAAAACTATTAACTATTGTTCATCTATTAAACGTAGTAGCAAAGGGAGCTAGTAGGGCCAACGGTCAGGTTGAGCGATTAATGAAAGTTATAAAACTAAGTAGGCCATGGCACACAGCTTTATAATAATTACAATTAGCATTTACTGCACAATATCAAAAAGTACAGGTAAAAGTCCCATGGAATTATTATTTGGAAAAATATTTTCCCCACCTGCCATTAAAATATTGCAAATTGAAGATGACATACTAACGGACGACTTAGATGAAGTTAGATTGATTGCTAAAAATGGATGGACGAGCGGTCCCTTAACGATAAATCTGTTTTAAAGGTAAAGCCACAATTCACCCATTTAAAGTCTGTGACTTCGTCTTAATGCGGCGCCATGAACGGCACTACTAAGTTAGGCTCTAAATTTGAAGGTCCGATTGAAATTTTAGAAATATTACCAAATGATCGATATAACCTTAAGCATGTTAACCTTCGTGGCTATTCAGAAAAGATTGCAAGTCGCGATGCCTTACGTCCTGCTCCCATAGCTCAATCAGAACCTTTTAATGGTTCTGACAACTCGGACGAATTGACCGTATGGGCAGAGAAATCGGTGGAGACCGAGGGTGCTTCCACTTCCTTTGCAGACAATGTTGTTTCTATATGATTGCATTTGTGTTGATAATTGATATGATTTATTTTTGTAATTATTAATGTGTGTGCGTGAAATTTATTTTTCCTATCCAATATTCTTCCTAAAACGCTGGCTGGCCACCACGCGTATCCTTTTAAACCTGGTCTTGTTGGCTAGATCCCAGGATGGGCGATGCCTTTTGTGTTGGCTAGATCCCAGGATGGGTGATGCCTTGTATGTTGGCTAGATCCCAGTATGGGTGATGACTTGTTTTAAATTATGTCATAAAAACAGCGCAAAGGACGCGCTGGAGTCGGTATGGCCGTATGGGCGCAAATCGCCATCTATCGACAATAAAAGCGGTTGATTTATGTAAAGACTGTTCTGTTCTATACTATCAATTGTACGAAAATAAACTACGTAATATTTGGTGTGCTATTTCATTGTGATGGACTCTGAGCGTGAAAACCCTGGCATATCGCTGACATCTACGTAGTGCAGAAACAAATTGATTATTTTTTTTGCATACTTTAGTAACGTCTAATTTCCACTTTACATGCTGGTCAATAGCAACACCTGGAAATTGTGTATCTACTACCTCTACCAATCTTTCGCCCTTATATGTTAAGTCTAATTTTTATGGTTTTGTTTTATAATTGAATTGATTTATTTAGAAATTGAATATATTTAGTTTTGTTAGTGTTGAGTCGAAAATTATTATCTTCTAGCCATGATATAACTGACTCTATAGTAGAATTGATCTCTTGTTCATATATCGGTGAATTATTAGTGTGGGGTATAACAATTGATATGTCATCAGCAACTAATATGGACTGATGATTTGTTATACTCGGTAAGTCATTTATATATATGGAATGAACAATAAAGGCCCTAAAACACTCCCTTGAGGTACCCCATAGTCATTTTGTAGATAAGGAGATCTGTAATATGTTAACTCTAGATTATTATTAATACGTGGTACTTCAACACATTGTTGCCGATTTGTCAAATAGCTTTCGATCCATTCCAAAGCCAGTCCTCCGATCCCCAGTTTTTCACATTTGTACAACAATGTGCTATGTTCTACTTAATGTGCAATGTGTGTATGAAAGAAAGGTTTATTAAATATCTCAGAATTGGTGCAATTTCCTTCACACATGATTTCAGTATGTGTGTAGTAATAGAATCGTAACCAACAGATTTAGTATTATTAAGAGAGTTTATTATAAGTATGATTTCATTTAATGAGGAAGGTTTTAAAAAGATCGATGATTAAACATTTTCATTTATATTCCTTTTAGATTTATTATTTAAAGAAGAGTCATGAAGAGCTGTATTACTAAAATACTCATTAAATTTACTGGCAATGTCGAAAGGATGATCTATTTTAGTTCCATTTAAATTAATCCAGTCAATATTATGATTTCGTGTATCATTATATTCATAATTTTTAATAATTTCCCAGGTAGCTTAACTTTTACTTTTTGAATGTAACTGGTGTTGCATGTTTAATTTTTTTTTTTTGTGTTACGCAACTTTTTAATAATTTTGAATATTTGCTATAAATTACTTTGTTTTCTAAGCTTTTGTGTTTGTAATATTTATGTTTTAGTTTTCTTTTAGTTTTACTTGCAACTCTTATACCTTTTGTAATCCACTTTGGAGCGAGATTGTCTGTTTTGATTTTATATTTTTGTAATGGAAAACAGAGGTCATATAATAAACAAATTAAATCATGAAATTTATTAAAAATATTATTAAAAGTGTCATCTGTAGTTTCTTTTTCCCACGATATATTTCGGAGGCATTTACGAAACTTATCAATATTTTCCTTAGAGTAATTTCTTTTGGTAGTATACCAGTATTTAATTTTAGGTAGCAGTTTAATTGGAAACCTTAGAGATTGACAGGTGTTATGATCTGATAAATGAAAATTGTACAGGAAACTAGAAACATCCAACTCTTTTAAATTGCTAGCTATATGATCAATACATGTGTGATATCTCGTAGGTTGTTCGTTAGTTGAAATAACAAGGGCAGAAAAATAGTTGACAAAAATTATTGTGTCTAGAAATAACTTATATATAAAATGAGTTTTATTATTTTTCTATGATTTTTCAAATAAAAATGTATTTTAATTAGAGCCACAGAAAAAAACAAACATTTTTGGGAATATCAAATGACTTTAATCATTTTACTCTATTCAAGTGTTGCCATTTACTATATTCATACTATTTTCGTATATACTTTGTAAGACTAGCAACACAACACACAAACACAAAATATTTTTATATTAAGTTATTATTAGTAATAACTAAGCAAAACAGTAACAATAAAAATAAAAGAGATATGGTTAAATATAAGTCTCTTACAAAGAACTTCCTACAATAATACATTATCTCAATCATAGTACTATGTAACAATTCCATTTAATGTTATGGCAGCACTAGCTAAAACAAAATGTCACTGTTTTTTTAACTGGCTTAACGGCTCTGGGTTCTAGCTCTTCTGAGAATGTCACTATATGACACAAAGGCCCTGGAGCCATGCCAGAAATATACATTTATAGTATGCAAATATATAATAGAGATACAATAATCTAAAAACTCTCAATTATGTAGGTAGGTACATTATGTTGAGAATGTATTAAGCTAACATCAAACAACCACGACGCATGACTTTTTCCAAGTGACATAAGAGATAACCTAAAAAGGTTCAAATCTAAAAATCTTTTTTTTTTTGACGCCTTCTCAGGACAAAATTTTTTGACAAAGTTATTCAGGGACTGACGCTTAACATTTTAAGATATTTTTGATATATAGACTCTACCATTACTTCTCAACTAATTTTATGTATGAAAGTATGCCATTGTTCTTTACTTCACTATCCAAGTACCTACTTACATATCTATACTTGTCTTTTGTAATTAAAATATTTTAAGTTATAATAACTCAAAATACTGAAATTAAAACTTTGTTTAGAAGATTTTAATTAAGAAGAATACGATCACATTTCTGTTAGGAATCGTATTTCGAGTTTATTTGTTGTTTACACTATCTACCTATTTCTTCCGAGCCAAACATCGCGATTCCCTACGAATGGCCTTGCAAGTTGCATGCGTTGGGCGTCACAGAACTCGCATAGTAGCGGAAATATGGTCGATCATAGTCAGAATAGGTACTTTACCTAAGTAACTTACTTACCATTTCACAATGTATTTTTTACTCTTTATTAACAGCCCTTACTAACCACGGAAAGTCCGTCGTGACGTAGGAAGGGGAAAAGATGTAAAGTAACGCGGACACTCGCGCGCAGCGATAAAGTTTTATTAAGCTTGCGTGCGCGATTTATCTGATTAATAATAATTATGTAGGCTATTAAATCGTCGGCAAGCAGTCAACATCAAAGGAGTGCAACTTTTGTGTGTAGTACTATTATTTATTCTGTGGTCGTATCAACCGTCTTTATTTATTTTAACGTTTATGGAGTAATCCTTCTATTTCTTGTACTACTAAATATTCTATGCTATCGATAACGATTGAATGCATTTTTTCTTTCAGTTACTCTTTTTTAACTATTTTAATCTTTGAAGTCTTTAGAGTACACAAGAGATAGTCAAATGTCACCTTTGTAGACCCCTCAAAACAATTCTTTTTAAATGATATTTATAAGAATTATACAACTCAAATTCTAAAATTTTGTTAGAATTAGTCTCGTTACTAAATTACGCTTTTATAAATTAAGAGAATTTACGTCAAATTACTAGTTTCCGCCATGATGCGTCGCGTTTACTACAGTACATCTAGTTCGCCGCGCAGTGCAAGAAGCCACTGTATTAATTATAAGTTATAAGTGTACCCTTTAAAGGAAAGTTTGTTGTGAGTTTTTATACAAAGGTAGTTATTACACAGTTTAAAAAGTTATTTGCATATATTTCGTCTCGTAACAATTTTTACTAAATTTATAAAATTGGTACTTCAATTACTGTCGTTCACATATGAAATAAAATAGTCAATAAGTAACTGAAAATGAAATATAAGGTATAAATTATCACCATAAATCTTGTAAAAAACACAAATTTTCATATTTTACAAAGTCCAATGTGCGAAAATTACGTTTTATGTTATAATTTCGATATATCGTGAATATTATGGCGAAATTGTTTTCAACAAAAATGGCGTTGGTCAAAGATAGCGTAATAAACTATATAATTGTGATTTTTTTATTAGAGGCTCTAATGAGTGTTTATTATTACGATATCGATATAATAATGTTTATATTATCTTTTCTTTATAAAATTTCGAGTGTTTTTTTTCTACATAGTAGTTATTTGAGTGTAGTAATTTGGTATTTCATAATTTTATTATTATTCTTATTATTATTCTTATATGTTATATAAATTTATAAACTTTCTATTAACTCTTTTTGAGCCTCATGAAGACACAAAATGTTCAAATGTGTGTACTGTACTTCATCCATTTTCAGAAAAATGCCGGAATTTGACGAACTATTTCGCGACTCGGACGACGAATATCTCAGTGACAGAGAGGAAGAAATGTTTTCATATTCTGTTGTAAGTAATTTATTATACTCTTTTCTATATTATAATTATAAATATGAGTGCATATACTGGATGTATAAAGTGACTGCTGATCATGAGGTCCCGGGTTCGAATCCCGGGTCGGGTCAAAAAATCATTTATTAAGATTTTCCGTCAAGAAATTCTCAGTAGCACCCCTGAGTCAAGAAGTTGGCGGTGATAAATTATCTACACCTATCATATAACGCAAACATGCGTCTATGAAAAGGGTCTCCAGATTTCCTCACTTACTAAATAAAAGGCAGCAGCACCATCCTGGTCAATTTAATTCATAACCATAAAAAATGTCATATGCATATCTAAAATGTCTTATTATCATACATGTTTTTCAGGAGACGGATATGCATCAGGGGGACTTAGGTAACTCCAATGAGGTTATCCTACTGGCCATGTTTGTGAACATGGCCAGCAGTTGGAGTGTCCAAATCTCCCTTTAGGACCCGCATCTTCCACCGAGCCAGCACAAGAAAATCCGCTGTTGGCATCGTCACCACCTTTTCCGTAAGTAAATTTTGTTATTATGTTTGTATTAAAGCTTTTCAAAATGTATGCAAGTAGAAGCTACCACAGTTTTAAAATTCTGTCTATATACAATTGAAATTCTTCACTCTCATAAATTAGAGATGAAAAGTCTCTGTCCTGGGAGTGACCAGCAAAAACCCAGCAGGACTTTTATTAAATATAATTAATTCACACAATAATAACTTTTATAGAATAAAATTAGTATGAAAACATTTAGAAACAGCATGGTAGCAATCTCCTCATTCCCAGGGTTCCAGGGTTTACATGGTTGATAATAACATCAACCATGTATTTCTTTTGTAGTATAATAAACCTTTACTAAACAATTTTTGCTTACTAAAATTTATAACTCATTGATAAGGTCTGTATATTTTCTGGGACTTTCTTATAAATACATATACCTATGTTGCCCCATGAAGGAATTATACTGACTCTGGAGTCTAGTAACTGGTATAACTAACTTGTTACTACTTTCATCTTTGATTCAATCTAATTCATTTGTATATAATTATTCTTCTATTGTCTAGTTACAGTATTTGTTTATACTTATTACACATTTATGTTATATGCAATAGTTTTAAAACATATATTTGTACTATATATATATATATATATATATATATATATATATATATATATATGTCTTTTTCCAAGCCCTTTGTCTTCGAAAGGGCAGAACAATTTGTTTGTTTTGAGTTCATCGCAGACAAACAATGTGACACATAATTTTTATATATAAAGATATTAATAAGTATGTATTCATCCTATCTATGTACTTATATACCATTTTATTTTATGCATCTTTATTACTATTTTATGGTTTATAATAAAAAAAATGCAATTTTGTATCTATCTGATAACACTTCATTGTGCGCTAATTAATCTATCTATTTATGCTTGTTCCTTGTATTTACAGAATGTAAATCGCTATTTTTAATAAAACTATTTTTGTTTTGTGTTTGTATATAGTATTTTATAAAATATGTATGCACTCAATTATATTATATTGTTTTTATATATGTCTTGTAGGCGAAATGTTAGTCCAGAAGTGGTCGTTGTCGTTGAGCGGTTGGACGGCGACGAGTACTTGTTCGCGGACGAACACGAACTTTTCCACGAGGAGGTGTTGGCGAGTTCGAGTGGTGGTGCTGAGCGGGGCGTGCGGGGCGTACGGGTAACAGCAGGCCGGCGACGGGCACGAGGCGGTCGACGCGCCCGTGGTGCTCGCGCCTCCGTCTCCTCATCGTGGCATAATATAATACGTTTATCAATATTAATATACTACGAAAAGAACTTCGTTCCAACCGAGTGTTCCACGACACTCACAAATGTTTTTTTAAATTTTAGTAATAGCATTGTTCCATTCATGCAAAGCATATAAGTATTGAATGTAAAAACTTGCATTTGTTTGAAAATAGCTTAACCGACATTTTCATCTGGCTTTTATAATATTTCATACTTTAATTGTAATATTTTTAAAACACTTATTGAAAGTCATTCTGTGTTTTTATCACTGGTTATTTTAAAATAAACGTGTTTTTAGTCGTTATAAGAAGATGCTGCTCTCATTTCCTGTTTCAGTTTGCCTCGACGCCTCTTACGACACCCAGGATACTAGATGAAACTAGGGTAGTTTATATTATTAATCCGTCACCACATGGTTTGTTTTTTATGATATAACCTTTTTTTATTTAATTGGCTACTTCAGAAGACGGGTAATGTTTTTCGAGTACGTATGTATGGATGTATTTTCTTTTGCACGCTCTGTAGCCTAAACTGCTTGATGGATTTTAACATACGGGGTGTTGTTCGATTTGCCTTAGTAATAACTAACTATTTAATAATGGCTATTTGTCACATTAATTGGTTTGACATGTATTCTTTAGATACTGGTATGTTTTTTAAGATATTATTAATCCGTCACTACGTGGTTTGTTTTTATGATATAACCTTTTTTATTTAATTGGCTACTTCAGAAGACGGGTAATGTTTTTCGAGTACGCATGTATGGATGTATTTTTCTTTTACACGCTCTGTAGTCTAAACTGCTTGATGTCTTTTAACATATGGGGTGTTGTTCGACTTACTTTAGTTGTGAAAGTGACATATAATATTTGAATTTTTTCTTTTCAGAAACTTTTGGTTTTGTTATTTATTACTGTTTTACCCATTGGACTTGTTTTATAACTTGTTTAATAAATTGTTTGATGTTGATGTTTGATGACTTTACACACAAATATTTTATCAAATAATAAAATTAACCTCCCCTTCCTCTCCTTTTAGTTTCCTTACATTCTTTCTTTATCATAAGGTCGTAACAATCCACTACTGCCATGGGTCATAGAAATAAAGAGGAGCTCAAGATTTTACTGCGCAAATGTCGCCCAGCACGACAACGCTGTTCTAATTATAGCACGGAACACCCGCGTTCCGCCGAGACTAAATTAAAAAATGTTCGTCCTTTTAGTCTATTAAAGTCCACTACAGATCATAAGCGTCCCCATATTGCCGGGATATTTGCCATAGTTGCCACGTTTGGTAAGCGGTTGGCAACCGCAGTTTTTATTTTAGTCTTTATTAGGAAGACGCTGCTGCCCATCTTCTGATTTGTTTCACTCTGTCGCCCTAATCGCGAGTGATTAACCCATTCAAGGCGGCTCAAAAATCGCCCTTATTACGTAGGTGCGGGCGGTTCAAAGGACTAACGCCGGTAGGCGTTTAACGCATCTCATATTCAAACACTTTGACGCCGATCGGCGTTTCCGCATGAAAATTATTTCTTGCTTATTTAGGCAGAATTTTACTGACGCTCATCAGATTACGCCATGCAAGTGACTGCGTACTCAGTGGCGAAATTTCATTTGTATAAGTTATTTTGTGATTAACAGTGCAGTTTTATTAAAAATACTGGCAATTTCCTATTTACCATAAATATGGCTGGAAATAGTAAGTGAATTTGTTTCTTTTCTATTCAGTATAAAGTAGGGATATTTTCCACATTATAGAAAGATTTCTTATTAAACTGAATAAAGAAATTGGTTTTTATATTAATATTTTCGGAATTATTGAAATATGACCAGGGATTGAACCTTTTCTCTGATTTTTTAAGTTAAAATACTTTTAATAATAGTATTTAGTCTACTATTTTAAATGTACTAAGTATAGTAAGTAGAGTTTTGAATAGTAGTTGAAGGAAGAAAACATCGAGAAGGGTATTCAGTTACATACTATTTCTAGTGCAGCGTAATTTGTTTCATAATAATTAATAATGACTTAAAGGTGAGGCTCGACCATCGTCACAGAGTTTATTGAGTGACGGTGTGAGACCATTTGGTTCATGAAAATATTTTTTTTCATAAATTAAGTAGCAAAATAAATATTTAATCAAAATGTTATTAATGTTGATAACCTTTGGAAGACGCCGTTCGGCGTTTTCCGCGCCTGAGGATAGTTTTGTTATTTTTCTAAAATCATTATTTACAGAAACTGCGACTATAACGATGTATGTATGTAAAACTACACTTCTTTCAGACCTATAGCTGTCCTATCCGTTTTGGTAAGATCTTTGAAGCAATTCTAAGTGATTCCATCAAATGCCAAATCGGTCACCAGCTGCATAATGGTCAACATGGGTTTCGTACAGCTCGCTCCACCACCACCAACTTGGTCGCGCATGTGACTATATCTGCACAAATGGATAAGCGAAGGCAAGTTGATGCGGCTTACTTTGACTTCCAAAGCCTTCGACCTAGTGGATAACGATATACTATTGAAAAAGTTGGCGATTGTTGGATTCGTACCAAAGCTCCTCAATTTTTTTCTTGTTACCTTAATAATCGACGTCAATATGTGAGGCTCAGTGGATATAACTCTGGACTACTTTACTAGGTCAGAGTGAGTCAAGGTAGTACGTTAGGACCTTTGCTATTCGTGATATTTATCAACGATTTGCCAGATGTTGTTTTGACTTCAGAGTGTCTCCTATTTGCGGATGACCTGAAACTAACTCTGGGTATTGAAACTGAGGCTGATGCCATGACATTACAGAGAGATATTGATGCTGTGTCTATATGGAGTCAAGAAAACCACCTTCCGTTCAATAATCTCAAATGTAAAATAATAACTTTCACGCGAAAATCACAGCCCATTATTGTTAATTATAAGTTGACTGACGCTCCTTTGGAAAGAGTTAAAGAGGTTAGGGACTTAGGATTACTATTAGATTGCAAATTAGATTTTCACACGCACATCAACAAAATTTGTAAGTCAGCGCACAAAATGTTAGGGTTTGTCATAGGACTGCGTCACAGTTTGATAATACACGGTCGCAAAAGTATTATACAATGCTTATGTGCGCAGTAAACTCGAGTACGGTGCTGTTATCTGGAATCCTTACGAAGAGAAATACGTTCTAATGATTGAAAAATACAACGTAAATTTGCTCGATGGATATATAAGAAACAGTACGGATACTATCCCTACTTATACCCTTCCTTATTCGTGTCTGGTATGGTGGACATTGAAACGTTGAAATTTAGAAGGCAATGTCTCAAGTTGCAATATCTGTCCATAATTCACAATAGGATTGATAGTCCCCAAATACTAGAGCGTGTCCGCATCTTGGTCCCTGGGAACATGTCAGCAAACTTGCAGGGACAGGTGGCGCCGCGGCGCCGCCCGCGACTGCTGGAGCACGTACCGAACGCGCTCGTCAAGCGCCCACCAACCGCGCACTCCGCATTATTGGGGACATACTTGCACAGCACCACGAGCTAGACTTATTTGCCGATGGATTAGGACATTTGTATAAAGAAATTCAAATAATTTTAAATAAATTCTAGCCAACTTACATATATTGTTTTCATAATTAATTATTATAATTGCTAGTTGCGTATTGTTTTCTTATTTTTTTATTATTATTATTATATTTTATTTTAATATTAATGTTATTTATGGACTCAGATTGTATTTTTTATGATTTTTTTTTCTATGATATTATTGATGTATTGTTAATTAGGATATTGTAAAATAATTTTGCTATATAATGACGAGGATGTGTAATACCGAATTGTTAATCTTATAAGCGTTTTGGATGTGTCATCTGTTAGCTTGTAAGATGAAATGAAATAAATAAATGAAAAACATGCACATATAAAAGTATATCCTTTAGAATAGAAATTGCAAGTTATGGCTAAAAATAATTTAGGCCGATCGGCGTCATCCGCCTAAGAATGGCAATTTAAATAACGCCGTTGTGCGTGCACCGCAATGAATGGGTTAATAACGTCACGGTGAAAAAAACGTTTTGGTCCATGTCTAATGTCGATTTTATTAATCATGTCTAATGAGTAATGGACGTGACAAAGTGATATTTTACTATTATTTTTATGAATAGAATAGAATGGTATTTTATTCAATATTGATTATTATAATACTTATTGAAAGTCATTTTTATTTACCACGGTTCGGAAAATATGGAACTAGAGCATCCGTCACGGTTATTAAAATAACACCTCTCAGTCTAGTCGCTCTTTGACACCCACAGTATGATATGAATATTCATACACAACCACTACACGGTAATTGATAATTTCTCAAAACATTTTATTTATCGACAACGTCTTGCAATCGTCGTTTCTCTAGCGTTCACTTGACCTTCATGCATACAAGTAATGCGATATTTTAATTGTTGATAATTTTTTATTTTTGGATAAGAACATAGTAATGACTCTAAGTTATATTTACCATCATTTACAAAAAAATATTGTCTTTGGCCTGACCTACTATACTCTTTGACTTGACCATAGGTCTGACTAAGTTGGCCCAATAAAATGTCAAGGCCTGAGAGGTTAAGCCAATGCTTGACTACTATCACACCTGATGGTGAGTGGTGATGCAGCCAAAGGTAGCAAAGCGCAGTGACTTATCTTAACAAAAGCCTATTTACCCTTGACTTAAAGATACTTATATTGTAATCGGATAGAAAGACAGATGCTGGCGAATTATTCCTCTTCATTAGTAAATCTTCCAGAATTTAGGTATGATTTCAGTCCTAAATCAAGCATGTTAGCATAGGAGACATACCAAGTGTGTAAGCATTTAAGACAATAGCTGGTATAACAACAGATCTACAAGCTTTGATGACTTCAAAGCACAGCAAGGTTTTAAGAACCTGTTATAATAATAATAGCAATGTTAGTGATACAAATCTCCGACGTGAGAGTGAGGTGGTACGTTGTTGCCGCTGTCTATACGTACCTAACTTACAAACACAGTTGTTCATTCTTGGCCCGTAATTGTTTCTTACCTAACAGTAATATTGTATTGTACTCGTATGAAGATACGTTACGAAGATTATTATCTAACATAACAAAGTATTAATGTCAATAGTACAAATCATTTATGTAAATAATACTACTCTAGATAAGATTTTAATTGGTTCCACGCGAATAATTTAGCACTTAATACTAAAGACAATGAATTTGTTTTGCCTAACGTTAAAAATGATAGAATGCAATGTCTCGTAGAATGAAAAATTAGATTTTATGATATAGGATTGCAGTGGGGGGTCAATACATAGAAATTTTGACTAATAAACTCAGTTTGTGCTGGTGAAAAGATTCGATAACCAACAAATCTAGTTACTGCCAGGTTAGTTTAGTTATTTAGACAACATAATGTATTATATTACTATTTATTTTATTGTATCAACGTCCAACTGATGTGAGGACAGTTTTTATTTTGCATAAGGGCCTTACATTGAGGATTCACTGTTTCCGTGAAACGAAAGAGTTAAAAGTAATAAATAACTTCTGAACATACAATTAACAATTTTTTTATAGTATAAGATGACAAACGAGCACACAGTAAACCTTATGGTAAGTGGATGCTGTGGTCCATAGACATCTACATTTCAAAGCTTCAGAATTATACGTCTCGCAAAAAATTTAATCTTTAATTTTCTCTACTATCTGAAGATTTCCAAAATTGGTACTTCGAGTCGGATATAAAGAAAAGCAGACGGGATTACAAATATTGATTTCAGAAAATAAAATATCATCAGAATAATTATGCCACGAGTTGGAAATAACGGGATCATCATAGTGGTTTTTGAAAAATGTCCCCAGTGTTAAGCGGATATTTAATGAAAATACATATAAGTATTCATAAACTAAATATTCGATTCAGGTAGTAATTAGATTTAATTTTATATTTGTGAGAAGGTAAGTACTACATGTCTTTACTATAAAGTATCTTTTACTTTTATATATTAACGTAATCAGATTTCATTTTTTTTAAATACTAGTAATGCTTAAAATGCTTGTGTTAGAAGTGGTTCACGACAGTAGTCGAATGGCGGATTTGAACCCACGACCTTTCGAGCTCACGGTCTGCACCCTTTCATTAGGCTACTGACGTTTCATTGTGTAATGTATTAAGCTGAAACAAGGTTTGACTATTATTTCCATGTAGACTCATTAATTATGTGAATACCTAGTTTGTTACTTTATATAAGTAAATATCTAATTATTTGATGTGTTTCTTTGTCTAGTCTAATATTTTATAAAGTTAGTATTAAACTCTAAATGTAAACTATAAATTAGAATTTAAATACTATAGTGTAAATATTATGTTATATTGGTAATGATTTCTTATATTTACGCGAACCACCTGCGATTTCAAAAGAGACTATCACCTAATTGGGATCCTGTAATTAATAAAATTAAAACTAAACCGAAACATACCACCGCAAGATTTCAAGACACAGTAAGTTCATTCTGCGTTGATCGGACCAAAAGTAATAATTAAAATGCTGAAGTTACCCCGGGTTAACTCTAAACAGTTAACAGGTAACAGTGGTAGAGCCACGCGGTAGCTTTCGCTGTCGCACGGATGGGCCAGCTCAAACCGGGGTGGTACCACGACCTCACAGAATACCAGCGTGAAGTAGAGGTTTACCTCTGCGTTTCGCTTGGTGAGTGCAGGTGGCCGGAGGCCCAATTCCCCCCCCCCCCCCATCAACAAGGTAGCGGAATTAAATGTAATCAGACTACCCCAGGAGGGTATGCACCTTCCCTGTTGGACCTTCTGCTAATCCCTCATCCGGACGGATATCAGGTTTCCGTCGACGCCCCTCTAGGCTCGTCGGACCATTGTCTTGTCCGGAGTGTAGTGCCACTCACACTAACATCGCGGTTGTATTCTGCAGGCTGCCGCCGTATTTGGCACTAGAGTTCGGCCGATTGGGATAGGATGCGGTCTTTTTTTGTATTCTACCCTTGGGGGCGGATTTGCTTCTCGCCGGTCGATCTCAGCGTTGTTGCAGATTCTGTCGCTGATGTGGTACTTCAGGGTATGGAAATTAATTGAACAATTTGAGCGACTCGTTGAATGAATTTCATCTGAATGAATTGCAATTACGTGTTGGTGAGAATAGACCAGCCATACTCAACCTTTTTTTTATAAGGTCACAAACACGTTTCAGTCATGGTGTCGAGGGCCGCAAGCAAAAATTATTTAGGTCTTAATTAAAACGTAATTCCAAGTTAACGATGTATTTACTTTATTAATGAAAAATAAGTTTTAACAAAGATGTTTATATGTTTTAATGCGATTTTTGATACTGTGAACACTGTGGACGTCGTTATACTGACTTTCCAGTTCTTCCAGAAGGCTTTTAAATCTTCTGTGATTCAATTCTCTTGCTCTTATATAATTAAAAATATTGATAACTGTCTTCATTACAGCTTCTATTTCTGGATTTACAACAAGCGCCGCCAAGTTTTCTTGGTGGATAATGTAATTAAATGTTATTAAATTGGTTAAATTATATTTTTCTTTAAATAACGAAATAAATCCATTTTCGGATCCAGTCATTGAAGGACAACCATCTGTACACAGACAAAAATTGCAAGTATCAAGGTAATCTGTGCCTCGGGTTTGACCTTTCATTGGTGGAAGTTCAAAAAAAATTCCCGTATTAAATTGTTTTCTGTACAATATCTAACAAATACCGAGCATTGCGATGTTGCTGGAATCGAATGCCAAGCTAAAAAATTTGCAGCATTTTCTTTCTTAGGTTATCTAATATATCATCGCGAGTAAATTTAGAAATAATGATTTCGTATATTTACGCGAATACTACACATGGAATAAAACTATATTTACGGATTTTATCGCGTTTAATTTACTTATTTTAATTCCCGGCGTTTCGGGTGCTTTACAGCACCCATGATCACGGGGGGGGGGGGGACTGAGGTGTTTGACATCCCGATGTCATAGTTAGCCCGGCTACCTTCAGTTTTTGATTATTAATTTTTGGTCCGATCTACGCAGAATGAGCTTAGTCTTGAAGTCTTTCCGGACTTCCCGGAACTGCAGTCTGTGAACATGTTCAAGATCGTCCCCCCATTACATTAGATTGAAACTAATGGTCTATGCCAGCTATACTCAATACCATAAACACCATAAAATATACAACAAATTTTATTTCAAACATTTTTTCATGTGCTCAACCGTTTTTGCGATAAAGGGCGGTGAGCGCGCAGCGCTCAGCCATACGTACAGTAATGAAAGGTCAACTGTGAATATCTGTAAATACATACTACCTTGAATTTTGAATAATTTGTTTTATTTATCAATTAATACATTGTATTTAATAACATTTTACATATTTTAAATATATTCATTTAATAATACTTACCTACTTTGTGTGATTAAAAACACATTAAATGAAATACTTATTGTATATCTTAATTTATTGAAAGTAGATCTTAAGTAGAAAAATAATTAAGTATTTTATCTTTAAAATGTGTTAATTGGGCAGAAGAAGCCTGCAGTTTGCCTACCTTAAACGATTTGTGTATTACCCGTCACGTAGTTTTTTTTAAAAATAAGGTTGACAAACGAGCACACACCAGTCAGTCCAGACAGCACAGAGCAGTCCACCTGATGGTAGGTGGTATCTGTGACCCATAGACATCAGTTAAGAATCAAAATACAGATGCGTTATCACCCCTGAGGACAAAGATGGAATGCCTCGTTTTCAGTAAAAAGGGTCTCCGGTTTTCTACATTTATTGTAATATGGTATTCTGTGAGAGTCTTTCATGAGGGTTCTTCCCTGGTTGAGCCGACCCATTTGTGTTACAACCATAATAGAGCTGCAGACTGTCTCTGCCACGTATAAATTGTTGAACATACTGACTTGCATATTTTCACAGACACTTCACAACTACCTTACGAAGGTTGTGTACGTGCATAGTACAAACGAACATGGAGTAGTTCTCGTCAGTTTATTGCTGACGAAAAGCAAAGTGGCACCCTTGAAACCTAGCTCAATTCCCAGACTCAATCTGTAAGGTGTCTTGGTTGGCGCTCACTTGTATGAAAAGGTGATTAAAGGGCTGCGAGTTCAAGTATGTAAAACTTTTTTGGACTGACTCCATGATCGTATTAGGTTGGTTAAAAATGTTGCCATTTAAATCACAGCCGTTTGTACGGTATCGAGTCTCAGAAAATTTTAGAAGTTTCGGCCAAATGTACTTGGCGACACGTTCCAACTGAGATAAATCCATCTGATCTAATTTTGCGTGGAGTAGATCCAGCTTCACTACAGTCGTGTGAATTGTGGTGATCCGGTCCAGACTTTCTTTCTTTCACTTCCAGAAACTCAAGAAGTCACATTACATGCCACTATTGAACATCCAAACAGTTTCGTCAATTTCAACCGTTTCCCAAACTTTTTGCTTTTAAACCGTACTGAAGCATATGTTTCAATGTAATAAGTGTAAAAAACACAGGCTTGTGAAGATTTCTTGACAAGTAGGGAGTTAAAAATTTCCTTAAATTTAATCATAATTTTTTTTCTAAAGGAATCATTCTCAAAGTACACTTAGCGGTCAGCCACCGTAGAGTCTACTACACCTGAAGATGCCTCGTAGAGGCGAAACACATGTCGTATTGTCGGTGGTGTGTCTTTCCTAGTGTAGTGGTGGTGGGAGTAGTGGTGCTGGGATTAGTGGTGACGGGGATAGTGTACGCAATTGTGGGAGGGCGGGAGGTGCTCTTCAAACTAGGTAAGACACATCATTTTATTTTATTGAGCGGATATTGGCAAAGTAAAATTTTCCAACTTTAATAAGAGTATAACTTGTTAGAACACAATCAACAAATTACCTAAAAATTGCTTACTGAACAAATTAAATAATAAATGAGAACCAGTTAATGCGCGTGGATGATCTTTTAGAAAACTCTGAATTATCCTTTGGTAAAAACACCCAATTATTTTACAGTCCAATCATATTCTTACGAAGTTATTATTTAATTATGAACATAAACACTAAATGCATGCAGAGCCACAACTTTTATTAGCATCAATCCGAAAGCAATATTGGACTATTGGTGGTCGCAATTTGGCTAAATATTATTATTGAAACTGCGTTAGATACAGTCGTATGAGTAGATATCTAACCGTATGAGTAGTAAAATTAAGGTAAACTTGCCACTTCATCGTATACAACATGGCGGCTACTCATTTAAAACTCGACTATTCAGGGCCGATTATGTCTGCCAATCAACAAGGCAAAGGCTGCATGCAGGCTGGTAAAAGTATATGTTGCAATTTTCATTTATTTCACTACCAAAGCAATACACCTAGTCCAGCCGTGCCAATATTTCTCGGGAAAACGGCGCCGAGTACCGGAACAAACTTGTGTCTGAAGTCGAGTTTTTGCTGTACAAAGTCTCGGATTGGGAGCGACTAAATCTAGTCCAGTTTAATCCTCAGAAGACACAAGTTTGCGCGTTTACCGCTAAAAAGAACCCCTTTGTCGTATCTCCTCAGGTTCAAGGCACTCCCCTTGTTGCCCCAGCCAGTATCGGAATACTTGGCGTCGACATATCGAGTGACGTGCAGTTTCGTGATCACTTGGAAGGCAAGGCCAAATTGGCCTCTAAAAAGCTTGGCGTGCTCAGCAGAGCGGGACAGTGTTTCATGCCGGCACACCGACTGCAACTTTACAAGGCGCAGGTTCGGCCTCACATGGAATACTGTTCCCATCTCTGGGCAGGGGCTTCCCAGTGCCAGCTCCTTCCACTTGACCGCATCCAGCGCAGAGCGGTTCGAATCGTCGACGACCGAGTTCTTTCCAATCGGCTTGACTCACTGGCACCGCGTAGAGATGTTGCATCTCTTTGCGTATTTTATCGCATCTACCACGGTGAGTGCTCTGGGGAATTGTTCGGACTAATTCCTGCCGCTCAATTTCACCATCGCACATCGCGACATAACTCGCGATACCATCCATACCATCTGGATGATTGGCGATCCACCACTGTGCGATTTAGTAGCTGTTTTCTTCCTCGCACAACTTCCTTGTGGAATCGATTACCACCAGCGATTTTTCCGGACCGATACGACTTTGGGACCTTCAAGAAAAGAGCCTACTCCTTTTTAAAAGACCGGCAACGCATCTGCAATTCCCCTGGTGTTGCAGTTGTTCATGGGAGGCGGTAGTTACTTACCATCAGGTGAGCCGCATGCTCGTTTGCCCCCTCTCCTATAAAAAAATGTAAAAATCAATGGGTGTTCCTCATGGCTCGATTCTTGGCCCATTCCTGTTCTTAATCTATATTAATGACTTACCTTATCTTGTAGGGGACAATCACGATATAGTATTATTTGCTGATGATACCTCTTTAATTTTCAAACTCAAACGACAGTTAATTAATAATGACGATGTAAATAATGCTGGTGCAGGGGGTACTAAGAATCTCCGGTGGAGGTTCGGTGCTATTGCTATATCGGACAATCACGATATAGTATTATTTGCTGATTGCTGATGATACCTCTTTAATTTTCAAACTCAAACGACAGTTAATTAATTATGACGATGTAAATAATGCTGGTGCAGGGGGTACTAAGAATCTCCGGTGGAGGTTCGGTTGCCACCTAAGACTACTCGACCTGGTAACATACAACGCGCGTACCCTAAGGACTGACGAGAAGATCCTAGAGCTGAAAGAAGAGATAGACAAGTTGCTGGATATTATAGGATTATCTGAGGTCCGAAGAGAGGGGGAGGACACGGTAATCCTCGAATCCGGCAACTTGTTCTATCACCGGGAGGGCGACCATCTGTCCCAAGGAGGTGTCGGATTTATCGTCCACAAGTCTCTCGTTAACAACGTAGTAAAGATTGTGAGTGTGTCGTGAGGTTTGCGTACCTTATACTCAAAATCACCAAACGGTATTCGTTGAAGGTCATAAAGGTTTACGCACCAACCTCGGCACATCCCGATGAGGAGGTTTTTTTTTTTTTTTTTTTTTTTTTTAATAGGATAGGGTGACAAACGAGCACACAGTCCACCTGATGGTAAGTGGTTGCTGTGACCCATAGACATCTACATCTATCCTTGATTACGAATAAAATGCAGATGCGTTGTCACCCGTGAGGGCTAAGATGGAATGCCTCCTTTCCAGTGAAAAGGGTCTCCGGTTCTCTACACTCACCATACGAAACACAGCAGCATTGAGCTGCTATTTGACGCTGGTATTCTGTGAGAGCGTGGTCCTTCCCCGGTCGAGCCGACCCATTCGTGCTACAACTATTCTAGTAATATAGCTGCAGCATGGCTCTACCACGTACAAATAGTAGTAGTAGTGGAGGAAATGTATGAGAATATCTCTAAAGCCATGCATTCCCCCAAAACCCACTATACAGTATTAATGGGAGACTTCAACGCAAAACTAGGCACAAAAGAGAACGGCGAGCTGAGGATAGGGAAATTTGGAATAGGGCAACAGAACCCAAGAGGCCAGTAGCTAGGTGACTTCATGGAAAAAGAGTTCATCATAAAGAGTCCCTTTATGATGGACTCTTTCTTCCAAAAGGGGCCCCACAGGAAGTGGGGGCCCTTGTTTGAGCTCCGACGGTTCTACAAAAAATGAGAATCACTTCATTATGACGACTAGACGGCAACTGTTCAGTGATGTCTCAGTGATCGCGAGGGTGAAAACTGGTAGCGATCACCAAATTTTTAGAGGCACACTGAACCTAAACGTTAAGTTGGAGAGGTGTCGTCTAATGAAGTCAACGCTCCGTCCCCCTCGTGCTCAATGCAACGATTGAAAAAACGCAAGATTGCAATGCAGTGGACAATATCAATGACAAGCTTGAAACTGTCCATGCGGTCGGAGCTAAGTTCTGCAAGACCCGCCGCAGAAGAACAGAAAAACTCTCCGATCACACTCTAAATCTTATGGCTGTTAGACGGGAAATGAAGACTGAAGAGTCTTCAGTGGATTTGACAGCATACAGGCAACTGAACAGACATCTCCAAATGCATGCGGCGGGACTACTGCTCGTATTAAAAAGCGATCGAGCGGAACCAGGGCCCCAAAGTCTTTGCCAGAGATCTGTCTGCCAAAAAGAGCCAACTGTCGAAGCTGAAGACCGAATGTGGTGCACCTAATTCGACGCATCTTGTGGTTCTGGTCAATGGAGGTATGCGGGTGGTGATGTCTGCTGGGAGTGTACGGGGGACTTTGGGATGGTGTTAGCCCAGCGATAGTCGTATTGATGATTGCTGCGTTCTGCAGCATTGCGTCTCTGCGATGGTTGTTTGGAGGGTCGCTATTCTCAATAGCACTCTCTGCGTCTTGTTTGACTCACAACCTATGTTACTTTGCCCAAGTCGGGTCCCTTCATTACGGGGCTGCAGACTGTCTGACCTACATAATGTTTTTTATAACAACAATAATATATCTCTATAACTTTCCCACTTTTCAATGATTGGAGGCAACCTGTTGGTGGGTGAGATAAACATGATCGAAAAATGCATATACTCAACGTCAGTGACACAAACCCTTTCTAATGGCGAATTATTACTATTATCATATAAGTGCCTTTTGGCTATATCTGCCATTGTATGTCGACCTCATGTGGGTGGTAGCTGGAGGGAGAATCTGAGGAGAACCTCAAGGCTGCGGTCGAAAGCTGCGCAATGTGGAACCCCATTCCCTTGAGGTGAGCGGTAGTCTCATGACACGCTCTGCGGCTAGTAGCCGTGCTGATCATGCAATTGGTGATGCCTTACAAGTGCCTTGTAAGTACATCACGTCTGCAGAAACGGCGGTCTGGCAGGTGTTGGCGCTCACAGAGGGCTTTTTATGACCAGTGTGCCTATTATTGCCTAATCCGTGTGACGTAAATTCACTGTGGCTGGATTTGATCGTATTCTGTATGGCGTTTACACGCATTGACACGCGCGACTTCGGTCGCTGTTTGTGCTTACGCACTACCAAGGGGCCAAGCCCTCTTTTAATTGTACGCCAGTTATTTTGCTGTGGACTAAGGTCCAGTTACCAACTTAATGTCCCCTTCGGGGGGACCGCGTTGGTTGGTGGGGGTGGGGGCGTTGGCTGGTTGGGCTCACCGCCTCCACACACGCCATGTGGCTCTCCCAGATTTTTTTTAAATGTCGGAGAGCGAAGTCCTTGTATCTGGTATTTTATATAAATAATGTGAGCCTTTTCCAAGCGGGAAGGGATTAATTAATAAGGAATTGACTGATGTGAACCTGATACAAGTGGAATAGGGCCGATTTAATGTTCTTAACCTTTTTGAGCCCTGTCTTCGTGAACGGGGATCTTTAGCTTATAAGGCACTACCAACGGCTTTCGACTGCTCTAGTGAATAGTCACTCTTCTAAAAGACACCTAAAAGAACTAAGTTACTAAGTAACTTACTTACTAATTTTATTTAACGGCCTATAACTAAACCTTGAAAAATATATGGTTATTATACTAGTCACGTAAATATTTTATATATTTTATACATATATGTAGACAGATGTGATTGGGGGCGTTACACTATATGTAAATATTTACTGCAGAAAAACAATAAAATTAAGAAAAATATTTGTTATGCATCCGCTATAACGCTAGCCTAATAATTAACATGATCACATTGACAAGGTCCGGGTTAATAGTTCTGCGAAGTAAGCAATAAACACAGTGTGTTGATAACTTTCGACGAGTATAAAAGTGTCGACAAGAATTTTGTCAAATTAATTAAAAGTACCTTGTCAAATTAAGTCAAAGATGGCATCTAAAATTGGTGAGTCTTATTAATTAATTACTGATATTTTGGAATTTGTGCTTTTTAATAAAAATCCACACTGCTGCTGCAACATGAATGGATCTGCTTAACCAGAATAAACCAAGGCCACGGCCACGCTCACATGCAGGACACCCTTTTTATGAGCAAGGAAGCGTTTATCGTTGTCCTGATAGGTGAAAAGGCATATATGCATTTTTTCCTTACCGTAAACAGATGATATACATGGGCCAAATTAGAAAATAGAGATTAATTTATTATAACCTATTTAAAAAAAATAAACTCGAAATACAGTAATTAATAGAATCAGGCGTTACATTGCGGAAATCCTTTAATTCGCGTAATAAAATAACATGATTTGTCTTACCTAGTTTGAAGAGCATCTTCAAATCTTCCGCTTTATTTTGCTTTCATATCGATTTTTTTGGCCGAAGGTGACCGAAGCCGAAGCCGAATTCGAAGCTTCGGTCGGACACTAGTTTTAGGGCAAGGAAATGTCAGCCACGCTGCGCTGGCGCAATGTTTGTTAGCAGATCTCATGTCTTCGAAGTTTTTTTTTATTTCTCAGACATGCCGATTTCCTTCTAATGTTTTTCGTCACCAACGAGCAGGTAGTAAATCATCAGTAAAAATGCAATCAGCAAATGAATTGATGCCGGAATTGAACTCATTTTTATTATTTATTATCTCCTTAGCACGGCTCGCTAAAATGTAAATCAAGCATTTATCTCCATTTTCTATACCAGGACCATTAACCTTTTTGTTGCTGACAAAATGGCGGAAGTTTAGAAGGTCCTAATAGATATGATCTTTATCAAATCTAGAAGAAATTAAGAAGTGGGACTCTAATTTTACAAAGGACTGACAAATTATATATCTTGACTGGAGAATGCTAACTGGCTTTAATTCCGCCCTTTGTAACCTAAACGGTTAAAATAAAAAAAGTTTTTAAATAAATATATAAATAATTGTTCAATGTAACCTAACTTAATATTTCGTAAATATGTGTGTATTTGGACGACTTTCTTCTACCTCAGATTATACAGTCTGTTACTAAACAGGTGCCACATAATGAGATTTTACAATGTCTAATTGCCACATAACAGCTTACAACAAGCGTGCGTGCAAGCGTGCGCGCATGCGTGCAAAAGTGCGTGTGTCTGGGCGTAAACACTTTATTTAAATTAATAAGTATTGTTTTTAGAAATACAATATTTTGAAGGTACATTTTTACAGTATTTACAACTACAATCAAAGTTTATACAGGTTTTCTTATTAACCTCCATCTATTTATTTATCATTACAGTTCTCATTGGCCTGCTGTTCTGTTTGGTGTACTTAAGTATGGTTGCTGCTGAAATCCCCTGTGTATGTACTCGTAACTATCAACCAGTATGCGGATCTGATGGCAACACCTACGGGAACAAACGGTGCATGAAGTGTGCCAACCCTGAACTGACTGTCGCTAAGCAGGGACCTTGTTAAAAAACTACGAAATATTATGAATTACATGTTGTTGTGATTTTATTACACTCCCACATAATTTGAATAATCTACATTTAAATTATAATATGTATGAACTTTGATATTTGTAAATATAAATAAATTATAAGATGTAATTTTATGATTTAGCTACAAGTTTTGTCCCAGCCTCTTTAGTTATAAAAGTAACACATGATATTTACAAAAATAAAAACACTTTTCGTTAAGCAAAAACCTTACGTTATAAAAATATTTGTTTTAAAAAATTATATTTTCTACTTTTAAGGCATTGACTACCTGTGACCTCTACAGATACAGTTACAATTTGAAAATAATTTATTCAAGAACGCTGGCTGCGTTTCCTCGCTGAATGACTATAGGAACCTGCCTTTCAGCGAGAGAATAACCAGCCCTCTTATCACCAGAGGCGACGATAAAATGCGGATAAAGTCGCTTAAGGAATATATCTTCCTGCTTCTCTTTTAAATAGCAATGCTTGCTTTTCTATTTAAAATTATACTGATTATACTGATTATCCACACCCTTCAGACGGAATACATTCCGTTCTGAAGGGTGTAGATAATCAGTATAATTATAGGCATTTCATCTTAGTCCTCACTGACAACTCATCTGTAGCCTTCTATGTTTGAAGTTCTTTGCTGATGTCCATGGGCTGCACAGTCACTTATCATCAGGTGCACTGTCAGTTTGTTTATCACTTCAATTTTATAAAAAAGCATAAACAAGAATGGTTCACTTAAATTTTATAATGTACGTGCATAAAGTAAAAACAAGCCATTGAATATGTATATTCAAGCGTCAATATCCCAAAAGTAGCTTTTATGTTGGATCCTATTCTTTCTCTTTAGATGGTCCGACCGTGTACTGGCGCAGGCGGTGTAAGAATATCCACAACCCCATATCGTTTCATAGGTGTCGCAATAGGGGACAGAGTGAAACAAATCAGGTAATGGGCAGTAGCGTGTTCTTTTTTTTATATTGCATTGGCAAGCATTTTTTATATTGCATTGCAGGGGTGAACTAGCATGCGACTCATCAGATGGTAAGTGTCGACCGCCGCCCATAAACAACTGCAACACCAGGGGAATTGCAATGCGTTGCCGGACTTTTAAAAAAGAGTAGGCTCTTTTCTTGAAGGTCCCTAAGTCGTATCGGTCCGGAAAAATCGCTGGTGGTAGTCAATTCCGCAAGAAAATTGTGCGAGGAAGAAAATTTCTATTAAATCGCACAGTGCTGAGCACGCCAAGCCAATTTTTAGAGGCCGATTTAGCCTTCTCTTCCAAGTGATGACGAAACTGCACGTCATTTGATATGACGACGCCGAGGATTCCGATACAGGTTGAGCCAACAAGGGGAGTGCCATGAAATTGAGGAGATACGACAAAGGGGTTCTTTTTTAGTTTCCAGTTTCAGTTCGGTAACCTAGAAGATTACCAGCTGATCGAACCCGACGGTAACCGTACTGGCGTTCACTAATCAGCTAGTGAACCTCAAGGTACCTCATGTGATGGCAGTTTATAATTGTTTTAGAGAATAAGGAAGTGATAGCGATAGGCCTGTAGTTAGACGGATCTGAGCGGTCGCCTTTTTTAGGGATCGGGTGGACCAAAGCTGTTTTCCATGAGTTCGGGACTACGCCTAGGGAGTAAAAGTACAGAAAAAGACGCGTTAAAACCGGAGCCAACTTCGAAGCACACGTGTTCAACACAATAGGTGGAACTCCATCAGGCCCACTCGACTCATTTTTTATTATTTTGAGTTTTTGATGGGTAGGCGCAAAATTGTTTTGACATATTTAAAATCGTTCCTGATTTTTTAAAGTTTTAATATAGTAAATTTAGAACAATCAAGTATATAAATGTACCTGTAATTACATAAATCCACCAGCATTGTTTACTAATAATTTGTATTTCACTGCACAACTTAAAACTTATTTTGCCACTTCACTGTCACCTGACATTGGACCTTTAAGTAAACTTTAATTGAATATTCAACATGGATTTGCTTAAGAAGTCAATTGAAGAGCTAACGCTGAATTTCACTTCACGTATGGATGAGTTCCAGAGGGAGGTCAGAACATCCATCCCTGCAACGAGGTCTTCTTCCAACATTAATGCACAATTGCATTTGTCCTGTCTGCACTTGAGAATCTGCAACTTCAGCTCCAGCTTCTCTCTAGGCAGCAAGATGAAATGGAGGTAAGAACCAGGAGGAAGATGTTGCTTGTCCATGGAGTGCCAGAAGCCCGAGATGAGAACCCAGTGCATTGCACGAGTAAGGTATTATTGGAGCGGCTGAACATCCCTGAAATAAGTGTGGGCTCTCTCACCAGATGCCATCGCTTAGGGCGCCCCCGTGGCGACAAGCCTCGTGCGCTGCTCTTGAAATTTCGAGATCAGGATCTCCGTAACAAAGTTTGGTTTTCCAAAACCAAGCTAAAGGGTAGCGGAGTTACTCTATCTGAGTTCATGACTAAGAGCCGTTATGAGGTGTTCATTGCTGCTCGGAAGCGCTTTGGTGTAAACCAGTGTTGGTCACGAAATGGATGTGTTGTGGTGCTTGCGTCCGATGGCACGAAGCACCGGGTGTACACCGTGGCTGAGGTGATCGCCATTCCTGATGCAGCTGGTGGTGTTCCTACTACCTCAACTCAGATTTACACCCAGTCAACTCTTGAGAATTTGCCTAATGCAATCGCTACATTGAATAAAGATTTAAATATTATTCATGAATGGAGTAAATCATATGACCTAAATGTCAATCCTAAAAAGTCACAGGCTATCATAATTGGTAGCCAGAGCTTTATCTCAAGAATTGACTGGTTCTCCGTACCACCTATCTTATTCGAAGGAGATGTAATCCCTTACTTTGACAATGTCAAAAATATTGGTATTTATCTAGATAATGCCTTAAATTGGATACGCTAACTGAATGAGGTAAGTAAGAAAATCTTTGTCGCTCCTTGTTCACTGCGTCGCCTTCGATCATTTCTTCCCATTCCTACAAAAATTATGCTCCCACAGTCTCTTCTCCTTCCGATTCTCGATTATTCTGACGGAAACTATGTAGACATAACTGAGGACCAGCTAAATAAGCTTGAGAGACTTCAAAATACTGGTATTCGGTTCATATTTGGATTGCGCAAATTTGACCATATTTCCCAATTTCGCTCACGTCTTAAGTGGTTACCTATCCGACTTCGCCGGAACATGCTTATTATTTCTATTCTGTACTATGTATTATTTCACCCTTCTACTCCTCCCTATCTAAAGAAGAAGTTTAATTTTGTGGGGCTTCTTGGGGAACCTCTACGCTCTTCAAGAAAATTCATTTTAAGGGTACCAACTCACAATATATCATTTTTTAATAAATCTTTTACTGTCCAGTCTATTAAGCTCTGGAATGCCCTACCCACGGAGCAAATACAAAGAGGAGACGGCCGAAATAACTGTGCACTGTGATTTTAACTAGGTCCAGACGTCATCACAATGGGCGTGGCTTTAGTTAATATACTGTCAGGGTTTGTGCTGTGCGCCTATGTGTCGAAAATAGCAAATCGGCGTATTTTCGTAGTATTAAGAAGAAAAGGATGAAGTGTCGTTGTTAGTTAGTTAGTAGTTAGTAAGTTGCGCTTAAAAAATTGTTTATTTAATTCCTGTGAAAAAGTATAAACAAGTTGTAGGCTTAAAAAAATTGCTATTTAATTTGACAGGCACTTAATTTATGTTAGAAGTAAATATATTCAATAAAATTTCGAACGAAAGTTCGGGGTTCGATTCCCCGGTTGAGCGTTAATTCCATGAAAGTTTATTTTTGAATTAATTTAGAGTTATGTATTACATAGTAATCAGCTGTGCAATACGAATAGATGTTAAATTAAATGCTTATATTTAGCACTTGAGATTATTTTTGTTTTTTGTGATAACAGATAAGAAACATTATGACTGATAAGGATATCATATGTAAACCGTAGTATTTCACAATGAAAGAGATAGATGTAATTTAGACAAGGAAGGCATCAGCCTCCTATCGATGTAAATAGGGTCGTCTAGACATCAGTTGTTCATGTTGTGCGAGATGTGAACCGAGCGCAAAATAGTGTGAAATAAATACGAAAATAATTTTTATTAATTTATAAAAATTTCAGAAATGTATGTAAAAGTAGGTCATAAATGTTTCAAGACTATTATGCGTATAAAATAGAATAGTTCTGTGTTAAAAATGTTTAAATTTGTGCTAAATATAGTGAAATAAAGATAGTTTTATATAAGAAAATTAAAGTTGTTTTTAAGTGAAAAATATGTGTAAATTCGTGAATTAAACTATTGTAATAGTGAAGTTGTTTATGTTTATTAATAAAGATTGTTGTTTCAACCTTGTGTGTTAGTTATTTAAGATTTCTAACTTTGAAAAAGTGTTGTAAAATAGACATATTTTGTTAAATAAAATAAAAAGTTTTCATGTGATTATAATATGATGATGTATAATATTAAGACCTTTTTGTGCTATTATTATGTATAAATTGTATAACTGTATGTTTTATATGAATAAAGTTATTGGGAAAAATATAAGAGGCCAATAGTAAAAATCGATGTAAAATTTTTCCAAACCGCGCGCGGTGTGCGGTTCTCTTTCGCGTATAGCTTGGAAGTAGCTCAGTAAACTGGTTATTGGTCAGTTCGTTCGGGACCAGCTACCAGTTTTATGTTTAATCAAAAAAGAAAAACAAACGCATAGGAAACTGATAGGAAATTAGTGAAATTTAATGTTGCTCTCTTATGGGGAAATTTTGAAGATAATTGCTGTTTTATTTCCTAAAGTATCTTCCACAAAAGAAAACACATTACAGTCCACCGAAGGTGTTTTATGAAGACGGCGAGATCGGGAACACTGTAGTAGGACCCGTAATCTTGGCCGTCCCACCTTTCTTCTGAGAAAAGTCCAGTCTCTTGCGTGATACTCCTTCACGGGGTTTACATCCGCCTCGTTGTTCCCGAACCCAACGTGGTGTGATAAGAGTTTCTGGGATAAACGTCTATAGTGACTAATCCCTGTCTGCTGGTCCGTTTCAGTTTTGGACCTTCGCAGCCGGATCAAGAAACCAGCTGAAGGAAGACCAGTTCGGTGTAGTAGGCCCACCAGGGCTGAGGCAGGAGCGAAGACTGAAAACCAGGTCGGTGTAGTAGGCCCGCCAGGGCTGATGCTGGACTGAAGACTGAAGACCAGGCCAGCGTAGTAGGCCCACCAGGGCTGAGGCAGGACTGAGTCTCCAGGCCGTCAAGGAGGCCTAAGGAAACTGGATAGCTGCCGGAAGAAAGAAACCGGGATTACGGCCAGGCGCGAGTGCTTGCATGGGGCACGCAATGCAGCCAGGCGCGAGTGCTTGTTGGAGGCACTCACTGCGGCCAAGCAAGGGCTTGGCATTTTTTGCTGTCGGGCAACCGTGCTCGGCATTTCCTGTCGGGCAACCGTGCTCGGCATTTCCTGTCCGGGATTGTGCTCAACATTCCTGTGGCACTCAAAGGCGCTTGGTGTTTACTGTTACCAGGCGAGGGTGCACACTGCTGCTGCTGCCAGCACTCAAAGAGGGCGCTAAACGCTGCTGCCAGGCGAGGGTGCTCGAGGGAGGCACTCACTGCTGCTGCCTGGCGAGGGTGCTTGTGGGAGGCACCTGACTGCGTCGCGGCCGGGAGAGGGCGGCGAGTCACCAGCATACCAACCCGACCCCTAACGGTGTCAAGGTCGGGCTTGGGCTTAACACCTTACGAGGTGGTGCAGCAGTACTTTCGAGCAAGGCTGCACTTGCACAGCTCGACTGCTCCGTCAAATTCGTTGACGGACAGTACGTCCAACCATTCCCCCACTCCATTCCTGCACGACTCCATCCTTGGGCGGTTCACCGCGGTAGGCCCCGCCCAAGATTGATAGGATTAGGGGGGTTGTAGGGGGCAGGGGGTTGTAGGGACCTGTAGGGACCTGTAGGGACTTGTACAGACCTGTAGGGTTTTAGGGACAGTTAGGGACCGTAGGCCAACAATAACCTTCCTGCAAGATGAAGAAGGCACAAGACCAGAGTGAGAGGGTCGAAGGGACCAGGACAAGGACAGGAATCTCAAGAAAGATGAAAGAAGCGGAATCATCTGGAGCGATCGCAGCTACTGCTTCAAGTGGAGCGACCACGGCTACCACGTCGAGCGGAGCCACCACCGAGACATCCACAAACACATGGGACACTGTAACGTCTGTGACAGCGACAAGCAACAGGACGGACACCAGTCGTACGCAGGCCAGCACCGCACAAAAATCCGTTATATCCAGGAGCGAAGCGATAGCCGAAAAATTAGGTCAAGTTGGAATCGAAGAAGTGGCATCGACGAGAACATCAATCGGGCAGACCAATGAAAATGGGTCACGCAAAGGTAGCAGGTATCGAATTTAATCCGCGCCTCCAAGGCGCCGATTAAATTCGAACGCTTAGAGCTCAAACGAGCAGAAGCTGT
Organism: Parnassius orleans; assembly: GCA_029286625.1. NCBI lineage: Eukaryota > Metazoa > Arthropoda > Insecta > Lepidoptera > Papilionidae > Parnassius > Parnassius orleans. Next base: position 1,463,165 of record JAGSMP010000078.1, read on the forward strand.
TGCTGCTTTAGCTAAGTCACAATGGGAGTTAGCACGCCTCGTCCGGGAAGAGGAAATGGACTCGAGCGAGGATGATGAAGAGCGGAATACTCAGGTGGAACCTTTCGTAAGGAGTTGGGTTAGACAGACCATAATGAGCGCGCCGATTAGTTTAACGCAACCCGACACTACTGATAATAAAGCGTCCAAGGGATCACGCCACAAGGAGGCGGAGGTCGAGCGCAACCAAGGAAATGCACAGAAGGCACACGCGTGTGAAGTGTCCGAATTGACCGACGCGATTGTGAGTGCAATAAAGATAGCGGGTAAAGATAAGACTTCCCCGCCTCATTTCCTCCAGGATTTACCGGTCTTCGATGGAGACCCGGGTAAATGGATAATTTTCAAAATGGTCTTTGAAGACACACATAGTCATTTTCAGGAGTGCAGAATGTGCACGCCTTAGAAGGGCATTAAAGGGCACCGCTAAGGAAGCGGTTAAGTCATTGTTATTTACTTTATGTGAACCAGATGAGATAATAAACGCTCTCGAAAGAAGATTCGGTAGGGTTGAGGTGCTCATTCTAGCCGAGATCGAGTATGTGAAGCGTATGCCAAGACTGGGAGAAGATTGCAGAAACATTGGATATTTTGCAAGTCGTTTAACGAACATGGTTGCTTCAATACAAGCATTGAACCAACCACAGTATTTGTACTCACCGGAATTAGTGAGTCGTATAGTGGAAAAGCTCAGAACTATAATTAAATTTAAATGGTTTGAATATCGAGCTCAACATCCCACGGAGCCAGAGCTGCTGAAGATGGCGAAATTTTTGAATTTGTTGAGTGATCAATTTGGAGCATCATTCAACGCTGAAAACGTGCCTGAAAAATGGAAACGTCCTGAAATCAAGAAGCGAACCGTACACACTGCAAAGGAGTCTGTACGCAACCGTATTAAACTCAAATTACAACTGTGCATACAGTAAATGCACTGGCATGTACATATTTAAAGATTATACCAGTCGAGTTGTATGGACCTAGAGGAAAGGTTAAGACCACAGCTCTTCTGGATGAAGACTCAACCATGACGTTTATAGGTGAGCAGATGGCTCAGAAGTTAGCGCCCCGCGGGCCCAAAGAAGAATTACGTATTGAAGGCATTGGGGGCAAGCGAATTAACGACAGTAGTTCGTATCGCTTGAATATTAAGATCAAAGGAATTTTCACAAGTGACTTAGAGGATATAAGTGTACAAACAATTCACTTTCACAAGACACTTAATCTCTCTCCGCAATCGGTGAGCCGAGAATTATTGCGACGGTGTCCTCACTTGACACCGATTGAAGACGAGATAATTTATGAAAGGTCCAGACCTACCATATTAATTGGTCAGGATAATTGGCACCTCACTTGGTTACTCGTGAATTAATTTCAGGAGGTAAGAACCTACCTGTGGCATCGTTCACCAAACTTGGATGGGTTTTACATGGTCACATGACAGGTTGCATTAAACCAATCAAAATCGTTAACCACATTTCCACCAAAAAGGAGGAGGATATGGAGAAGTTAATTAAGGATTATTTTAGTTTGGAGTCTTTGGGCGTATCTGCGCGTAAGCCAACGAACGACCCAGAAGAACGAGCGTTAAATATTTTGAATAAAACTGTACGTCGTATATCTGACAACAGATACGAAGCTGGTTTGTTATGGCGTACTGATGAAGAACGCATGCCATCGAATAAAGCGCAGGATGAAAGTCGCCTGAACAACATCGAAAGAAAACTCGATAAAAATTTTGAATTGAAGAAATATTATGAGAAGCAAGTCGAAAATCTCACCGTTAACGGTTACCCAGAGAAAGTTAACCATATTTCCATTTCCCCACGCACGTGGTATCTTCCTCACTTAGCGGTGATGCATCCGCAGAAGAAGAAAATAAGACTTGTTTTTGACGCAGCCGCAAGGACAGGCGGACATTGTCTTAATGATGCATTGTTGACCGGACCTGACTTGTTGAAGTCATTATTCGGCGTTCTGCTACGATTCAGAGAAGGAAACGTGGCAGTAATGGCAGATATTAAAGAGATGTTCCTTCAGGTGAAAATTCGCGAGGAAGACAGGGACAGACTCCGATTTCTGTGGCGGCACAATCGTGACGCGCCACCAGAAGAGTATAGAATGACGTCAATTATGTTTGGAGCGGCGTCATTTCCAAGCACCGCAATTTATTTGAAAAATAGAAATGCGCAAGATAACGCACATCTCTATCCAGAAGCAGCTTCCGCGACGGAAAGCAATTTTTATATGGATGACTATCTACAGGCATTTCCCGACATGACGACGGCCGAAAAGATAGTAAACGAAATGTATGAATTACATAAGCATGCTTCTTTCCAACTAAGGGGATGGGCTAGTAACCGACCCGAAGTTTTATGTAAAATGGAAGATAAATATAAGAGCGATAGTGCTTCGCTAGGCGATAGGGAGCACGCAGAGCGCACATTAGGTTTAATTTGGAATATCAAACGAGATACGTTAAGTTTCTCCATAAGTCTTCGTATTACACCCACGGAGGTGATAGAAGCTTTACGACCGCCTACGAAGAGGGAGATAACGAGCGCAGTGATGTCGGTTTTAGATCATTTAGGACTCGCATCACCCATATCGGTACAAGGAAAGTCGCTGATTCAACAAGCATGGAGATTATTCATCTCTTGGAATCATCAAGTTCCACACGAATTGGACGTGTTATGGTGCACATGGTTATCGGAAGTAAAGAAATTAGGTCATCTAGAAGTACCTAGACCTGTTGCTGAAGGCATCAGCAGAGGGGAGTTACATACGTTCACAGACGCTAGTGAAAGAGCGTACGCCGTTGCGGTGTATTATGTCACCACAGACGGGCGAGGAGAGAGGCGAATTACGCTGATCACCGCTAAGGTAAGAGTAGCGCCGTTGAAGCCGATTTCCATTCCAAGGCTTGAGTTACAAGCAGCTCTTATGGGCAACCGATTAGCTGCATCGGTTAAAGAAGAGAGCAGATATGAGATTTCCGAACGAGTATTCTGGATGGACTCACGTACAGTGTTGGCGTGGATTAAGTCAAATCCTCGTGCTTTCAAACCATTCATTGCTCATCGACTGGCTGATATCGAAGATCACAGTAGGCCATGTGAATGGCAATGGATACCGACGTCACTAAACGTGGCAGACGACGCCACTAGAAGCTTTCCTTCCACATTCGATGAGAGTCATCGCTGGTTTCAAGGACCTGAATTCCTCAGGCTGAGTCCTGATTTATGGCCCAAGCTAGTGGACATAAAAGAAAGCTTAGAAACGGGTGAAGAAAAGTCACCAAAAAGCGTAAATACGCTAAGAAAGGGAGAGCCGTTAAGTCTACCCGACTACGGACGATTTAACAACTATAGAAGATTCCTTGGGGCAACTGCACGCACTTTACAAGCGGTAGAAAAATTCAAGAGATTAGAAAAGTCGATTAAAGGACCCGACAATCCGCCGGAAAAGTCGGTAATGTGTTCCGACGAATTTTTAGCAAAGTCGGTTAAAGGTCCCGATAATGCTTTGGAGATAGCGCTTGTAAAAAGGGCTGAAATATTAATTTGGAAGTTCGTTCAAGACGAGTGTTTTCACTCAGAAATAAAATGCTTAAAAGCAAGAAGAAGCGTTGAAAGAAGTTCACGCTTAAATAAATTATCTTTAGAAATAGGAGAAGATAACCTCCTCCGTTTGAACGGGCGTTTACCTATCAAGTCTAATTTGACAGAGGAAAGTAGAAAACCTGTCGTCTTAGATGGTAAACACCAAATCGTTAAAATGATGATTAGAGAAGTTCATCATCATTTCGGACATGCCAATCACCAAACGGTGATGAATGAGGTGAACCAGAAATTTTATGTCTTGAACTTACGTAATACAGTTCGTAGTGTGTCACACCATTGTCAGTGGTGCAGGACATACAGGTCAAAGCCGCAGAATGTGCCACAAGGAAACCTTCCTCTGGAGAGAATAGCTCATCATGAGCCACCTTTCACGTGTTCAGCCGTAGATTATTTTGGACCCATGAGTGTGTCTATCGGAAGGCGACACGAGAAACGTTGAGGTGTTTTATTCACGTGTCTGACCACCAGAGCTGTACATCTGGAATTAGCAGCATCATTGACACTAACGTCAATGATAATGGCGTAAAGGCGATTTATCGCCAGAAGAGGAAAACCAGCCGTTGTCGTGTCATAAGTTCTGTCAAAACCTTATTATTTAAAAATTTTGAATACTGGCTAGATGAACTTCACCAATTTTAAAAATATAACGTTTGCGCTTGCCGAAAATAAAAAAGACATTAATTTTTATTAATTTTCAAATATGGAGTGGTCGAAGAAAGAAGATAAAGTAGCGGTTATCGCGTTGCACCGCTGTGGTTACGCGCCAAAGTTTTCAATATTCTACAAAAATTGAAAATAACCCTACGATTTGTTTATCGCACTATCAAACGATTCACTGAAAATTCAAGGTTCGAAGATCGTAAGAGGACCGGCCGACCTCGTACAGTTAGGACACTCGCGATCATCAAAGCAGTGAAGGCGCGAATCCAACGAAATCCTGTTCGTAAACAAAAATCTTAGCTCTTCAGATGGGCCTAAGCAGAACCACGGTCAAAAGGGTGATCAATGAAGACCTAGGACTACGAGCTTATCGTAAGAAGACCGGACATTTTTTGAACGAGCGTTTGAAAAAAATTAGGCTGGATGATCCCGCGCTTTGTTACGGCGGTACGCGGAAAAATACCGCGAAATTTTGTTTTCGGATGAAAAAATTTTTAACATCGAAGAAAGTTATAATAAACAAAATGATAAGGTGTATGCCCACAGCAGTGAAGAAGCCAGCATGCGTATTCCGAGGGTTCAACGAGCACATTATCCTTCGTCACTCATGGTTTGGCTTGGAGTCGCATATTCAGGCTTAACTCAGGTGTTTTTCTGTGAAAAAGGTGTAAAAACCGTGCCAAGGTATACCAAAATACCGTCATAACAAACATAGTGGAACCTCTTTCTCAAACAATGTTCAAAAACAGACATTGGATATTCCAACAGGACTCTGCACCAGCTCATAGGGCACGAAGCACGCAAAACTGGTTGACCGCCCATGAAATTGACTTTATCGGACATGAAGACTGGCCCTCTTCTAGTCCAGATTTAAGCCCACTGTATTATAAGATATGGCAACAGTTGGAGGAAAAAATCTGCGCTAAACCTCATCAGAATTTGGGAATCTCTCCGAGCATCTTTGGCTAAAGCAGCGGCAGAAATAGATAAGAGTGTGGTGCGTGCTGCGATTGATGATTGGCCGCGTCGATTAAGGGCTGTTATGTGAAAATAATATTTTTCCATTAAAGTTTTTAAATTGATTTTAGTGTAGACTTTTATATTTTATTAAAATTAAAATTTTATTTAAACTTTTGAGTAACTAATCCAATAGGTGACGGTTCTTGCGTGCTACATAGTCATAGCATGGCCACTAAGAACTATCGCTTCTATTCTATGCTTCAAGTTAATGACCTTTAAAACATCGTCATAGTATTTCTATCGACATATCAACAATATTCTGATTGACATCACCAAAATAGTTGAAATTTATTTACATAACATAATATACAATATTTTATTACATACAATATTAAAAACTATAATAAAAAAAAACTAAAACTAGTAACTTAATTATTATACAGTCCTACTCCCCGCGGTATCGTGCCAAGAACGCTGGCTGCGTTTATTTATATAACAAATGTAAATATTAACTGAAGAAAAACAATGAAATAAGGAAAAATATTTGTTATGCATCCGCTATAACGCTTGCCTAATAATTAACAAGATCACATTGACAAGGTCCGGGTTAATGAATTCTGCGAAGTATACAATAAAAACAGTGCGTTGATAACACTCGCCAAGTATAAAAGTGTCGACAAGATTTTTGTCAAATCAATTGAAATTACCGTGTCAAATTAAGTCAAATATGGCATCTAAAATTGGTGAGTCTTATTAATTTATTACTGATATTTTGGAACTTGTAATTATTACAAAAAATCCACACTGCTGCTGCAATAGGAATGGATCTGCTAAACCGGGATAAACCACAGCCATGGCCACGCTCACATGCCGGACACCATTTTTATGGGCAAAGTAGCGTAGTCAAAATACGAGTACAGTAATTAATAGAATCAGTAGTTACTTTGCGAACCTTGAAATCCATTATATTAAATATGTTAAAAATTAACTATAATCTGCGTAATAAAATAACATGATGTGTCTTCTCTAGTTTTTAGAGCACCTCCCGCCCTCCCTTAATCATGTGCACTATCCCCGTTACCACTAATCCCAGCGCCACTACTCCCAATACAACTAACCATCGTCGATAATACGACCCGTGTCTCGCCTCTAAACGAGGCATCAGGTGAGGTAAACTCTGCGGTGGCTGACCTCTAAGTACTTAGTGGTCACCCCTGAGTACTTAGCGGGAGGTGCTCCTCAAACTAGAAAAGACATATCATTTTATTTTATTACGCGGATCTTTGCTAAATAATTTTAAACATCTTTAATCAAAATACAGTATCAGCATATTATATGTATACATCCCATGAGTGTGGCCTTCTCTTTTCTGAGATGGCTTTTGGGGCTAGGAAATTTTTGTCATGCTGCCTTATTATATTGGCAGGCTTTTTACCTATCCGAATTTTTAATTTTTATTTCTGTTACATGTAGGTTTTCACTTAAAATTGCAACTAACAATCACATTGATGCCGGGAACGATTGTCCGTCATCTTGTTAAAAATTTATGTAAAATAAGTAAAGTAAAATTACAGCCTATCCGCGTTCCAATGCTGGGCCTCCTCTCACATCTGAGAGGGCTTTAGGTAGAGTCTAATCGAATGTCGATTTCTGGACGAAGCCGATTTATCGGCTATCGCTACAATCTTCGGCCGAAGCCGGAGCCGAAGACTTAAAAACCTCAAGGAATTCGGTTCAAGATCGGCCAAAACTGAATAATAAAAACGATTTTAAAACTTTTAAATTAAAGTTTTATATTGACTGTAAAATATAAAAAGGTAATTTTAATTAGCTAGAAATCTTCGCCTTCAGCTTAAACATAGGCCCATTTTGTCCTAAACCAAAGTTTTCGATGAAGGTGGGTTTTTGGTCGAAGGTCACCAAAGCTGAAGCCGAAGCGGAAGTTTTTTTTTATAGGAGAGGGGGCAAACGAGCATACGGCTTACCCACATGATGGTAAGCGACTACTGGCCCCCATGAATAACTGTAACACCAGGGGAATGGCAGGTGCGTTGCTGGCCTTTTAGAAAGGATAAATATCATTTCTTGAAGGTCCCTAAGTCGAATCGGTCCGGAAAAATCGCCGATGGTAAGTTATTCCACAGAGAGGTCGTACGCGGAAGAAAACACCTAGTGAAACGCACAGCGGTGGACCACCAAGCATCCAGATGGTGTGGATGGTATCGTGAAATTTGGCGGCTGGGATTAATCCGAACAATTCCTCAGAACACTCCCCGCGGACCGGAAAGTACTCGTTCGTTGACGATTCAAGCCGCTCTGCGCTGGATGCGGTCAAGTGGAAGGAGCTGGCACTGGAGAGCTCCAGCCCAGAGATGGGAACAGTATTCCATGTGAGGCCGAACCTGCACCTTGTAAAGTCGCAGGCGGTGTGTCTGCATGAAATACTGTCCCGCTCTGCTGAGCACGCCAAGCTTTTTATAGACCAAGCTTCGGTCATACATTAGTTTTAGGACAAGGAGATGTTCGCCACGCTGGCCCAATGCGTGTAAGCGGATCTCATGTCAACGAAGTTTTTTCTCAGACATACCGGTTTTCTACCAATGTTTTTCTTCATCAACGAGCAGGTAGTAAATCATCGCTTAAAAATGCAATCAACAAGTGAATTAATGCCGGACGAACTCATTTTTATTATGTATTATGTCCTTAGCACGGCACGCTAAAAATATAAATAAAACATATTTATCTCTATTATATACCAGGACCTTTAACCTTTTCGTTGCTGACAAAATGGCGGAAGGTTAGAAGGTCCTAATAGATTTGATAAAGAAGCGGGACTCTAATTTTAAAGAGAACTGATAATTATAATATACTGGATGTTACAAAACCACCCGTATAGCCGAAAGGAGGTTAAATGGGGTCTTATAAACTATGACATTGGGACGTCAAATACCTCAGTCCCCCCGTGACCATGGGTGCTGTAAAGTACTCGAAACGTCGGGAATATAAAATAAGTTAATACACGCGATAAAATCCGTAAAACTAGTTTTATTTAAATGTGTAGTGTTCGCGTAAATATAAGAAATCATTATATAAACATTTTATTAAAATTACATGTATAACATAATGTTTTTAGAAATTAAATATTTTGAACGTACATTTTTACAGTACTACAATCAAAGTTTATACAGATTTTCTTATTAACCTCCATCTATTTATTTATCATTACAGTTCTCATTTGCCTGCTGTTCTGTTTGGTGTACCTAAGTATGGTTGCTGCTGAGATCCCCTGTGTATGCCCTTATAACTATCTACCAGTGTGCGGATCTGATGGCAACACCTACGGGAACGAACAGTGCATGAAGTGTGCCAACCCTGAACTGAGTGTCGCTAGGCGTGGACCTTGTTGAAAAGCTACGAAATATTATGAAGTACCTTATGTTGCAATACACTACAATATAATTAAAATTATCGACATGTTAATTATATTATGTAAGAACTTAGATATTTGTATATATAAATAAATTATATATAGATATAATTTTATGATTTACCTACAAGCTTTGTACCAACCTCTTTAGTCATAAAAGAAACATGATATTTATACAAATAAAAATACTTTTTGTTAAACAAAAACCTTACGAAATAATGTCTTAAAAATTATATTTTCTACTGATTTATTGATATTTTTGGCATTGGCTACCTATGGCCTCTATAGTAAGAACGCTGGCTGCGTTTCCTCGCTGAATGACTAAAGGAACTTGCCTTTCAGCAAAAAAATAACCAGCCCTCTTATCACCAGCGGCGACGATAAATTGCGGATACAGTGGCTTAAGGAATATATTTTCCTGCTTCTCTTTTAAATAGCAATGCTTGCTTTGCTGTATTCCGTTCTGAAGGGTATAGATAGTCAGTATAATTATAGGCTGTGAGGCATTCCAGCTTAGTCCTCACTGACAACTCATCTGTAGTCTTCTATATTTGAAGTTCTTTGCTGAAGTCTATGTGCTGCACAGTCACTAACCATCAGGTGCACTGTATGTTTTTTATCACTTCAATTTTATAAAAAAGCATAAAAAGAATGGTTCATTTAAAGTTTATAATATACGTGCATTAAGTCATACAAGGCATTGAATATATTCAAGCGTCAATATCTCAAATGTAGCCTTTAGGTGGTTGGATCTTTTTCTTTGTCATTAGATGTTTGGACCGTGTACTGGCGCAGGCGGTGTAAGAATATCTACAACCCCATATCGTCTCATGGGTGACGTAAAAGGCGACAGAGTGAAACAAACCAGGTCATGGGCAGCAGCACGTTCCTAATAACAACTAGAAAATAAAAAAAACTGTGGTTAATAGGCCGCCTGCCAAGCGTGGCGACTATGGCATAATATGTTCAGTTCAGAGATGTACGTATGTTGGACGTTTTAGGCTGTGAACGTGTACGTGGGATGGGTGGATGGATCCTTTCGCATGATTAAACTTTTAAATAATATTAGAAAACGTTCTCATTGTCATTATTATTTGAGCTACCATAAGCAGACAGTTTTTAACGCATGCCAAGCCTTGTCCATCGCTTTTCTCGTAAATTTTGACATGTTATCGCTCCAGATAATATCTTCGCTTGCTATCGATATTGTTTCATGCCGGTATGAGACGATATTTTTATAGAATAACGGTAACCAACGAGTACACAGTCCACCTGATGGTAAATGGATGTTGTAGTTCATAGGCATCTTCGTCTATCCCTGATTAAGAATCAAAATGCCGATGCGTTGTCACCGCTTAGGACTAAGATGATATGCCTCCTTTTCAGGAAAAAGGATCTCCGGTTCATTCGAGGTGAGACTCGTTCGTTCGTTCGTTCGTTTGACCAGGTTCCTTCCAAGATGAGCTTGTCTTCCTAACCCAATGGGTGACGGTTCTTCCGTGCCACATAGGCATAGCATGGTCATTAAACACTATCGATGCTTCAAGTTAATGATCTTTAAAACATCATCATAATATTTCTATCTATATATTTATGATATTCCAATCGACCTCACCAAAATACGAGTACTTAAAATTCATATATTAAACCTATTTAAATATTGACTGCAGAAAAACCATTAAATAAGCAAAACTATTTGTTATGCATCCGCTAAAACGTTTGCCTAAAATTAACATGATCACATTTACAAGGTCCGGGTTAATGAGTTCTGCGAAGTATACAAAAAACGCAGTGCATTGATAACTCCCGCCAAGTATAAAAGTGTCGACAAGATTTTTGCCAAATCAATAGATATTACCTTGTCAAATTAAGTCAAAGATAGCATCTAAAATTGGTGAGTCTTATTAATTAATTACTGATATTTTGGAATTCGTACTTTTTACTAAATATAATTACTTACTTTACTATATAAAATCCACACTGTTGCTGCAACACGAATGAATCTGCTTAACCGGAATAAACCACGGACACGGCTATGGCCACGCTCACATGCAGGACACCCTTTTTAGGGTTAAGGAAGCGTTGATCGTAGTCCTCCTCAGAGGTGAAAACGCATATCTGCATTTTGTTCTTAATCTAAGACAGATGGTAAACATGAGCCATATTATAACAAGTGGGATGAGGGAAGTAAAGACTGTGTAAGAACCTCCGAAAGAGGCGGAGTTATAGCCGAAATAAGATTTTTTATTTTTTGGTTTTTGGCCATTTTGACGCCCTAGGCGTGTAATGAGAACTTTTTGCCCCTATTCAACCATGACCCCCATAATATCCTCTACATGATAGGCTATTCAAACTGATTATGCCTAAAGTTCGAGTCACCCCCCAACTCATTTCTAAAGTCTTTACTTCCGAAAAGGAGAAGTATCCGTAAATATATTATAGCCTATTTAAAAAAAAATTTAAGTCTAAATACAGTAATTAATAGAATCAGGCGTTACTTTGCGGAAATACATTATATTAAAAATGTTAAAAATTAATTAGCTATAATCCGCCTTATAAAATAACATGATGTTGTAACGCTCCACTCCCCTCTATATAGAAATGAAGCCGTCTATATAAAATTTACGTCACCAGGATAATAAACAAATATTGATCTTCCTCAAGGATCTTTATAAAGTTTTAGTTATAGGCCGTTAAATAAATTTATAGCGTGATCGTCTTAGTTAGGACCCTTATATACGTTGTGTTTGCTTAGTAACTTAGTTCTCTTAGGTGTCTCTTGGAAGAATAAACATTCACCAGAACAGTCGAAAGCTGTAGGTAGTGCCTTATAATTATTTTAAGCTTAAGAACTCCGTTCACGAAGATAGAGCTCAAAAATGTTAAGGAACATTTTACGTCCGTATTCCACTTGTATCAGGTTCAAATGAGTCAATTCCTTGTTAATTAATCACACCCCGCTTGGAAAAAGCTCACAATATTTATATAAAATACCAGATACAAGGGCTTCACTCTCCCACATGTAAAAAAATGTGGGGGAGGCACACGGCTCCACACACGCCGTGTGCGGTGAGCGCCAACCAAACAACGCGCTTCCCACAAAGAGGGACGTTAAGTCGGGAACTGGACCATAGTTCACAGCAAAATAACTGGCGAACCAGTGAAGAGGGCTTGGCCCCTTGGTAGTGCGTAAGCACAAACATCGAATGAAGTCGCGCATGTCAATGCGTGTAAACGCCATACAGAATGCTATCAAATCCAGTCACAGTCAAAAGTACGTCACACGGTTTAGGCAACACGTTGAAATAATAGGCACACTGGCCATAAAAAGCCCTCCGTGGGCGCCACCACCTGCCATACCGCCGCTTCTGCAGACGTGATGCAAGTGTAAGGCATCAATCACCACCAATCGCATGATCAGCACGGCTACTAGCCGCAGAGCGTGTCATGAGTCTACTGCCTACCTCAAGAAAATGGGATCCCACGTTGCCTTGAGAGTCTCCTCCCTCTAGCTACCACCCGCATGAGCACCAACCAATACAACGGCAGATATATCCAAAAGGCGGTTATAAGATAATAATAATAATTCGCCATGAGAAAGGGTTTGTGTCACTGACGTTGTGTATATGCATTTTTCATTTTTTGTTTGTCTCACTCACCAACAAGTTTCCTTCAATCATTCAAAGGTGGAAATTATAGCCCGGTAATGAGGGGACCCGAACTATAGAACTTAATATTCCTAATATAGGACTATACATTGTGCAACAGTACTATAGTAGTCAGGCACCTGACTGCCCCATATATATGTACGACCTTGGGTATGCGTCTCCGGCAACTCCCTTGTAAAAGCAATCATTACATGAATACTCTCCAGAATACAAGAACACGCTCATTAACTTTTTTTTAAATTTTAACTCATTTTTCCAATTGTATTACAAATGTTATTTATCTTTATTATTGTAAAATAATCGACTTGTATTTCTATTATTTAATACATTTTGAATATTTTAAGCAGAGTTTTTATAAATTTAAAGGTTTTGAAGACAATATTAAGTCTTTACTAAGCTAATACTTAATGTTCGAAATGAATGTATGTGAACTTTATGCTTATTAATGCATTTTAATTGTTTAAAATATTATATCTATGATATTTTAAATGATTTTATATTGAATTTAATTATTATTTATTAATATTAGTAATGCACCGTCACAATGTGTCTTACCTAGTTTGAAGAGCCATCTCACGGATAGTTTTCTCTTTTCTGAGATTGCTTTTGGTGTGAGGAAAACTCTGCTACGCTGCCCTGATGCATATTGGCAGGCTTTATACCAATCCGAATTTTTTATTTCTATTTCTGATACTTGCAGGTTTTCACTAAATTTGCAACTAACCAACACATTGATGCGATCGAATCGAATCGATTGATGGGATCGAACTCTCCGTCGTCTTGTTAAAAATTTATGTAAAATAAGTAAAGTAAAATTACAGCCTATACACGTGCCAATACTGGGCCTCATCTTACATCTGAGAGGGCTTTAGGTAGTGTCCAATCGAATGTTGATTTCTGGCCGAAGCCGATTAATCGGCTATCGCCACAACTTTTAGCAGAAGCCGGAGCCGAAGGCTTAAAAACCCAAAGAAATTCGGTTCAAGATTGGCCAAAAATTAATAACATAAACGATTTTAAAACTATGAAATCAAAGATTTATATTGACTGTAAAATATAAAAAGGTTATTTTAATTATCTCTAGAAGTTGATCTAGAGATGTTAATTATACAAGTAGTAAATTAAAAATTTTGTACAATCGACTTCAATATAAATTATCAAGGTTAACTAAAAAACTACTTGTCAAACCTTGATCAATAGCAAGGGGTTTTTTCTACCTCTAATTATATAGTCTGTTACTGGACAGGCATATCTCTTCTATTGAAGTGAGATTTTACTTTTATCGCCACCTATAGTAGCCTGGTTGGCTATAGTAGTCTAACTACCACATAACAGCTTATAACAAGCGTGCGTGCAAGCGTGCGCGCATGCGTGCTTAAGTGCGTGCGTCTGTGCGTAAACACTTTATTTAAATTAATAAGTAATGTTCTTAGAAATACAATATTTTGAAGGTACATTTTTACAATATTTACAACTACAATCAAAGTTTAACAGGTTTTCTTATTAACCTCCATCTATTTATTTATCATTACAGTTCTCATTTGCCTGCTGTTCTGTTTGGTGTACTTAAGTATGGTTGCTGCTGAGATTCCCTGTGCATGCCCTGATAACTATCTACCAGTATGCGGATCTGATGGCAACACCTACGGAAACGAACGGTGCATGAAGTGTGCCAACCCTGAACTGAATGTCGCTAAGCAGGGACCTTGTTAAAAAACTACGAAATATTATAAATTCCTGTTGTTATGATTATAATACACTCCCATATAATTTAAATAATCTACATATTAATTTTAATATGTAAGAACTTTGATATTTGATATTTGATAATTTTATGATTAAACTACAAATTTTTTCTCATCCTTTTTAGTTATAAAAGAAGAAAGATATTTACAAAAATAAAAACACATTTCGTTCAGCAAAAACCTTACGAAATAAAAATATCTGTCTTAAAAAATTATGTTTTCTACTGATTTATTATATTTTATAGCATTGGCTACATGTAGCCTCTACAGATATAGTAACAATTTGAAAATAATTTGGTCAAATTTCGGCCGAAGGCAATTTATCGGCTATCGCCACAATTTTCGGCCGAAGCTGAAGCTAAGCTAAGCTAAAACCCTAAGAAATTCAGTTTAAGGATTAGCTAAAAATAATAATATAAAAATAATTTTAAAACTTTTGAATTAAAGTTTAATATAGACTGTATAATAGGAAAGGTAATTTTTGGAACGAAGTTCCTTATCGGACGGTACGAATTTGGCGGATGCAGGCTAGGCGAGAAAAAGTGTAATATTTTTCCGTCACGACCCCTTCTGACGTAGTGTAGACGGCCTTGGCGGCTATAAGGAAGCGAGATGGAATAATGTCCATCTCCTTCGCACTTTTTCTTATCTTGCCATGAAAGAAATATTATTTTATTTTAAATGACGCTTCATTTTAATAGACGATAGTTATTCATTTATTTGTGTTTGTTATTCAATAATATAATACGTTTATCAATAATAATATACTATGAAAGGAACTTCGTTCCAACCGAGTGTTCCACGACATTCACGCATGTTTTTTATTATCGCTAGAAGTTGATATTCGCTCTCGTCCATTCTTAACAGTCCGTTCAATTTCGACCCTTGCTAGAAACCTTCGGTTTTGGCCGCCATTTCTTGCCGTTCAGTTTCGCCGAATCTTAATTTTAAGCCGAAGCTTCGGTCGGACGTTAGTTTTAGGACAAGGAAATGGCCGCCACGTTGTCCCAATGCGTGTTAGCGGATATCATGTCTTAGAAGTTTTTTTGTTAATTTCTCTGACATGCCGGTTTCCTTACGATGATTTACTTCGCCGACGAACACGAGGTAAATCATCACTTAAAAATGCAATCAACAAGTAAATTGATGCCGGAATCGAACTTGTTTGTACCTATTATCTTCTTAGCACGGCTCGCTAAAAATGTTATTGTAACATTTATCTCCAATTTTATACCAATGCCAGGACCTTTAACCTTTTCGTTGCTTACAAAATGGAGGAAGGTCAGAAGGTGCTAATAGATTTGATAAAGAATCGGAGTTGGGGAAAAAATCTTAAAGAGAAATGATAATTTTTCAATGTATACCTAATTTAAATGTTTCATAAATCTATACATATAATAAATTTGTAGAAAATTCTAATATATTCTTGAAAAAACAAGTCCAGGGGACTAATTAAAGGGTTCTGAAGCCAAATTAGTGGTTTTTAGAATTTTTGTCTGTCTGTCTTTCTGTCTGTCTGTCTGTCTGTCTGTCTGTCTATCTGTCTGTGTATTCCGGATTCACGCAAAAACTACTGGACCGATTTACATGAAATTTTGTATGTAGATAGTTAGTAACCCGGGTCAACTTATAGGCTACTTTTTATCCGTTTACGGAACTTCTAAAAAAGAAGGTTAAGTATTTTCCTTACATCAGATGTTAATTTTCTATTATATCTTAGTTATAGGCGGTATGACTGGTGTTTTTCAAATAAATACCATATTTATAAATAAAGATTGAAATATAGTTATACTTGGTGAAATAATTTGAAACTATACTGATTTAGTTATCCAAACAGCGCCATCTGTCATCAAATGGAAAAAGTAGTATATTTTGCCTTCAGTTACGTAGTTGTAAATTAGATAATATAAATAACTTACAAACATTTCAATAATTAGATTTTTTAAATTATTTCAAAATTCTAACGTTTAGTTTTTTAATATTTTTGTTATTTTATTTTAAAAGTGTAATAATTCAATTGATAAAAATGACGTATATCAAAAATATGAAAATTGATAATGTTTGTCTTAGAGTATTTATAATAGCTTGCTTATAAACACTCTAAGAGATTTTATATTGTTCGCTTCTATCGCTGATATTATCTACTAGATAGTATAGTTTTGGCTTTCATTATTTCATCTAACAATAGCGCCATCTACTTACTTCTAAATAAACTAAAATGGTTAGTCATGATAAAATTAAATAATAGAATGCTACTGAATATACGATGTAAATAATTGAAAATTCGTTCTTGGCATCGTTGGATGTGTAATTACTAGGTAGGTAGATGTGGTCAACTATCATGCCAAAGCTTAGTTTCAGTTTTTATGAATTGTATTGAAACAAATACGAGGGCCGTGTAGTTCGCCATCAGATTTCATCATGGCACGGGAGCAAAACGTGAACGATTCCCTCGAGGATGAATCTGATGATTGAAGTTACATGTATGTAAGCTGCTACTTTTTTACTTTTCAAGGGGCAATATATGCAGTTTATATTTCATTCATATTTTCGGGTATGTTCTTTTTTGTTTTTACTTTTAGAATAGAATAGAATAGATGCAGTAGTATTAAAGTTGGTAAAAATTACTGCAGTAGTATGCTTGGGTTTGAATTTTATTTTATTAATTATGGGATCCTTAGCAGATGGTAACACTCAGCCATCTTCCCTATTAAAATTAGGATGTTTTTGAATTTCAATAGCCTCGCGAATCATCATTGGTAGGAATCGGTGTTCTAATGCAAAGATTTGTTGTCTATCAGATCCGATATAATGGTTGGGACGATACTAAACATACTATCACTGACATATGACATGACATACTTTAGACTTCCCGGAGGGTCGGTGCTTCATATTAACGATATGTTCCTTTACGCGGGTTTTTATGGAACTTTCATCCAAAGATGCGTAAAAACCCCCTCGTAAAAGAAGTTAAAATTAAACGTGATAAAATCTGTGACATTAGTTTTATTCCATGTGTAGTATACATTATTATTTAACTGCATTTATGAAATTTTGGATTCTACTCGAACATAAAAAATATCTACATCTATTTTATGGTACTAATCTATATTAAATAGGACCAATGATATGAATAAAATATTTCAAATAAACATTATACCGTAAATTGATAGAAGACCATGAAATTCATCATTATTTTGTTAAAACTAAATTGACTTTAATTGTGAATGAATGTAAAGAGTAAAATGTAAATAATAATACATTTTGATTCCAAGACAATTTACCTTTCTTATGGATATATTTGAAGACACGCCCGATATAAAAAATAGTAGGTGTTTCTAGACATCAAAAAAAAGAAAAAAAAAGAAAAAAAGTGAGTTGTTGAGTAAACATTGCATCCGCGTTAAAAATTATTTTCAAGTGTTAAATGGTGTGATTCACAATAAATAATCAATAATTTAACTTTATAAGTGACAAAAAATGTGCTACAATTAAAATATGTGATTAACCATAAGTAATTTGAATGATACAAGTGTTTGAACTTTACCTGACAAAAAATACAGTAAACTGTACTTACAAACTATAATAGTGCAATAAATATATTAAATAAATCTTGTGTTAATGTACTAACACCACAATTATAAGTGATCTGTGTTTAAAGTGACAATAATATCAACAAAAAACATTGCAATTACCGTTATAACTTCAAAATTTTTATCTACAAACAATGTAAACAACTAATAACTTAGTGATTCATCTACCATAGATAATATACTATATAGGGTATCATCAACTGTTAAACAAACTGTGTTTAGATACATTTATTGACTTTCATATATGCTATCTAGTGCCATCTATGTTCAATAAGGAAAAAAAATAACAAGTATACTGCGCGAATGCAACGTAAATTATTAAATAGCACCATCTGTTGCATATTATACGTACTTTGGAGTAAAGAAGAACCTAATGATATTGCAAGTTATATTTCAAGACACTAGAGGGCAATACAAACCACTAAAATATAATCAATAATTTAATTACAATATAGAATTTTACTATTATAAAATACAAGATGTCTCTTGAAAATATTACTTTGAGAAAACATACAAAAAAAACCGACTCTTTCAATGAATCACAAGATTCATTTGACTCAATCATGTCAAATTTTAGATCATCAAGCTTACCAGATTTAACTGCAAACAAAAATGAGGTAGACGAATTAAAAGAGCAAATATTACATTTACAAAATCAACTAAAGAGCGCAGATAATGAAATAATAAAACAAAGAAAATAATTCTCTGTCTAAACTTGTTAAGCACCAAGAGAATACAATAAATCATTTAAAAAATATTTACATTAGATCTCCCAACACACCTAACATGAAAAAAGCATTAAAAAAAAGCGATATAGACGGTCGTCACTTTCAGAAAATATAGCAAACTCTAGTGCTATAGACATGGGACTGCAAAATGAACTAAATCTCACGTCAAATATGCAAAAGAACACATCAAAAGAAATTACAACATCGGTTATAAATAATCCCTCAGAGTGCGAAAACAAAGAAAACGATAGTAGAGGAAAGAAAAAGTAATAATGTACAGGAACTCAATAAATTATGTTTTGTCAGTAATAATAATAAAAGTAAAATCTTACAGTTATTAGAAGAATCTGGCTTAAGCACAAATTTTTCATGTTGCCACTATATATTTCCTGGCGGGGGAATAAAGCAGATGCTATGTGGACTAAACTCAAAATTAGAGGGATTCACAAAAAAAGACTTCTGCATCATTATGATAGGGGAATCAGATTTCAAAAAATCACAGCAATATGAGGAATATTTTTGGTATATGAAATTTGTGAAAACCTAAAAGATTTAAAATTTACAAATATAATTATCGCCTTACCAACATACATATATGGAGCAAATATATATAACTGCCGAGTTGAAATATTCAACACATTACTGAATATGGATGCATGGAGAAATAAATTCGCGCAAGTATTTGACTCAAATAACGATTTGACATACGAAATGTTCTCACCAACAACAGGGAAATTAAAGAAAAATGGAATGAGGAATATTATGGAAAATCTGATGCGTGTAATTCAAAAAACTACAACGGAAAGTATACGTAGTAGTAGTAAGTCCCGAAACACTACGGGGAAATTTAGCAGCAGAAAGTCCGTCAAATAATACACAAACACATTACATACATGAAACGGAGAATATTAACCTAACACAAGATTTTTTTCGTGTATAATAAATTATATATACTGCATCAAAACATAAATGGACTTTTGAATAAATGTGACATCATAATAGAACGTTTGAATGACCTCTCCAATAATGGAAAAAATGTTAGTATTTTATGCTTCACCGAACATAACATGATACAGAGCGACGTAAACCTTCTAAATATATCTAACTTTAAATTAGCTACATACTTTGCTCGTAATAATCGAAACGGAGGTTCATGCATATTGGTGTATAACGGCATACACTTTACAGAAATAAATTAATAAAACAATTTAATATACCTAACGTTTTTGAATGCTGTGCTATAGAGCTGACAGACCATAAAGTTATTATATTATGCATATACAGAACCCCAATTCAAAGTAAAATAAACATTTTCTTTGATAACCTATCAAAAATGCTACATATCTTAAGCTATAATAATAAACAAAAAATAATTTGCGGTGATTTTAATATAGACATGCTAAAGAAAACTAAATATTCCATTCAATTTGAACGTATTGCAAAAGAATTTAACTTGAAAATAGAAATAAACGAACCGACACGCCCTAGTAGTGGTACCTGTTTGGACATTATATTGCATAATATACGAGGATGTAATTGTGAAATAATAGAGCTGGGTGTTTCCGATCATACAGCACAGTTGATGAGATGGCCAGTTAAAAAACGTGTATTCTTAAATATTGGCATACTTTTAAACGCGATTACAGTAAAGGGAATATAAAACTTTTAAAAAAATGCATCGGCAGTCTAAGCTTCTCAGAAGCATACGAAACTGACGATCCAAATAAAGCCTACAATAACTTCTTTGACTTATTTAAACTATTCTATTACCTATGCTTCCCTATTATCAAATGTTATACGTGGTAGAGCCATGCTGCAGCTATATTAGTAGTATAGTTGTAGCACGAATGGGTCGGCTCGACCGGGGAAGGACCACGCTCTCACAGAATACCAGCGTAAAATAGTAGCTTAACGCTGCTGTGTTTCGTATGGTGAGTGTAGAGAACCGGAGACCCTTTTTACTGGAAAAGAGGCATTCCATCTTAGGCCTCACGGGTGACAACGCATCTGCATTTTGATTCGCAAAGGAGGATAGATGTAGATGTCTATGGGCCACAGCAACCACTTACCATCAGGTGGACTGTGTGCTCGTTTGTCACCCTATCCTATAAAAAAATGTAAAGTAGACCCAATTAAGAAAACAAAATGGATTACGCGGGGAGTAAAAATATGCAGCAAAAAGAGACGAGAACTACTGTGGGAATATAGACTGAAACCAAGTAAAGAAACAAAGCAAAAATTTAAAAACTATACAAAGAGATATAAAAAAATTGTTAAACTGACACAAAAAGCTCAAAACAGTTATTTCATTGAGACAAGTCATAATAAAACAAAAGCTGCGTGGAAAGTGATAAATGCAATGAAGCCAAACACACCTAAAGAAAACATTGAGGGAATAAAGATACAAGGACTGTATGTGACAAATCCTAAATTGATAGCGGATTATTTTATTATTATTATTTAAATCAAATACAGACTAATAAGGAAAAATGGGCTAATAAAAATAACACTTGCAGACACAAATCAGCCAAATCGATATTCATGGAACCAACAACAACACAAGAAATTATAACAATTATTAAAACCTTAAAAGTACAAACACCACCGGATACGATAACATACACACAAAGATAATTAAAGTGGCACCTCTAATAGCTCCTATACTATGTTATAATATAAACAATTGCATACAAAGTGGAACATTTCCAGAAAATCTGAAAATTGCAATCATCAAGCCTTTATATAAAAAAAGAAGATAGAACAAATGTTAGTAATTATAGACCGGTGGCATTACTATCGATTTTCTCTAAAATATTCGAAAAAGTTATTTATATTAGGCTATATAACTACTTGGAAATTAATAATATCTTATGCGAAGAACAAATGGGATTCAGAAAAAACAAAACTACCAATATGGCTATCTACAACTTTCTGGAGAAAATATACCGGAACATGGATAGTAGGAAACCAGCTGTGGCAATGTATATGGACATGAGTAAGGCCTTCGATTATGTAGATCATAGTATACTACTAAACAAATTATACATCTATGGAGTTAGGGGAAACGTGCTTCAATTAATGAGATCTTATCTAGAAGACAGAAAACAAATAACACAAATTACCCGAATAGATATCAAGTCTAAAACCGAAAAAATATACTCTTCCGATACACAATTGATTAAATACGGAGTTCCTCAGGGTGGAGTTCTTGCCCCGCTCCTTTTTATCATTTATATAAATGACTTTCCAAATTGTACAAGTCACCAAATGTCGTTATTTGCCGATGACAGCATAATGTCTGTAAGTTATAATAGTAATAATTATGATGACATTGAAAGTGAAATTAATAATAGTCTTATATCAATTATTGACTGGTTGAAAGAAAACAACCTAAAAATTAATCTGGACAAAACCAAAATAATGACTTTTCAAATAAAACAAAATACCTCAATAAATCTACATATTAAATATATGGGTCAAGACGTAAAAGAAACAAAGGTAAAGAAATTTTTGGGACTACATATAGACAATGATATGTCGTGGAAGACTCAAATTGATAGTATTTGTAAACAATTGCACCAATTTGCATACGTCCTTTATATTTTGGGAAAAATTGCAAACCAGAGAGCACTACTAGCAGCATACCATGGCTATGTCACCTCAATCTTGAGATATGGCGTTATATTTTGGGGCAATGCACCCAACATTCGCGATGTGTTCATTGCGCAAAAAAATGTCTATGTGCAATCTGTAATTTAAAAGCACCAACACGTGTAAGCCATTTTCAAAATTAAAAATTCTAACATTTCCTCATTATATATTTATTAAACAAGCATTTTTGTAAAACGTAATGTTAACTTGTATAAATTTGTGGAAAGTCAACGTCGCTCAGATAAGCTTCATTTAGTACCAAGTAGAACTGTTTTTACAGAAGAGTATATACGCAATGGCACCAAAAGTATATAACAAAATACCTAAGTACATTAGAGATTGTGACAACATTAATATTTATAAACGTAAACTTTTGATCTACTAAATGATAAAGCATATTATTCCATAGATGAATTCTTAATGACACATTTTGTCATTAAAATATTATATTATTAAACTGCATTGACTACATAACTATCATGACATGTGCCAATTAATACTAGATGACAATTAGATAAAATGACAACAATTATTGTATGATATAATATATTACCTTTATTATCTTTAAATTTTTCATAATTATTAATATATTATATAATGATTTTAATTAGAACCATCAGAAGAAGAAAAATTTAATGAATGTTGCACTTGTTAATTTTATATTTTGTATGCCTACTGGCGGGACATAGAGAACCTACTTTGTATTTTATTATGTACATATCGAGATCTGTAAATTAACCTATGTTCACAAAATAAACAGATTTGATTTGATTTGATTTGATTTGACATATACATATATGCACGTGTTCCTGTAGCTATTATATCTGTGCCAAATACAAATCATCTACGTCTAAATAGTCTTTTAGAATTCAAAAAAAAATCTTTGACAGACATACGAGTAGAGACACAGACACCAAGGTAAGTCTAAAAGTAATCGAATTTTGCTAAATTTGGCACGGAATAGCATTTAATGATGTTTCTAAATTCAAGTTCACGCGAGCGAAGCCGCGGGTAAAATGCTAGTATTATAAAATAATTAGACATTTAAACGGATTTTTTTCTTTATCAGACTATATTGTCTGTTACTGAACAGGTATCTGTTCAATGAAGGCTAATAATCTTTCGTTCGCCAGATGTCGCTAGTAGGGACTGAGGTGAAGTTTTTGTTACACAATGTCATATAATTGAAAAGTTGCGTTTTATATAAAATGTTACCTATTTCTAGAATATTAGATAAATACACAAAACAACGCCTCAGTAACAGAAACAGAAACTTTTTTATTCAATATAGATTATACATAATACGAGTACTTATTGAAAGTCATTCTTTTGTTTAATTACCACTGGTTCGAAAAAAAACCTCTGTCCTGGGAAGACCCAGCAAGAAACCCAGCGGGACTTTTTTTTTAAATAACAGCTTGCAATCATGTATATTACACAACATCACAAAACAAATTAGAAATAGCTTGGTAGCGATCACCTCATTCAGTGGTTTGTTACTTCATAATTTATTTCACTTCGTTAATGTTTTTCACATTTTTTAAACTCTTTTTTAATTTTTGTACTGGGAATATATGTAGTTTGGTTTATTCATTTCTAATCTAATTAATATAAAATATAACTAATATTACAAAAACAAACATTAACCCTTACATTTCCCTAACAAATGAACTTCCCCGCCATGTAATTTGTTAAATATTTCACCTCGTTTCTAAGTGGCGTCGCCCCGATGACCAAAAAAGTCGTGGATTCCCTCATTGAAGTGAGAACTTAGTTTAATTGCCACCTTTAGTAGGCTAGTTGGTAATGGCCAGATAACAGCGTGCTTGCAAGCATGCGTGCATATGTGTACAGGTGCGTGTTTATAGAAATAAAATATTTTCAAGGTTAATTTTTTACAGTAATCATAAATTCAATCAAATTTTATACAGGATTTCTTATTCACCTCATTTTCTTCTTTCTAATTTTTTTTTATCATTATAGTTCTCATTTGCCTGATGTTCTGTTTGGTGTACTTAAGTATGGTTGCTGCTGAGATCCCCTGTGTACCCTGTGCCCTTATAACTATCTACCAGTGTGCGGGTCTGATGGCAACACCTACGCAAACGAACTGTGCATGAAAAGGAGTTTTGGCGGGAACTTGATCGGCGGCGGTTTGCTGCTCCTGTATTATTGTTTGAATAAATGGTTTGAAGTGGATTTTGATAAGTAAAAGTGGTGCGATTTTGTGTATTAAGTGTCTGCGCATGTAAACTATTAGTGGAAACGGTGAAACAAGTGCTCTGATGGTGATGTGATTCTCAAGATAAGGTGTCTATCTGCTTAGGTGCCTTGAAATACCATCGCCAACTGTCAGCTGTCTGTTGATTCAAGTTGCCGTCAAAATCTCCAAAGGGCTGCACAATGTGACGCATCAACATATTGTGAAGCAGTGTACTAGGAAGGATGAATAAACATTTGGGAAAATTATAATAAACCGAATAAAAATACCTAATACTTGGCCTAAAGGTCTAGATACCAGGCCATAAACTCCAAAAAAAAAACCGTGCATGAAGTGTACCAACTCTAAACTGAGTGTCGCTAAGCAGGGAATTTGTTAAAAACTACGTAATATTATGAATTACCTATAGCTATGACTATAATATACTCTACTACAATTTAAATTATCTATATGTGTATATATATGTATGTTATACTTATGTAAGAACTTTGATATTTGTAAGTATATATAAATAAATACTTAACAAGATGTAATTTTATGATTTACCTATCTACAATTTTTTTCTTTTAAAGGAGTCTTTCGTTTTTGGGCCCACTAGAAATTTTAACGACCCTTAATGGTATTACATACAAAAAAAAGTTACCAATTTATTATAATAAATGGCCTATACATTTTATGAATATCTAAACGGAATCAAGAAATCTAAAAAAAATGAGTGGTTTTGATATTCCGTGTTCTGGTTAATGTAACATGGGGAAAAATGCGTGTAATGAATCATTTTTGCAGTTTCTATTAAAAGAAAATGTATTTTTACCAAGATAACTTATTATATACATATTATATTTGTACTTATTTGTATATTATATATTTATTACTAAAAAGGGATACCACTGAGATTTTTATCCTATTTCTAAAAGTGTTAGCTTATATCATATAACATGGTTCCTGTATAGGACAATTACTATACTCTTTGGTTCAAAGACACCGTGGAACGAAACGCTATTTTGTCATTGACTTCCGTGCTGGGTAAAAACCGACGGCCATATTATCATAATATAAGCATCATATCTATGTCTGTGCCGGCGGCCGGGTATTACTTTACGGCATTGACATTCGTCAGGCTGCTGTTTTTTGTACTTACTTACTTATCTGGAAGATCAGCATACACTGAAAACAATTAAATAATATTTGTGGATTTCAACGCACTGTGCGAAGACAATAACTAGCCGAGACAGGAGCAGATGTGCGCCAACTTTTATATTTGTGGATTTCTCAAGAGGTGAGTATCTTATCTTATGGAATGCGAAGAATTCAATTGTACAAAACCTACAATTGATTTAAAGTTTCAAACTTTTATGTGAAATATATCTTATTTTTGTCACTCTCGAAGTTCTAGTCCAAAAATATTATACTACAGAAACGAAAACTACTAAGTTTCGTTTATAATGTATTACATTTTATTTTATTTTTACTGAATATTGAGATATGGTACGATTTTTTAGAAATAAAAATAAACGACCCACACCCACAGACATTTAACGATCTATACATGTTTTAGTACTTAATTATTTTAAGTTTGTAAAAATACTAATAAATATCCCTTCATATTACTAACAAATTAATATGTCAATGTCTAATCAATGCAACAAGTGTTGGATTATATTATACAGGTTAGCCAAATATTCCACATTATGTATTTAATTCGCCAATGACATTTGAAAATGAAAACTGACGAGTTTAATTAAAAGCAGGGTGATGCAACTTTGTATGAAAGCTTAAAAATCTGCACACAATCATGGTTTTGTCAATGTTCGTGTTGGGCTTGTTAAAATAAAGCGAGAAAAAAATATCGCTGTTTCTTTCCTTCATGTTGTTTTAGATTGCCATTTTAAAAATTAGATACAAAAATTCATATTATATCGGAAGAAACTAAAAATGTTAATTCTGTGTTAAACTTTTTTATGTTTGCTCTTTAAAGTATAATTACATACATATTACTCTGAGATTTGCACAATTAATTTACCTATTAATTGATTAAAATAAAATTATTAAATATTAGCAGAATTCTATCAAATTAAGCCATGAATTAATAGAAGAAAAAAAATTACATTTGTTTGTCAACGTCTTTCATATTGAAAATATTTTCTGAAATTTATTCAAATTTATTTCATAGGTTTAAATTTTAATATTTATTATTGATTTTTGCTTAAATTCAGTTATTATGGGCTCAGAATACTTCATAATATCGTCGTGAATATACAGTAAAGATTTTTTGTGAGATGTATAAGATATTCACTATAAATGAATTAATTATTTCAAAATTTTATGCACTATGTGTGATCATCATCGAAAGTAAGTTAAGTGTTGTGCAAATAAAAAGCACAAAATCATCTGATCACTTTCTGCAGGTTTCCTATAATAGGAAAAGAAAAACTTATGACAATATGGTGGTAAGTCTATAAACATTTTGAATTTATTGACCGTTATTTGTAGGGATTATTACTATACTGACTCGAATTGTATCTGTTTCAGATCACGTATTTGGGCTGAGTTAAGTTTTCACCATGAGAATTTTGCTGATTTAAATTTACGTTCACCGTAGAGCTTTTAGTGTACACTCATAAACACGTGTTTCCGTTTTTTAGTATGAAGTTGGCGTTCTTCTCTTGGTAGAGAGTAATTGTGTTCTGTGATTAAAAGTATATGTGAGTGTATAATACAAGTTTACTTTTGCTCCTAGAATTTTGGAAAATCTATAATTTATGTTGAATTACCTAAAACATATGACAAACACAATTCTTATTAGTATGTTAAAAGTGTCAAAGTATTGAAGTGTTATGTTATTGGTAAAATCTAATTTAATTAATAGAGAAAATAAAATCACACAAAATATACACAAATCTATGTTAAAAGTGTCTGTCAGAGTAACTATATCCACAACCGTTACATCCTATCAAAAGCCCATTGCTGAACATAGACCTTCCCTCAGATTTCCTCAAAGGAGGATACTTGCTATAGTTGCCATGCTTAGTAGACGAGTCGGCAACCAGTTTTTTTATTGGTAGTTGTTAATAGGAAGACGCTGCTTAAATTCAGAAGGAATGTACACACATTCCTTCTGAATTTAATATTTATAGATATAGATAACATAAAAATAAATGGATGTTATTAGGGAATACATATTAGTGTTAATATTTAATTAAATACATCTACTATTTATGTTTATTATATTTAAACTCCATCAGGGAAGCAAGAATTTTGTTTATATTATTTTTATGTTATTTTGTTGATTGTAGGTAATGTACATTCTTTCTGAATTTAATATTTTTTTACTTCTTTATTTTTTATTTGCATTCCCAATTTTTTCAGTTACATCTACTTGATGCAGTTAGTTGTAACTGCCTAAGAATATTGCAATATTCTTAAATAATATAAAGTATTGAAACTGCTCATTCCATTAGAAGATTTGTATGTGGATGTTCAATTTTAAGAGCTCATTTTAAGAACTCAGCAGAAAGAGATATTATTTTGCAGTGGATACCATCACACCAGGTACTTACTTTACTTTAATAGCCTGTAAGTGATCCCCTGCCTGAAATAGGCTTGCCCGGAGGAGTTGGCATAATCGCTTTGGCACACAGATTGATGTTTGTAGTATCATACACCTCGCACTACAAACAATTTGGCTATTCACCACCAGGTTATCTTTAACTTTACAGCCTATCAAAAGTCTACTGCTGAACATAGACCTCCCCCCCCTCCCCGCAGATTGCCTTATAGGGGAGATATTCGATAACCACAGTTTTTTTTCTTTAGTTGCTACTTCTTCCTTACCTTACCCCATATTTGTCTGCCTTTGTACTTAATACACAAGTAATATTTTTTTACCTTAAATGAAATTAGTGTAAATGTAAAACGTCTAGGAACTTGTACTTAGTCAAATAATGTTATAATTCTAAAATAACTACTTCACTTGTTTACCTTTCTGATTTGATGTATTTTTTTATTTCTTTTTACCTTAGTGGAATCTGGTTTACTATAAAAGTATTATGAAGGGAAACGAGTACATTCTATTTATATATAATTTAAGAGACATTAAGACTGTTTATTAGTAATAAAGATTGAAATAAATAAAATATTAATAAATATCATTATTTAGGTGGAAGACACTGTAAAACTATAGTCTGTTCGGTTAGTTGATGAAAAAAAAACACTTTTCAGGTGGATCATTTAGAATGAGTCTGCAATCTTGTCGGTCGAGAGCTTCTACAACTGTATGGAGACACAAATGATAACAGGGATATGGAATTACAATTCATGAATATTGAAGACATCGGTAACATCCAACAAACACCTCTTATGCCTGTAACTGTAACTCCTGCCATTTCCAGAGCGGCATCAACAATTACTATAATATGCAGACCTTTTCTATCAAAAGGTTTAAATTATTTCTTAAGCAAAAATTGTCTAGTAAGGGTTATTATACTACTAGAGAGTAAATGACTGATAATAACCCCTGGGAATGAGGTGATCGCTACCATGCTGTTTCTAAATGTTTTCAAAACAATTGTATAAAAAATTATATTGTAAAATGTGCTTTTTTTTTAAAAAAGTCTCGCTGGGTTTCTTGCTGATTCTTCCCAGGACAGAGGTTTTTTTGCGAACCAGTGGTAAAAGTAAAAAATGACTTTTAATAAGTATTATGTATTGTAATCTATATTGAATAAAAATGATTCTATTCTATTCTGTGGCTAGTTATAAGCGTGCTGCTTCTACTTCTGACACTGTATTTTTAAGTTATGTAATCATTTATCTAGATTCTTAATACCTAAACTAAAAGAACTACTAACCTAAAAGAGATTGCTGATTGATAACTCATTTTATGTGCCACTGTGCGCTCGTATTTGTGAATACCACTAAATGAACCTCACAATGATTGGAATAATTTATACACAATTAGTAATGATGCATATTTATATAGTAATATAAATATGCATCATTACTATAATTTTGCCACAGTTGCTACGCTTGTGGCAACCAAAGCTTTGTGGTATTCTATAGGAGATGTTGCTGCTCATCTCCTGGTATCTTTATTTTACTCTGTTACGACTTTTACGACACCATACGGGACGAAACGCGATGGCAGTTGACGGAAGGGCTATACAATATTTTACATTATATATTTAATTTAGGGAAGACCTATGTTTAGCAGCGAATTGTTGTAATGATGACGAATAATAATCAATAAAACTTGTAATTATTGTTGCTTACTTGACCTGTTTCTACTATGTGCCTTATTATAAATAAAGCACCTAATTTATAAATAAACGCCGAGCAAGTTGAATAGATGCTCTGGTACCTTTTCGTATCTCTTTCAATTGACAATTTCCTTTTGTTTTTTTTTATAGAATAAGTGTGACAAACGAGCGCACGGTCCACCTGATGGTAAGTAGATGCTGTGGCTCATAGACATCTACATTTATCCTCGTTTAAGAATCAAAATGCAGATGCATTGTCACCCCTGAGGACTAAGATGGAGTGCTTCGTTTCCAGTAAAAAAGGACTCCGGTTCTCTACACTCACCATACGAAACACAGGAGCATTAAGCTACTATTTTACGCTGGTAGCGTGTCCTACCCCGGTCGAGCCGTATCCGTACACAACTAGTTTAAAACTTCTTCATCATTACAGCCTATAGGCCTCCCCCAAGGAATTATACAAAGCACGGTTCTGAGCCACCTGCATCCATAGACTTTGAATATCTTACCAGGTCGTCACTCCAACTAGAGGGTAGCCGTCCCACACTGAGCTTACCGGTACGAGACTGCTACTCGAGAATTTTACAATTTAGCTTTAATTGCAGTTGGATGTAAACATGCTAATCAATGAACACATTTTAAAAGAATGTCCTGGCACTGCACCTCGCGGCCTGTGATACTTATAATAGACTGCTTTAAGAATATGATGATTTTACAATAATAAACAATAAAAATGCAGTGACAATACAGTGTTTCTTTTTATCCTAACACAAATAGTTCAAAACACCTTACATGCTTTTTATTTTTCGTGGTTAATATCGTAAAAATCGGATATGTTACTATCCAGTCATTTTGGTTTTAATGGTGCTTGGAATGTAAACATGTTATTCAATCAATACAAATTAATAACAATGTCCTGACACTGCACTTGTGTGTCACTTTTAATACTGCTTTAAGAATGTGATGATTTTACAATAACAAATACAGTGACAATACAGAGTTTTTTATCCTTACACGACCAGTTCAAAACATCTTACGTGCTATTTATTTTCTCAATCGCTGTAGAGGTAAAACTCGCTAAACACCCTTAATAGTTCACTGTTGGACGCACACATGCACCTAAAACCGTGTTACTGGTTGCAAATGATATTAGATAAATAAGTACATGTGCTTGTTTCAATATTCATTAACTTTTTCAGGTGGGTTGCTTAGAATAAATGTGTATGTCTTGTAGGCTGAAATCTTGCAGAGCTGCTCGTAAGCAGAGACAAAAAGTATATGGATATTGAAGACAACAGTCTTATATCACATAAAATATCCTTATGATTCCTAACAATTTCATAAATGGACATGTTATTATCAAGTTATTTTGAAAAATCTTTTGGAATGATAATGACTGACAATAATAAATACAATTAAATTATACATGTGTTTTGTAATCCTTACATAACTAGTTTAAAACATCTCACTTCATATTTATCAACATAAATAAACATGATATTACCTAGTCATTTTGGCTTTAATGGTGTTTGGGGTATAATAACTAATCAGTTAATATATTTTAAAGCAAAGTTTACACACTGCACCTTTACTAACCAACAAAGATATATCAAAATAAAGTTTTAACACCGCGCCTGTCTGTCTGTTCCACTATTAATAGACTACTTTTGAAATGATTACAGTAATAAATACAGTGGTATTTTACTTTGTGTTTTATCCTTTACAACCAGATTAAAACATCTTTCTTACTATACAGGGTATTTTTGAAACGCTCCCGAAAACGAAGACAGATGATAGTACTAAGGATACCTATGATGATGGGTCACAAAAATTCGATACCGAGGAAAAAAAATCATCTTTTCACAACGTTTTATTAACTTTTTCACGCTCCATCATGTTATTACAGTTATTTGAAACGATCTTTCACAAAAAATCATGAAAATACTGAAAAATAAAACCAGCAGTGGAATTACTGAATTACAATCAGCTGACTAGGGTCAATGTACGCGCGAACGCCGAATTCGCGCGGCCCGCAGCTAGCGATGGTACTACCACAATACCTAATAATTTACAACACTTGTCTAAATACCTAACTTATCTACTTAACCTACTAATTTGCCACTGTGCTTGTCTCCACGTAGCCACTTTAATTCAATTCACAGGTTAAATAAACCAAATAACTGGTTCGATTCCCCGCTAATGAAAAAATACTTAAATAAAATGTTTACAAGGTTAGAGTCATGCTTTGTTATCCATTGTAGGTATTTTTATTATTCTGATTACGTGGTAAAGCCATGCTGCAGCTATATTAGTAGTATAGTTGTAGCACGATGGGTCGGCTCGACCGGGAAGGACCACGCTCTCACAGAATACCACCGTAAAATAGCAGCTTAACACTGCTGTGTTTCGTATGGTGAGTGTAGAGAACCGGAGACCCTTTTTACTGGAAAAGAGGCATTCCATCTTAGTCCTCACGGGTGACAACGCATCTGCATTTTGAGTCTTTATTGAGGATAGATGTAGATGTCTATGGGTCACAGCAACCACTTACCATCAGGTGGACTGTGTGCTCGTTTGTCACCCTATACTATAAAAAAAATTATAGTCCAGAATAAGTTAGTATTCAGTTATGTACCTATTCAGATCAGTTCAGTACTAAGTTATTTAAAAAAAATTAGGTATGAAACAGCTTACCGATCCTCCGTGACCTTATGAGATTCTTCAAGGCACATTAACATGTTGCCGTATTCACGAGCACTATAAACGTACCTACGCGTTAGACATTATTAAAACCAAACAAAAAACACAAAACGTAACAACAAGAACAACATCATTAATTAATAAATAACAAGTAATAACGATAATAATTTAATAAACAAAACAATTCAACTATCGCTCGTGATAGTCAACATGGCACTGTCTCGTCTCAAAAACTAAAATTATTGTAATGTCCTTGAAGCATGTGTTAAATTCCACAGCGCGAGGCGACACGAAGCAGCGTGTGTGTGAAAGGGAAGGGTAGAGTGAGTAAGTAGTATAACCTAATGCATTGTTGCGTACCGATCTAGGAAAGAGTTCGAGCCCGCGAGGATATTGACCCTATTGTCAGCTGATTTTCTTTTAAAGTTTCACTGCTGGTTTTATTTTCAGTATTTTCATGATTTTTTGTGTGAAATATCGTTTCAAATAACTGTAATAACATGATGGAGCGTGAATAAAGTTAATAAAACGTTGTGAAAAGATGATTTTTTTTTCCTCGGGATCGAATTTCTTTGTGACCCATCATCATAGGTATCCTTAGTACTATCATCTGTCTTCGTTTTCGGGAGCGTTTCAAAAATACCCTGTATAGCATGTAAAGGTAATATTATAAATGAACATATTATCTTTTATTCATTTTGGCTTTAATCATATTTATTTAATTACTGTAATGGTGTTTGTGATGTATATTCACTAATCAATCAATACATGTAAAAAATAGCCTTCACACCATGTTTCTTGGTCAGTGTACTATTTTTTGCCGGAACTACTAAAAGGATTTTCCATCAGTCTAAAAGTACCTATAAATGTTAAATGTACCTGCAACTTTGTTTTATGCTATTAATTATTTAGCTGTCCTATTCTATTCTATATACACTATTCTAACTCACAATACTAATAGAAATCAACTTTTAGTTTAGGCTCAGAAGGGCTAGAACCCAGAGCCGTAAAGCCAGATTAAAAAAAAATAGCGTTTAGTTTCTTTTTAGGTTATTGTGATATTCATATTTTAATTTCTCTGAATTCCCTTTAGATGCGATAAAACTAATATTAATTTTGCAATCTATAGATTATAAGGAATAAATCGACATACATTTCATTACGTATCCCTAAAATTTGTAGTGGGCCCATTCTCCATACAAAAAGAAATTGTCTCCTTAAATTACAAAAATACCTTTCTTATAAAATTATACCTTTTATTTATTTATTGAGATATATTGCCCAACTGTGGCCGCAGCCACAGAATAAATAATAGTACTACGTACAGAAGTTGTACTCCTTTAATATTGACTGCTTTCCGACGTTTTAATAGCCTACATAGTTATTATTAATGTGATAAATCGCGTACGCAAGCTAATTAATACTTTATCGCTCCGCGAATTAAGGTAACGAACCAGGCTTCAACAAAAAATATATTTATTTATTCCGACAGAGTTACAGTAAGAAGATTATTACTACAATATTCAATATTAACTGACTACAATTGTCTATTTATACTTAAGTTATATGCAACAAAACTATTTACTAAGCTTATTTACTGCATATGCCTGACCCAGATGAGATTGCTGATGATGTGCAAACGAATGAGATTTGGCAGGGGTGTTCAG
Organism: Parnassius orleans; assembly: GCA_029286625.1. Classification (NCBI taxonomy): domain Eukaryota; kingdom Metazoa; phylum Arthropoda; class Insecta; order Lepidoptera; family Papilionidae; genus Parnassius; species Parnassius orleans. The sequence continues at coordinate 1,497,105 of JAGSMP010000078.1, forward strand.
CCTTAACTCCTCCCCCCTCAAGAGATTAATTATCCGAAGGTGGTTCAAGCGACTTCGGAGAATTTCGAGAACATAATTTGAATTTCATTAAAATGATACATACTATACAGATTACTACAATATTCAATATTAACTGATTACAATTGTCTATTTATACTTAAGTTAAGCAACAAAACTATTTACTAAGCTTATTTACTGCATACGCCTGACACAGATGGGATTGCTGATGATGTGCAAACGAATGAGATTTGGCAGGAGTGCTCAGCCTTAACTCGCGCGAGTGTCCCTATTACTTTGCATCTTTTCCCTTTCCTACGTCACAACGGACTTTCCGTGGTTACTAAGGGCTGTTAATAAAGAGTAAAAAAATACATTGTGAAATGGTAAGTTACTTAGGTAAAGTACCTATTCTGACTATAATCGACCATATTTCCGCTACTATGTGAGTTCTGTGATGCCAAACGCATGCAACTTGCAAGGCTATTCGTCGGGAAGCGCGATGCTTGGCTCATCAGAAATAGGTAGATAGTGTAAACAACAAATAAACCCGAAATACGATTCCTAACTTCTGTTACATTTTTAACTATGTAGAATATGATCACATTTCTATGTGATCGTATTCTACTTAGTTAAAAATCTTGTAAACAAAGTTTTAATTTCAGTATTTTTTGTTATTATAACTTTAAATATTTTAATTATAAAAGACAAGTATAGGTATGTAAGTAGGTACTTGGATAGTGAAATGAACTTCAACTAAGTTTTGTAATAAAGTACTTAGGTATTACTTCTGTAGTTAAATTATTACTTAATTCTTTTTTCGCTATAAGTTAAAAAAATGAAATAAATTCACCTTTCATTATCCTTCGGTAACTTAAAAAATGATAGGTATATCTGAATCCTTTTAATTGCTCAGTAAGCATCCATCCCCGCAATAATTATAGTAGGAATGAAGTTTTGCCATTATAACGTGTAACGTTTTACGTGGTAGAGCCATGCTGCAGCTATATTAGTAGTATAGTTGTAGCACGAATGGGTCGGCTCGACCGGGAAGGACCACGCCTCACAGAATACCAGCGTAAAATAGCAGATTAACACTGCTGTGTTTCGTATGGTGAGTGTAGAGAACCGGAGACCCTTTTTACTGGAAAAGAGGCATTCCATCTTAGTCCTCACGGGTGACAACGCATCTGCATTTTGATTCTTTATTGAAGATAGGTGTAGATGTCTATGGGTCGCAGCAACCACTTACCATCAGGTGGACTGTGTGCTCGTTTGTCACCATATCCTATAAAAAAAAAAAAAAATAATTTATGAAATAGATAGGTAATATACATATATATTATTCTTACTTACATTCAAACTTTTTAAATATTTAAACCTACATTATACTTAAATAGGTATACTAAACACTAAACAAAAACTATTTCAACAAGTATTTCCAAAAAACTATTTACGTAAACAGCGTTAAAAAACTTAAACATTCAATCGCCTAGAACGCGCTAGCCCCAACTGCGTTCTGCCCCGGGGGCGCCTCGCGATTGTAGGTAATTATTTCACGCAAGTAGCAATAGTGACAGAAGCCTGCCGCAGCCAAATTATAAAACTATTTGCAAATAAAGTAGGTAATTACAATGATTTTTTAGCATTTTGAAAATAATTAGGCGTATGTATAAAGTTACAGCCTATATACGTCCCACTGCTGGGCACAGTCGTCCCCTCATTTCTGAGAGGGTTTTAGGGCAAGGAAGTGTCCGCCGCGCTGCCCCAATGCGTGTTGCCGAACTTCACATGTCTTCGAAATATTTTTTTTCTTATTTCTCAGACATTCGGGTTTCCTCAAGATGTTTTCCTTCACCGCTGAGCACGTGGTAAATCAAAATCAAATCGATATTTTAGCACTTAGTATTCACTTTTTCATACGGCTTAAATAAATATTCCTTTCTGTGTATTAATAAATAAAAACAAATTTATTTTCCTAGGGTTTTTGAACTATGTGCGGATAAATTCTGTAATAATCGAGAACATATTAGATTAAATAAGATAATATAGATTAAATAAATAGATTAAATAAATATGTAAAAGAATTTCATAACAAAGCAAGGCTTACGTTAAAAATGTTGTTATGGTATGGCCAACCTAGTAGGGGGCCCATATTTGAAGATATAAGACTAAAGCGTAAAATATTCGAATCTATATTAAAATGGTAATTTATAAAAATTAAAATGGATATTTTGACCTTACTTTGTTCTAAAAAATGTTTCTCGTCTTTTTGGAAAGGCACTATGAAGTTAAAAGTACTACAAGTCTTCCAGGTTCCGTGGAGGGTAAGAGTGGCTACACTGATAGCAAATGTCATCAAAGATCATTTTAAAGTAAACTCACCTCTTGAAATGCATAAGGTGAACGAAGCAGAGTCATGTCAGTTAGGATCACCACTGAGGATAACAAGTAAAGAACTAAAATCTGTTATTAATTGTATGAAGAGGGGTAAATCTCCTGTACATGACGGACTCAGCACCTTCAAAATGCTGGAATACATTTACCAAGAGTGTTGACCATGTTCTTTTATCTATATTTAGGACTTTCTTACTTACCACAGGAGCTTTTGGATACTAGTCGTACCTATTGTTAAGCACAGGACGAGATACATAGCAGGCAAGTGTAATTACTGACCTATTTCACTGGCAACTGTGATAGGTAAAGTATTTGACAGTGTTATCGACTCTCGCCTCAGTGAATATACGAGTTTAAATTTACTCGACTCACAGTTTGGTTTTTGCGCGGGACTATTCACTGAGAGTGCCACTTTTGCATTGAAGCACCCTGTCAAATATTACACTGACAGGAAAACACCCGTGTATGCCTGTTTCTTGGACCCTTCGAAAGCCTTTGACATGATTTCCTACAGTTTCCTGAGGGGAAAGCTTCGGGAGGCGGGAGTTCCTGCTTCATTATTGATTACACTATCTATGTGGTATGACAAGCAAAGAAATGAGACGTTTCAAAATGGGCCAGGTCTATGTACACTACCTCAAAAAAATGAGAAAAAAATCTGTAGAATTCGGAAAAAATAATAACTCATTTAAATGTATTCTGTAGTGGTAAACAATTGATGTTTATCAATTATTTTTATTGACTTTCAACATGGCATCTCACCGATTTAGTTACTCTGTGCTTATAGACAATGACAGTAAACCATAAAGCGACCATTGATCATAGAAAGAGAACTGTCAGTTGTCACAACAGTGTCACTGTGTTACTTTCATCTCGTCCATAGACTTAGAATATACTTACGCCAGTATATTCTAAGTCTATGATCTCGTCCCACAGAAATAAACATGTTAAACGTCACTAATCAATAAAAATGACAGCTTACCGTCGTGACGGTTTTTGTTGTGTGTTGCAATTTCAAGTGTAATTTCTTGCGATTTACCATCAAACAAAGCCATTATAAAATAATTGTGTAATTGTTAGTTGAAAACTGTTTAAAATGTGTTTCCTTATCTTTGAGTATAGTGTACAAGGATCTGGCCCAGGCTCCATACATTTTGGAACATCTCATTTTGTAAGGTGATCCAATGCAGGGGGTCTTACCTCTCCCGATGCTTTTTAATATCTGTAGGACTAAGCTGATTGACAAGCTTAGCAGCATATATGTTGGTTGCTATACATTAGACCCCGCCTATTTTAGACCTATTTCTGTACTACCAACACTTAGTAAGATTTTTGAAAAAAATATTCTTGATCAAATATAATTTTTTTTAATATAAATAATTTACTTCATAAAAATCAATTTGGTTTTACAAGGGGTCGCTCGATAACTGATTAAATATATCTTTAATGCATGGAATGCTTTGGGTATATTATGGGAATTCACAGGATGCTTTGGGTATATTCTGTGACCTATACAAAGCCTTCGATTGTGTTCACCATAAAACATTAATCAGGAAACGTCAACACTACAGTGTAAGAAGTGATGCTCTTAAATCAATTATTTCATATTAAAGTAACAGAACGCAAAAAGTAGTCATTGACAGTATGAGCTTTTCCGGATCGATGGTACAAATGGGTGTGCCTCAAGGCTCAATTCTCGGCCCCTTTCTGTTTCTTGTATACATTAATGACTTACCTTAAATAGTAGGGGATAACCATGATATAGTATTATTTGCTGATGACACTTCTTTAATTTTCAAATTAAGACGACAATTACTAAAATATGACGAAGTAAATAATGCTATATCTAAATTAGTAAATTGGTTTAATGTTAATAATTTCCATTTGAATGGCACTAAAATGAAATGTATGAAATTCATGACTTTAAATGTCAAATAATTAAATACTAATGTAATTTTAAATGAGGAGGAACTAAGCCTTGTCGATACCACCATTTTTCTTGGAATCACACTAGACGCGAAGCTTCAATGGAGCCCCCATATATCAAAACTAGCAAGCAGACTTAGTTCTGCAGCATATGCTGTAAAGAAATCTTACCAGTGTTGAAACAGCTGGACTAGTTTAGTTTAGCTATTTGAATAGCATAATTTCGTAGGATATTTTGCTATGGGGACACGCGGCTGACACCGAAATTATATTTGTTTTACAGAAGAGGGCCATAAGAGCAATAATTTATGATTTAAAGCCTCATGTCGCTGCGATAAAAATTTAAGGAAATTAATATATTAACTTTGGCCTCTCAATACATTTATGAAAATGTAATGTACGTACACAAAAATAAAAGTAGTTATACAAAAATAAGTGATGTTCATTCTGTAAATACTAGGAACAAACACAAGCTAGTAGTACCAGTTACTCGACTCCACCGAGTCAGTAATTCATTCTTGGGGCGATGTATACGCTTTTACAACAAAATCCCAGAAAATATACAAAATTCGACCTGCTCAAAATTCAAAAACTTTATTAAACATAGTTTGTATAAAAAGGGTTATTATAATATTAAGGAATTTATGGATGATAATAACCCCTGGGAATGAGGTGATCGCTACCAAGCTATTGCTATTTTGTTTTGTGTTTCTAATTGTGTAATATACATGATTGTAAGCTGTTATTTTAAAAAAAGTCCCGCTGGGTTTTTTGCTGGTTCTTTCCAGGATAGATGTTTTTTTTTTCGAACCAGTGGTAATTAAACAAAAGAGTGACTTTCAATAAGTATTATTTATAATCCATATTGAATAAAAAAGTTTCTGTTTCTGTATATAGATGGAGTAAGTCTAAATAACTTCAGCTACGCAGACGACATGGCATGCCGCTGAGCCCGTTAATCTGTGGAATATGAAAGTTATTTTCCATTTGTGAGGATTATGCTGAGCAGCATGAATTAAAATATAATGCTTAGAAAAGTGAACTGTTGGTTATCAGAGGTAGAAATAAAAATCCAACATATGTCCCTCCAGTAAAGCCTAACAGTTCACTTTTACCAAAATTAACTTATTTTAAATGTCTGGATTACATTGTTACAGAAGATTTAAAGGATGACTTAGATATAGAAAGGGAAGAGGAGTGTTGGTATGGCAATGCGCCACTCGCTCTATCCTCCGCGACTCTGGCGAGGCCGCACCGTTGTGCCGCACAGTTCACTCTTCTTTACACAGCTCAGAAATTTCGAAATTATAGATTTACAACAAGATTCCCAAGAGCTGGTACACACGCTCCTCTATACTGGGTTATTTTGCAATAATCGGCTAAATTTGCAGAGAAGGTTCAGAATAAGTTATATAAGAAGAAAAATTAATTTAAAAAATCTCAAACATTCTTTCCTTTTAACTTTTAAATTCAAAATGCATGGTAATGCTTTATTTTAACTGATTTTTCTGCGCACGCATACATTCGTAAGAGTCGATCAGTAGGCAAAAACTTCGTTGCGTTGTTGCCTTATAAATCACATTAAATTTGGGATAATTTCAAATAAAAGTAGATGTCTTATTTACTCGTATTATCAAAAACTGCAATAACAGTATATCATTATTTGTATATTTGAACTTAAGTTTAAAATTTGGTTTCTCTTAGAAAAATAACCCTGTATATGAGGCCCTTAAAAACTAACCTGCAGTCACTCTTGGGCTTCAATCAACTTTAAATATATTTTCATGTCATAGGATATAAGTAGTAAGGTACAGGTACAACAAATTTAATGCTACACAGTGAAGTAGCAAGATGGGCCGGGAAAGCCATGGCCTCGCGAAGCAGATTTAAGGGTGGCATTTTGGGAATAAACACCAGCTCGTCGCCTCATTTATCTAGATGATGCCAGTGAAAATTCTTAAAAAATCTAAAATTAGTTGTTACTGAAAAAACTTTTGAATAAATTACGCATACTGTAACAAAGCAAGATCTTAGATAGAGATAATCTGCACACAATTATTACACAAAACTTACATAGGTACGAGTATACAAAATTTGTCCTCCGCCATGTTTAAAAATTATTAAACAAAGATTGTATAAAAAGGGCTATCATACTAATAACATTAAAAAAATATTTATGGTTGATAATACCTCCTGTCAAATAGGTGATTTCTAATTTCAACGCCCCGGAGCAAAAAGTCGGTAATTGTAAAATTTAAATTACACGGGAAAAATGATTTACTGTTTCTGAGGTATAACTCAGGAACGTTTTGGAATTTAATACTAATAAATTTAAAACTAAATACAATGAATGCAAAAATAAACATATAGATAAACGTTTTGTAATATTAAAGTAATTGAAATCTGATTCTGATGTTAGCTAAATAAGTAGCTAAATTAGTTAGTAAAATAATTTTTGAAAGCAAGAAATATAGGAAAATACATATTTCTGAAAATGCGCTAATGACATTGTTTTAGTATTGTTAACTTACTAAAACAATGCCATTAGCGCATTTTCATACACATTTAAAAAAACAATGAGAATTTTACATAAAATCAGAAATAAAATACGACCTCCATAAAATCATCGAATAATATTACCATCATTAATATGTCGACAAATATCCAGATTTTTGCCAATTATCTAGTGCCACGCATAGCAGGCGGGATAGCAACCGCAGTATTATTTTAAGTTGTTACCCTCCCCTGTTTCATTTTTCTCCATCGTCTTTTATGACAGCCACCAGATAATCAATTGATACTTTTCACCGGTATAAAATTCAAAATAATGTTTTTTTTTATAGAAATAGGGTGACAAATGAGCACACAGTCCACCTGATGGTAAGTGATTGCTGAGGCCAATAGACATCTACATCTGTCCTCATTTGCGAATCAAAATGCAGATGCGTTGTCAGCCTTGAAGACTAAGATGGAATGCCTCTTTTCCAGTAAAAAGGGTCTCCGGTTCTCTACACTCACCATACGAAACACAGCAGCATTAAGCTGCTATTTGACGCTGGTATTCTGTGAGAGCGTGGTCCTCCCCAGTCGAGCCGACCCATTCGTGCTACAACTATACTATAAATATAGCTGCAGCTTCGCTCTACCACATGGTGTAGATTTGTTTAGATGGTTAAATTAATTTTTCTTAATTATATTTTTAAAGACGCATGGAATTGCCCTCGTTTTCGTTGTGTCCAGTTTCGATCTTAATAAGATACCCATATTAATCCATATACCAATGTATATTCAAAACTATTCGCAAATCAAAAATTGCAATTATTTCATCTCTGTCAGCTCATCCTTTTTCTTCTTTTTCTGTCTTTTAAGTCCAATCTTTTCATTTATTCCTTAATGGTAACTATATCGTTTTTCTAGAGATGCTTTCATTGTATAACCATACCTGTTCAAACCGTTCTTGCGTTTAGATGATATGCATAGAGCATGAAGAACATTGATCCCTATTGGCTTGAAATACGAATAATAATTTTGTATAAAAAACTGTTTCATATTGGCGTTTTGTGGTTATCGAAAAATCATCGTAATCTTGTTGTACCAAACGATGTATAATTTATAAACAATACATTTTTGAGACATTAAGGTGTTCTGTGCTTTCTATATACGGGTCAATTAATTAATTATAATTCGGCGAGAGAGGCCAGAAAATGGATAAAATTATCCCGGCCGAAGTGCGCAAAAAATGGTTCTAATCCGGGCGAAGGGCCAAATATGGCATATTGGTTTAACTGACCAACTGCTGGCTCAGAGTTAGTAAAATAAATAGCAGGCTATATTATAGGGTTCGGTGCAAACGGCGAGAAGGTTTTAATATTTCACGATACTGCAAATGCCCTAAATTCGGGCTACAGGAAGGACGTGAAGGAATGCATGTGCACTCACCTGGACTTCTGCTAATCTGTCTCATGTCTCAAGGGCTACAGTCACGATGATTGGACGTCGGCTTTCTTCATATAAACTTCACAGATAATTGCGAAATATAGCGTTATTATAAATGTTTATACACTTTACGACGATTTTGTACAGTTTAATATCTAAATTACACAATGGTAGGTGCGTTGGCGCGAGATAGAAGTAATGCGGTTGGTTTTATGTCTTCTGAACTTATGCAAATCCGTTATTACAAGAATGCACATGCAAAGGCAAAAGGCAGTAGATAGGAAACCCGGAAATGGGCTTTGCGGCACTCTTACTGGCTAATTATTAACGAATATCGCGGTTGTGCAAAGTGGCGCGAGCACTATATCTATTATTTTCTAACGGTATGTCTCGAAACAGATGATATTATGCCTTACAAACTGTCAGACTTGTACGAATATGAAATAAATCATATACTTAAAATATATTATTATTCTCATAAAATTACGTTAGATCACATTAGAAGGAAAGAAATAAAGATGGTGGTTAATATTAATTTCAGCCGGATTGAACCAGCGACCTATGGATTGTGTGAGGCGGTGAGAATATACTATTTTGCGATACTGCAAATGTCCCTAAATTCGAGCTACAGGATGGATGTGAAGGAATGCATGTACACTCATCTTTACTTCTGCTAATCTGACTCGTGTCTCGAAGGCTCGTTGCACGTTGGTTGGATGCCGGCTGTCTTCACACATATATCTTTACAAATTATCGCGAAATATAGCGTTATAACAAATGTCTATAATATTCACAAAAACTTATTTAAGTATAAATAAGTTCTTGTAAAGTTCAATATTCAAATTACACCACGTCGGGAGGCGATGACGCGAGACATAAGCGTTGCAGTTGTTTGCGTGTCTTGCGAGCTAGTGAGAACCCCGTTTTACAAAGGAGTGGACATGCTAGGCATAAAGGCGGTAGAAAGGAAACCCGGGAGTGGGCTTTGCAGTATTCCCGTTGGATAACAATTAACGAATCTCAAAAGCCTTAGGCGGTAGTTGCAAAATGGCGTCACACGTCACATAGGTTAATAAAAAAGACAGTTAAACGTATGGCAGATTAAGACTAAAAGTGATGGGGTGTGTATCAAGCCAGTGAAAATATGATGACTCAGCGTAATGTTGCAGGGTAACCTACAGCGCTGATGATTCTGCAATAACCATAGATATGCGCACGATCCGCCTGATTGTGTTTATGAAATATATTTTATATTTACTTTTATAAATTAAAATATGCCTCATATATATAGCTATATATGTATACATTTAGAGATACTTGATTAGTTGATTGGTTTTACTTAAAATAAAGCTACACAATTTTAGTATTCGCGTTTACTAAGTACTTTATTATCATTTGTTTACGTCAATACTACGGTAATAGTAATTTACCAAATCGAACACAAAAACATGTTTTTGTTTTTATGTGTAACAATACTTTGCTGTTAATTAACCAGCTTTTAAATTTCCATACAATAAAATTGTTGGTTATTATATCTCCTTAAATAAAGCTAGAAAACATCTGAAAAAAAATTAAGAATGTGTATAGATATCTACAGAACCTATAGGTTACGAATCTGATATAACAGAAGAACTCCATAATAGTACATTACCAGTTCTTTTGCTTGAAAGCGTGGATTTGTTTTGTGTAGTTAATTTGTGTAACATTATTATATGATTGTAAACTGTTTTTTTTTTTTAAATTTTTCGCTGGGTTTCTTGCTGGTTCTTCCCATTACAGAGGTATTTTCCGAAACAGTGGTAAATTAAACATAAGAATGACTTTCCTGTATTATTTATAATATTTAATAAATAAAAAAGTTTATATTTGTATTTCTTGCCACGGGTATGAACTAATATGAAAAATACATTATATTGTTTTATTTTATTATTTACGATTTTTATTTTTAAGATACCTACTTAAAAATTTACTTTTTATTAAAAATAAGTTTTTACCTTTTTGTAACATTAAAAACTTCACCCCTATTACAACACCCTTAAGGGCGGAATTATTTATCCAAATTTAAATGGGACCACTATTACCTATTTACATAGGTACATACCAAAAAAACACAAAATTGTAAAACTCCTCCTTTTTCTGAAGTCGGCTAAAAAGTTATGACAGTGTAATCAAGGATTCCAGTCTGTAATGATAAAGTACTATTAAGAGATTTACGTTTTATTACTTAATTGCGATTATATAGAACGAAAATTTGTGTATTTTGTAGTTAATATCTCGACTTTAACATTACTGATATGAAGTAACAAACGGGTAATATTTGTTGAACGATTATTTATGTTTGCAGTGTTGATTCAAAATTAAAATAATTTACAACTCTCAACAAACTGCGTGGTGGAGAAATATGTTTTTGTTGTGCATGTCTGTTTTAGCTGTTAGGAAATGATGATGATGATGATGATATAGATGATAATAATAATGATTTGGTTTGTAACCAATCGTCAAATCTAACCGCCGTTCGAGTCCGAGCAGAGAAATGTTTCTAACAATTGGTTAACTGATAAACTCTATAAGATACTTTCATTAGTTATTTCTATTTTAATGCAATTTAGAATATAAAAAAAAACATTTCCTCGAAAATAGGTGTCCTTGCAAAGGTGCTGCGGCACTTCATGCCGAGACAGCTGATTGCTTTACATAAAACGCAAGTCTTGTTGAGCATAGTGTAAGCTGTCACATATGGGTTGGTGCTGCAAAATACTAAATTAGCTCAGGACTCAATAGCAAGGCGAGCTATGAGGATTATTTGTAACCTCGATTATAGTTAAAGCCAATCTTGTCGGATTCGAGCACGGGCGCAAAACATTTCGGAGAGTCTACACGAATTCGAACCAATCTGTTTGCGGCATGGTTTGTAATTCATACAGAAATGGAGTGGAGTAACATGCCAGCATCTATCTTTCCATCTGATTAAATTGTGATAAACGGTGGTCTTTAAAGATAGAGAGTTTTTATTAGTAAATAAGTAGAGTAAGTTTTGTGTAAATAAGTCAGTGCGCTTATAATATAAACTAGTCAAGGTACATGATTACAAAGATTATGAAATTTAAAAAGCAAAGCTGTGTGAGCATTGAAATATAACGGTACGTAGTAGATATTACTTCAATGGTGGTGAGCGTACTTTTCTTTCCTAAAATGCCACCCTACGACTCCGCTGAACGCCTTCCCTCTCGCTACATTACTGCTTGCTAATCGTACTGATTATGACATAGTCTTATTACAATGGGAGGGACCCATGTCCAACAGCATGAACTTTCACGGAATGATAGAAAAGGCGTAGTGTCCGTCAGTTTAGTTATTTTTAATAAATCCAATGAAATGGAACATTACTACAATCATGAAAAAACTCTGCAGAAAGCAAATCATATTAGGGACATAGGCGCCATATTAGACGATAATTTAAAATTTACAAACATTATGAAACACTGATCAACAATTGAAAATTTTGGGAATTGTTATTAGAAACTGAAAAGCAAAAAGAGGGGTGTTATAAGTTTGACCGCTATGTATGTCTGTCTGTCTGTGTGTCTATCAGCGGCACCGTAGCTCTTAAACGGATGAACCGATTTGGGTGCGGTTATTTTTTTATTTAAAAGCAGGTTTTCTAGCGGCAGTTCTTAGACATGTTTTATCAAAATCGGTTTAGCCATTTCAAGGTCATCATCTGTTTTTTTCGGGGTTTGATAAATTTTGAATTTGAGATATACCTTGAGTATTAAAACAGTAGAAACGACCTAAAATTTGGAAGTATATTTTGGAATCCTTATTTTGAAATTCACAGAAATATATAGGGCGGATTCATCCCGGGCTGGCACAGGTCTTACAACTGTAGTTTGATAAAAAACCTCTCTACTTACACAAATCGCTTGAAATATTTTGATCAGAGCTCGCTATCAAACCGCAGGGTGCTTTTGGACATGTCATTTCTATAGAAGTTGGTGCAATTAAATAAAATAATAAAGGTACATAATATTATGCTCCTTTGTATATTAAGACTTCAAGAACTAACCTAGATCATCCTAAGGCTTTACTCAGCTTTAATTAATTATCATTAAATTTATTACTTAAAAAAATTATTTAAATTTAACGTTTTGCTTAAGTCACAGGATATGTAAAATTAATAGAATCAGGCTTTATTTTGCGTAAATCTAATATATTAATGATGTTAATAAATCTAAAATCTTGTAAGTCGAGCTCAATCTTCCACTCCAGTTTAAAAATAATATAATATTACAAATAATTTTAAGCATTCTGCATTGTACCTTTTCTTGTTTAGCTTAACTTTCATTTCCATAATCAAAATATATGTGGTTTTAAACTGTGCATGCCCTAATTACCCTATAATATAAGTGTGGCAGTCTTGAATTTGAATCCTCTCGGTAGAGAGAAATATTGTTATGTGCTTGAATCTATTCTTGTAAGCATGTTGAGTATAATGTTTGTCATATTGATGATCAAAAAATAAATAATAAAAATAATAAAAATATTTTTTAATATATTGAATTTAAAATGGAAGTTAAAATACGAAATTTTCATTCAGTGCCTATTATAATAATTATCTTCTTTAATTTTCCTTGCACCTCGTGCATATATTCGAGTGTGTAATTTTTGCTAGTCCTGTGTCACTGTCAGCCATATTTTTCATCTCACTCATATACAATAAACACAAGATAATGCAGAAAAGCACTGAAAATATATAAAAGAAAAAGTAAAATTTGTTTTAGAAAAATTGAACTATGAGAAAATGTGTTTAAAAAAAATCAAGATGCATCATTAAAAATACAATCAACGGGAATACAGAAATTCTCATCGTGTGGTAGGGGCTGAAAAAAATCCATTGAAATCGTTCCGTGGGTGAATTAAAAAGGTGACTATTGGAAAGGCCAGATAAATCTTACGGCTGATAGGTGGCGGTATGCCGGCATAACCATATCTTTACGCTAAACGTAAAATGCTTATATCGGCAGTGTGAAGTCAAATGTGTGAGACATCTGGCACTGCGATTGTGATCCGCCTACCAAACCTGACGATTCAGGAAAATCCTCCCTACAAGTGTAGAGGCCCTATTTCCAACAGTAAACTTTTACAGGCTCATGATGAAGACGAAGAATGAAATCAGAAATATGCGGAAAATCACAAAACAGCCAGATATTTTGCACAAATGTTCGCTCAGTCGTGTTTTGTGATTCAGAACATACGTTGCTAAAATTGGAAAACATACTCGTAGAACTATTTTTAAATAAAATGTCTTAAAACGCGAGTTTTTAAAACGTTAAGATTTGGTATTTTAAAATAATTTTATACTTAAAAATTCTATACTTACCCAACGTAAGCGACATAGCCAATAGTGTCGGGTGGTGTGTACGCTTGCGTATCTATTCTATGAGAAGCACTTATCAACATATTGATACGCTTAGATCAATGCATCATACAATAATTAAACTTGACCTGAATCTACGATAAATAATAAATACACAAATGCAACATAATTAATCATTTTATAAATTATATACATTTCATATTTATCATCATCGTCATCATCATCATCATTATAGCCCTTCACAAGTCCACTGCTGAATATAGACCGTGCTATGGCATATAGGCGTGCTTTATGGCCTTCCTTGGAGCTTAAGGAATGCCACAAAGCACGGTCCTGAGCCACCTGCGTCCATCAACTTCATGGATATCTTACCAGGTCGTCACTCCATCTAGTGCGGGGCCTCAGGTATATCGCAAACTTACAAACAAGATTGTACAATCAGTGCGTGTTGCCAGTGATGACTTATGGATCTCAGACGTGGTCCTTCACTGCTGGCTAAGTTTATACATGAGTTCTTGCACTTTGGCCTTTTGCTCTTGTCAGCACAGGCAACTTTATGCTAATATAAGTGCTGTCGATGACTTTAGGAAAAACTAGAAACATTACATGGCCTCCGATAGACGGCGGAATAACATCTCATATAATATGCCATATGTAGAAGCACCTATGACCCCTTTTGGACGATACATCTGGTATTGTGATCGATAATCCGCTTGCAAAGCGTAGCAATAGATGTAAATCCTTGCTATATTGGAAGAGGTACATGTCCATGGGGTTTTACAGGCTGATAAAGCAAGAAGGAGACACTGACTGATAAAGCAAGAATAAGACCTGGTTACCAAGGTGAAACACCTTGGTAACCAGGCAATCGCATATCAATAAAAATATTACAGCATTACCGTATATTGGCGATATGAGAATATCCACTACCCCATATCGCCCCGTGGGAGTCGTAAGAGGTGACAGAGGGAAACTGAAACAGGAGATGGGCAGTAGCATCTTCCTGATAACAACTTAAAAACCCGCCTGCCAAGCATGGCTACTATAGCAAAATCCTCCTTATGAGACAATCTATGGGAGAGGCTTATGTTCAGCGGTGGACTTTTATAGGCTGTAATGAATGGATGTAATGAAATCTTACAGTTTTGCTTCCATTTCTCTCTAAAGTAAATTCCCCTAGGATTTTCTCATCAAGCTATTTTATATATTATATTTAAGCAAACAGATAAAAGTCGTAGCAATTTCCATTACATATTATAATATTCTATGAGTTGATTTAACATTTATTGTGGCATTTAGAGATAAAAGTTAAACAATCTACTAGGTTTATATTTTATTGCCACATTCGTAACACACGCGTATTGTTGAGTCTTCTACTTAATTTTTTTTATTGCGAATTTTATATTTTGTTGCAAAATATAAAATTAAACAAACAAAAAACATGTAAATCAGTGTAATGCAAAAGGAAATTAAGAAAAGAATATTATTTTTTTGTGTTGTACATATTTGACCAGTACTAAAATTAGAAAAGACGAAAAAGAAAGTGATTGCCTTAATTAACTTGGTAATATAAAAGGAAGGTGTTTTTTTTTTAATTTACAAAAATCATTAAAAATGGGTGCTGACAACATCGAATCTAATAAAAAGGATGAAACAGAAATTATTGAAACAATGGAGAAATTTGGTAAATATCAAAAAGTCCAGTATTTTTACGTTTGTCTCTCAGCGGTATTCATCACAATGATTCACATAAATTATGTATTTGTTGCTGGAGACCTCAACTATCGGTAAGTAGAAGTATATTTCTATTATATTTGATTTATATAGAATAGAATAGAATGTAATAATTTTTATTCAATATTGATTAGAAGTAATTCTTATTGAGTCATTTTTTTCTTTACCACGGTTATCGTTTCGTGCAAACAAACGCCAACCACCTTAGCACACAGGACTAACTCTTGCAGAGCTTGACACAGGGGCTGATTGAAGTGGTGATAGTTCCTGAGCCTTATTTCGTTCCCCCTATTGATGAAGGGCATGTCGACGCCTTGGTGGCTATTATATTATCATCCGAAGCTGCCATTATCCCACCCTTCACTCCTATTGCGAGGGACAAGGGATATGTGATAATCCAATGGAGGATAGTTCTCATCGGGGTGTACTTTTCACCGAATAAATGCCTCGTCGAATTTAAGATGTCCCTGGGCGAGCTGGGTGCCCTAATTGGTCAAACTCAGCCTCTTCTCACGCTAGCCGTTAGCTATTTTTAGTTGGCAATCATCACCACTCACCACCAGTTTGGAGAGTCGGAGTCTGTGTGACTACTTTCGTGCCCGTTTCAGGTTTTACGTCTTTTAGCATCTTTTACTTCCCAATACATGGCCAGTTCGCAGTTCGCTGCTGAACATAACAAGCATTTTTGTGCGACCGAGCATTTAGCCGTTATATAAACATCGAGACCACAGAAATAACAATTGCCATTGTGATCTGTCTCTGAGGTGCACTGTGCATTTAGGTGTCTACCGTGACACCTATAGCAGCGTAAATTCTAGGCTGCAGCAGATGAACTTTCCCTGCCACCCACCCAACCATGAAGCGGCCGCCTCCTATCATTTGTTTCACAACGATTATAGAGCAACGCATCCAGGTAGTGCCGGTGCCCGTAGCATTA
Organism: Parnassius orleans; assembly: GCA_029286625.1. Lineage (NCBI taxonomy): Eukaryota > Metazoa > Arthropoda > Insecta > Lepidoptera > Papilionidae > Parnassius > Parnassius orleans. Next base: position 1,513,409 of record JAGSMP010000078.1, read on the forward strand.
CGACGAACCTCTCCTGCCTTGAGAGCTTCAACTGAACAGCTTCCTTGCCGTGCAATGGCCTCTATTACCTCTTTAGTGTTGATGAAGTCATCCAGGCCGGAGATTCGCATGTCTGCGCATTTCGTTGGACTGGAGTCCTTTGCCATATCCTCTGGTAGATACTCTCTCAACATCTTGGCTACAAAGTCAGCCTTTTTGCAGCCGTCTGCCGGTACCTTAGCAAAGACATGCTGCGGCTAAAGAGATCGATTTTGTCTTTTGCTTCCTTCCACCAGCATTCGTGCAAACAAACGCTAACCACGTTAGCGCACAGGACTAACTCTTGCAGAGCTTGACGCAGGGACTGATCGAAGTGATGATAGTTCCTGAGCCTTATTTCGTTCCCCCTATTGATGAAGGGCATGTCGACGCCTTGGTGGCTATTATATTATCATCCGGAGCTGCCATTATCCCACCCTTCACTCCTATTGCGAGGGACAAGGGATATGTGATAATCCAATGGAGGGGATAGTTCTCATCGGGGTGTACTTTTCACCGAATAAATGCCTCGTCGAATTTAAGATGTCCCTGGGCGAGCTGGGTGCCCTAATTGGTCAAACTCAGCCTCTTCTCACGCTAGCTGCAAGGGTCTTCGACGCTAAGTTATTAGCTTGAAGGTCAAACCACCTCTTTATCTGGTTTGACGTCTCCACTTCTATACAGATCTCTCTATAGACTTTAGAGAGACTTCAGGCGCCAATCGTCCTAGGAGAAGGTACATCGTTGTCAATCATAACATGGACAGTAAGAAGCCTCTACAGAGACGTTCTAATGGAGGCCTCTATCGTGTAAGCGTGGTTTACTACTCCTCCTGGACTTGTGCACGTTTAAGAAGAAGCGAGTTGGTTTCGGAATGCCATGACGCTTAAACCTCAACCTCAACCGTTCTATGGCTAAGTGCCAAAAACAAAACACCGGGGCCAGACGGAAGAATTCCCCAGGCGTTAGGGAACCGACTCTGCAAGCTATCTGATGCGGCGGTCCCTTACAGAGTAGAAGATGGGTAGGCTTGTCTTGCTAAAACAGAATTGTCCCTCTACCTACCGTCCAAAAGTGTTGCTTAATGAAGTAGACAAGCTCTTCGAGCAAATCATCGCGGATATTCATTAGACATTTTAGTGAGCTAGGTCCCAGTTTGTCAGATGTACAGTTCGGCTTCCAAGTGGGCCTTTCAACCAAGTAATGCGATCAAACGCTTAAAGTTAGGGCTGTTGGCGGTCTCCATGAGGATTTCCTCACGTACAAAAAGGGCTCAGTGCATTAATAAAGAAAATTACTTCTTGTACATAAATTTTTTAATTCAAAGACACTAACTGAGCTTACACCTACTTTTTTACATAATTAAAAGGCTGAATTGCCAATTCTACAATTAATAAAACGTACTAGCACAAAATAGCTTAGCAAAAGCCTGAATGGATGGAAAGACTTTGGTAAATTATTCCTCTGCTTAACTGCACGCTGTAAAAAATAATTTATTTGTTTATTTATTTATTTAGGCTTTATTTGCACACCAAGTACAAAAAGGCAGACTACCTCCAGACAGGCCTCCGTCACTCTTGCTACCTGCGTGAAATAAATGCCTACAATCGCGTGAAACCTCAGGTTGCATACGCAGTCAGGGCTAACGCGTTTTAGGCGAGCGACAATACTAGTGAATTTCAAAGTTTTTTAACACTGTTTATGTAATTCATTTTTTGTAAATACTTGTATAAATATTTTTGTTTATTGTTTAGTATATTTAGTTATAGGATAAAACAGTTGTATATGTTTAAGTGTAATTTATATATATATTATAAAATATACATTCATTAAAATTTTGAAAACGTAATAATGATAAAACCAGCAAACAATTTACTAAAATTATTAACGAATATTAATTCTATCACTCCATGTCAATGTTTTCTCTGCCAGTATTTACTTAAAATTATATGTTAGATTTAGATTCTTTTCCACTCTTAAATCCGTTCGTTTAGAGACGGTAAAAAAATATAGGACATTATATTAAAGTAAAACAGTTGTAAATAAAATAAATAATAATCAAAAGCTACTATATACGTACTGCATTTTTTACTCTTTGTTGAAAGCCCTTGGTTATCACGAAATATCGTCCATGACATAGGAAGGGGAAAAGATGCAAAGCCATACGGACACTCGCGCGCAGCGATAAGGATTAATTTAGCTTGCGTGCGTGATTTATCTAATTAATAATAATTATGTAGGCTACTAAAACGTCGGCAAGTAGTGAACATCAAAGGAGTGCAACTTCTGTACATAGTACTATTATTTATTATTGACGGCTCCGTGGCGCAGTGGCTTAGCAATGAGTTGCTGCGCTGGGGGCCGCGGGTTCGAATCCCGCACGGAACAAGTATTTGTATGGCCTGCAAAAGATTGTTCCGGATCTGGATGTTTGTCCTTGTGCAATTTATATTTGTAAACTGCCTCCACGATACAGGAGTAAATCCTAGTGTGGGGTAACTAACTAATAACTAACTAATAAGGGGTAACGTTTTTAAAGAAAAAAATATTCTGTGCTCCAGGCTAAGCAGAGAAAATATTATGGGTGTAAAGTGCAAACAACTAGGTTAAAAATATCTATATTCGCATAATATACTTATTATAACTCCTGAAATATAAGAAAATGAACAAAGCTTGGAAGATTTTCCATCATTTACTATCCTGGTCAGACGGATTGGTAAGCGCAGTGTCAACATCCTTGCACTGGCCCCAATGACCATTCTGTGAAATCTGGATTAAGGTTCAAACATAAATTTCCGCCAGTTACCCAGTAAATTTCCAGTACAGTTTCACAGTAAATTGCCAGGGCTTCGTTTGTCAATTAAAATGTTGACTTACACCAACAATGAAAAATATACGGAAAATTACATAGATTTAAGTGACGTGGAAATAATGTTCAGCTTGTTGTTAAAATAAGTTTTACGTGGTAGAGCTATAATGCAGCTATGTTATAGTTGTAGCACGAATGGGTCGACTCGACCATAATACCAGCGTAAATGACAGCTTAATTTTGCTGTGTTTCGTATGGTGAGATGTAGAGGACCGGAGACCTTTTTTACAGGTAACGAGGCATTACATCTTAGTCCTCAGGGGTGACAACACATCTGCACACTGATTTTTAATCGAGGTTAGATGTAGATGTCTATGTGCTACAGCATCTACTTACTTTCAGGTGAACTCGGTGCTCGTTTGTCACTCTTATTCTAAAAAAAAAAGACATAAATACATATGTCCCTAAAACGGTTGTTTTAGGTACATATGTATACATAGGTACATATGGTACACGTTTATACCTAAAAACAACCGTTGTATGTATATATATTGAAAATGGGCCAGATTAAGAGTACCCTTAACCGACGAGCATGTATGCGTAGGTATATCGACGTAGAGGAGGCGAGTGGTGTGTCAGGATCGTGCCAAATGGAAGTCCATAGTATCTGCCTACCCCTCTGGGTGACAGGTGTGAGTGTTTCTATACTTTTTTTGTTGGTCTAAGTTTCTAAAGCGATTTTAGATGCCGTATCCCTGAATGTGAAAACCAATTCGCAGTTTATAACGCCACGTGGTTGCCCAACAGCAATGTTGACAGATGCATAAGACCAAAATTAAAAGAAGATTTTGTAGTTGGACAAACATGCACCAACGAAAGTTTCACAGATGCGGTCGAAGAATGCACTGACTGGGTATACGAAACTAATAACACCGTTGTAGCTACGGTAAGTTCCTTTCAACACATTCAATATAAACATCATCAATGGTCTCTTTAAGTACCCATGATTACAAGTCATTCTAAAAATGAGCCATACGTACCAGGCTGAGCAGGTAGGTTAGTGAGGGCAAAATCGATACCGTCCCATTAGAATCAAAATGCAGATGCGTTGTCACCCTTGAATACAAAGATGGAATACAAGTACACTTGTGTAAAAGGTCTCCGGTCCCCCTCAATCACTATACGAAACACAGTAATCTGTGCAAGTGTGGTCCTTTCCCGATCAAAACTCATTGCGCTTCAGCCATAAAGCGCTGACCAAAGTTGAAAAATACTTCTGCCACTGACTCATGGCGAAAGATAAAGGATTTCCGTTTTTGTTACTGCAAGTGAACATCGAATAACTGAGAATCGTAAAAAGTAAAGCACAACATAATTGTTCTTCCAGCTCAAACTCGCCTGTCAACCGTGGAAATATAATTTAATTGGGACCATTCACAATGTTGGGATGCTGTTAGCCACGATAACATCCGGTTGGCTGACAGATAGGTAAGTGTCATATAGTTTTATTGAATTTACTGAAAGCTGTAACAACTGACATTCATCTTCTGTAGTGTGATAATGGACTCACGTTTGCAAAGTATTTTCTGCGGGAAACGTTTTCTACCGACTTCAAAAAGGACCTCATAACTTTTTTCTGGGTGAACCGATTTCGATGATTCTATTTTTATTTAAAAGCTGTTACTTCTCATGTGGTCCCATATAAATTTGATCAAGGTCTGACTAAAAGTTTTGGAGTTATTCTTAATAATTTTTATTGAAGTCGGTTGTACAAAATTTTTAATTTTTAATTATGTTATACAGTAACTTGATGCATAAAGCCGAAGATTTGTATAAGCGCATTGAGAATAGAAGTACATATCTTTTAATAGAATAAGAGTGGCAAACGAGCACACATTCCACCTGATGGTAAGTGGATGCTGTGGCCCATAGACATCTATATTAATAGTAAAATTCTGATGCATTGACACCTGAGGACTAAGATAGAATGTCTCGTTTGCAGTAAAAGGGTCTCCGATTCTCTACACTCACCATACGAAACACGGCAGCATGGAGCTGCTATTTTACTTAATTATTATTCTGTGATAGCGTGGTCCTTCTTCAGTCGTGCTGATCCATTCGTGCTACAACCATAATATAGCTGCAGCATGGTTCTATTACGTGAATAAACACCGCCACCGTGTATATATGGTAAGCTAAGGAGTAAACTTTGGGACAGACCAATAAATAGTAATGACCATTATATATGTAGAGCCATGCTGCAGCTATATTAGTAGTATAGTTGTAGCACGAATGGGTCGGCTCGACGGGAAGGACCACGCCTCACAGAATACCAGCGTAAAATAGCAGTTTAACACTGCTGTGTTTCGTATGGTGAGTAGAGAACCGGAGACCCTTTACTGGAAAAGAGGCATTCCATCTTAATCCTCACGGGTGACAACGCATTTGCATTTTATTCGTAATCAAGGATAGATGTAGATGTCTGGGTCACAGCAACCACTTACCATCAGGTGGACTGTGTGCTCGTTTGTCACCCTATCTATAAAAAATATATTAGTTTTTTTCTTCTATTTTTAGGTTTTCCTTTAGGGACATTTTTAAATAGGTAATAGAAGCCAGTAGAAGCCAGTGGGCTTATTATATTAAAAGTGAGTATATGACTTCTATAATATCGTAAGTGGTTATATATCCAAAGAAAGTAAAGCGCTTTGGCTTAGCTTCACCAAAACTTTTTCATTCTTGTCTTGAAGAGACATTGTAATCAAATGGAAAGGCAGACGCTGGCATATGCATACAGGGCATCGCATAGAAACTATGGCAATATAAATTAATTTAAAGGCATTGTGAATTTCTTTGTGCCTTACGGACATAGCATCTTTTTTACGGAAAAGGAGGCAAACCAGGCTCACCTGATTATGAGTGATTGCCGTAGTCCATGAACATCTGCAACTTCAGGGGAATTGCAGATACGTTGCCGGCCTTTTAGAAAGGAGTAGGCTCTTTTCTTGATGATCCCTAATTAGTATCGTTCCGAAAAAACAGCTGACGACAGTAAATTCCATAGTATGGTCCTACAATGCAGAAAATTCTGCGTAAATCGAACGGTATTAGACCGCCAACCACCGAGATGATGAGAATGGAATTTTGAGTTCTGTCGTAGTGAATGATGGTGAAATTCAACAGCTCGAATTAATCAGAATAATTCTTCTGGGCACTCCCCGTGTTATATGCGATAGAATATGCACATTACAATTTCGTGCGAATTCCAATATTACACCAATAATCTATTATTTGGAAATTGTTCGTCCGTTAGAATAACCTATTGTCTGTGCAGATTCGGCCGTAAGCCAACGTTAATTATTTGCTCCGTGGGAAGTTGCATTGGACATCTAAAGGCTTTCACGTCGTCGTACTATGTGTACATGTTCATTGAAATGCTTGAAGCAGCGGTAGCTGGAGGCTCATATACGGCAGCCATGGTTTTAAGTAGGTAAAAAAATATTATTAAAATTACTTAATTGAAAACGGTTTTTTCTATACCGTATATTTAATTATCTTTAATTCGATCATAGCCTGTACGAAATCTCTGTACCGAGAACTTTCATAGATTTTTATAGTTTTTTTTTCGTCATAAAACTGAAGTTAAAAACAAACGTACAGTATTCATGATGGTAAGTGACTGCTGCAGTCCATGGACATCCGCGGCCAACTTCAAACAAAAAAGGCTACAAATGCCTTGTCACCTCTGAGGACATTGTATCAAGGAGGTTTGATTTATTGATGTGTTCTTTCGTTATTAATGGTCATGTTAGTGTAGTATACACAAGTAGCAGTATAAAACCGTGTAGTGGCGGTGTAAGAATATCCACCACCCCATATCGTCCTCTGGATGTCGTAAGAGGCGACGAGGGAAACTGAAACAGGAGATTGGCAGCAGCGCCTAATAATAACACAAAATAATAAAAAACTGCGATTGCCAAACCAAAAAACTATGGAGGAGGCCTATGTTCAGTAGTGGACTTTTATAGGATGCATGGATGGTCATGTAAGATTTGATACAAAGGAATACACACATTTTTATATTATGCTTTAACTGTTTTGATGTACATAATTTATTTGCATGGTTTTTTAAGTATTAATTTTTGTTTTAACTTTCTTAGTAGTGGAAATCAATTTGATTTCTTAATGTTAAGAGGAAACCTTAGTGTCACTTTTTATATCAATCATCACAAAAAAAACTTAATTTTTTATCCTTGCAATATTTTAATAATTTCAGTGATCGAAATTGGCGGTAAAAAGAACAGAATCCTATCTGGAGTGCTCTTTGCGTACGCTGTTTACATGGGAGAATCAATCTTCGCTTGTATAGCAATGTTCGTGCCTTACTGGAAGAACTTGATCCGAATCATTTACAGTCCTCCAATCATCTTCATTTCCTACATATTCCTTCTCAAAGAGAGTCCACGATGGCAACTACTAAATGGTCGGGCCGAAGACGCAAAAAGTACACTTCTACATATATCGAAAGTTAACAATATCAATATAAACAAACAAAAATTAGCAAATATGAACGAAGAAGACCTAAAGAAAGAATTCAAAATAGAGAATTATGAACATAAGGAGAGTTATAGCGATATATGGAAATCGAAAGAGATTTTGAAACGTGTATTTATCGGAGCCTTCTGTAGATTTACTGCCAGCTTTGTTTATTATGGATTAATGTTGAATTCGGTGTATTTGCCAGGGAATAAGTACACGAATTTCATGCTATCGACGGTAATGTCGTACCCTGGCGAGATAATATCAATGTATCTGATGAACAGAATAGGAAGAAAGCTCCCAATGATGTACGGATATTTTATTTGTGGATTGCTCTGCATGGCATCTGGATGGATTCCTGAGAGTAAGTATTTTGTTGGTTTCTTGGTTAAACTCGGTCGGCTGGACGACTATTTATGAAGAAGATAGTGTACTCCATTGCGAAAATCTTGAATGTGGATTTAAAAACTAGCTACTATATTGTTCTACTACAGATAACTGCTATGCCACACTATTACCTATTATTTCCACCGGTTTAAATTTACTGTTAGGAAAAAAGTCATTAAGAATGCGTCAAATTATTTTTATTCTGTAAGATTTTCCTGAGTTCCCCTGAGTAAATAGGGTTGTGTTAAATTAACTTTCTCTCACTCACACACACGCGTATATTATTTAAATACTCGAAATTCGACCGTAATACTTATTTTTAAATTTCTATATTATGCAAGCTGTATTTCAGTTTCAAATGCATATTATTAAATAAAACACAGATATATAATATACAACATATAAAATAAACTGCAAAATAATAATACATTCCACAGACTATTGAAAAAGGAACATTTGAAACCGCATAAAATTTACAGTCAATCTATCAGTATTTATTTGTTATTTGCAGCAATATCTACTCTGTGTGACTCTTTCAAGCTTGGGCAAATTATCATACATTTGTCCAAGGTTTCAAGCAAGGCTTGAAGCTTGGAATTTCAAAGTTTCACCACGTTGTGACTATACACTCTTTGGTTTCACGTATAGACTAAGAATATATGTATCTCAGAACAACATGCTCTAGTTATTGTTCTTAGGAATATTTTTTATTAAAATTTTTGGTTTGGATGCTTGTATTTTAAGCCATCCTTTCTCATCCCCATTCCCATCCTTTATAGTAGTCTGCTTCACAATATGTTGATGCGTTGCACAGCCCTTGAGAAATTTTGACGGCAACTTGAGTCAGCAGACGGCGATAGTATCTCAAGGCGCCTAAGCAGACAGACACCTTATCTTGAGATTGATGCAGACATTTAATACACAAAATTGCACTACTTTTACATATCAAAATCCACTTCAAACCATTATTTAAACAATAATACAGGAGAAGCAATTCGCCGCCGCCAAGTTCCCGCCAAAACTCTTTCTTAGGAATAAATACTGGCGAACCACAGAATATTAAGTGCTTGACATTATAATCTCAAAATATAATCTTGAAATAAAAAATGTTTTAAACTGTAAATGTTTCAATTTCAGAATACACGTGGCTCAAAATATCCTCATTTCTATTTGGCAAGCTCTTAGTGTCCGTATGCTACACCGGAGTTGTCACATACACAATGGAGCTGTTCCCTACAAGCGTTAGGGGTACCTTACTTGGAGTATGCGCGCTGGCTGCCAGTATTGGGAATATATTCGCACCTTTAACACCAATTCTGGTTAGTCTACCTATATTCAATTATTACCTTATCACACATTGTCACAACGTTTAATAAGAGCGTAATGGGATCCATAGTCCTATTTCGTCCCGTGGGTGTCGGTGGCGACTAAATTCCAGAAAGATTTCATGGCTTGCGATAGGTATAACCGTCTCGTTTTCCCAAACCGATGCGATGCAGAGCAGCGTCAAAGGTATGAACTGTCTGGTACTGCGATCGTCAATGTGCCTGCCAAACGTGGCAATTAAGACAATCCCCCCCCCCCCTATATCGGAAGAGATCTAAATTTCTTTAATATTAAATTTAGTTAGCTTATCTTTAAACTTTTTTATTCCACTGCTAGTGTGCCAGCAGTTAAGCCTTTTTAAAGTGTTTTCCGCACTCGATAAGGTAGTCCTCGCAATGATATTACCGGACAGTGAGTCTTGGGCAGTACAGTTTGGTTTCCGTATTTTTGTTGAATTTAGTCAGTCGCCAAAAGCCTCAAGCATTGTAACATTGAAATTTTAAGGGGAATTTCATAAATAATACTACGTATATTAGTCTAAAGGTAAAGCCACGCTGCAATGTATTCTACGAGTAGCTGCAGTATGAACGAAAGTAAAATAATATGGGAAGACTCGACCAGGAAAGAACCAAGCTCACTGAGTATACTTATACAAAATAGGACGAATATACAAAACACAGCACTATGGGGTGCTGGTGCACCAGCGACTTACTCATAAAGAGGCATTCCATCTTAGTCTCAGGGGTGAGAACTCATCCGCATTTTAATACTGCCAGCTCATGAGGTACCTTAAGGATCACCAGCTGATTAGTGACCGCCAATACGGTTTTCGTCGGGGTCGATCAGCTGGTGATCTTCTGGTTTACCTGACTCATGGATGGGCGGAGGCAATAGAGTCCAAGGGGAGGCATTGGCCGTTGTTTTGGACATAGCAAAGGCCTTCGATCGGGTTTGGCACAAAGCGCTTCTTTCGAAGCTCCCTTCCTATTGGCTTCCCGAAAATTGTGCAATTGGATCACCAGTTTCCTTGCTGATCGGAGCATCAAGGTCTTAGTAGACGATTCGTGCTCTGATTACAAGCCTATTTAACGCTAATGTTTCACAAGGCTGCGTGCTATCACCAACGTTGTTTCTTTTGCATATCAATGATATGTTGCAAACTGGTATCATTCATTGCTATGCGGACTACAGTACTGGTGATTCTTTATACACCGGCCGTGCCAATATTGTGTCTGAACCGGGACAAACTTGTGTCTGAAGTCGAGACTTTTTTGTACAAACTATTGGATTGGGGGCGACTAAAAAGTATACCTTTGTCGTATCTCCTCAGTTTAAAGGCACTCCCCTTGTTGCCTCAGCTAGCATCAGAATCCTTGGCGTCGACATATCGAATAATGTGCAGTTTCGTGGTCACTTTGAAGGGAAGGCCAAATTGGCCTCTAAAAAGTTTGGCGTGCTCAGCAGAGCGGGACATTATTTCATGCTGGCACACCGCTTGCAACTTTACAAGGCGCAAGTTCGGCACCTCATGGAATACCGTTCTCATCTTTGGGCCGGGGCATCCCAGTACCAGCTCCTTCCACTTGACCGCATCTAGCGCAGAGTGGCTCGAATCGTCGACGGCTGAGTTCTTTCTGATCGGCTCGATTCACTGGCGCTACGCAATGATGTTGCATCCCTTTGCATTTTCTATCGCATCTACCACGGGGAGTGCTCTGGGGAATTATTCGGATTAATTCCAGCCGCCAAAAGAGACAGTTTCTTTTGTATGGAGAATGGGTCCACCAAAACTGTGATGACTCGTAATGAAATGTATGTAGATTTATTCCTTATAATCTCTAGATTACTATAGTAATATTAGTTGTACCATATATAAAGGAATACTGAGAAAATAACAATCAAACGGCAATCTCACTATAACCTAAAATCCCATACGGGCGACTGTCTAATAGTTTTTATTGATATCCTATGTTATAAAAGTGCACTGTAAATAATAAAAGTATAAAAATGTTGTAAGTTCTTCGAAATCTTAAGTACTATTTGGTGGATGGATTTTTTAGTAGTACCGGAGTAAACAGTACGAATAAACAGACGTGGTGATGTATTGATTCTTAACTGTATTTATTATTTATTGTGGTGTATTGAATACTAAGCACAGAATACATTACAAATGTATTCAAGTGAAGCAAAAAGTAAGCCAAAACTATTCTCAACTAATTCTATAAACAAGCACATGTACTTATTTATCTAATATCATTTGCAACCAGTAACACGGTTTTAGGTGCATGTGTGCGTCCAACAGTGAACTTTTAAGGGTGTTTTGCAGTTTTACCTCTACGGCGATTGAGAAAATAAATAGCACGTAAGATGTTTTGAACTGGTCGTGTTAGGATAAAAAAACTCTGTATTGTCACTGTATTTGTTATTGTAAAATCATCATTCTTAAAGCAGTATTAAAAGCGACACATGCCACCAGGTGCAGTGTCAGGACATTGTTATTAATATGTATTTATTGAATAACATGTTTACATTCCAAGCACCATTAAAACCAAAATGACTGGATAGTAACATATCCGATTTTTACGATATTAACCACGAAAATAAATAGCATGTAAAGTGTTTTGAACTCTTTGTGTTAGGATAAAAAGAAACACTGTATTGTCACTGCATTTTATTATTTATTATTGTAAAATCATCATATTCTTAAAGCAGTCTATTATAAGTATCACAGGCCGCGAAGTGTAGTGCCAGTACATTCTTTTAATATGTGTTGATTGATTAGCATGCTTACATCCAACCACAATTGAAGCTAAAATGTAAAATTCTCGAGTAGCAGTCTCGTACCGGTAAGCTCAGTGTGGGGCGGCTACCCTCTAGATGGAGTGACGACCTGGTAAGACATTCAAAAGTCGATGGATGCAGGTGGCTCAGGACCGTGCTTTGTAGAATTCCTTGGGGAGGCCTATGTTCAGCAGTGGACTTGTGTGGGGCTGTAATGATGAAGAAGTTTTAAACTAGTTGTGTACGGATACGGCTCTACCGGGGTAGGACACGCTCACGGAAAACGCTACCAGCGTAAAATAGTAGCTTAATGCTCCTGTGTTTCTTAAGGTGAGTGTGTGAGAGGAGAGGAGTGTAGAGAACCAGGTCCTTTTACTGGAAACGAAGCACTCCATCTTCGTCCTCAGGGTGACAACGCATCTGCATTTTGATTCTTAAACGAGGATAAATGTAGATGTCTATGAGCCACAGCATCTACTTACCATCAGGTGGACCGTGCGCTCGTTTGTCACACTTATTCTAAAAAAAAAACAAAAGGAGATTGTCAATTGAAAGAGATACGAAAAGGTACCAGAGCATCTATTCAACTTGCTCGGCGTTTATTTATAAATTAGGCACTTTATTTATAATAAGGCACATAGTAGAAACAGGTCAAGTAAGCAACAATAATTACAAGTTTTATTGATCATTATTCGTCATCATTACAACAATTCACTGCTGAACATAGGTCTTCCCTAAATTAAATGTATAATGTAAAATATTGTATAGCCTTCCGTGAACTGCCATCGCGTTTCGTCCCGTTTGGTGTCGTAAAAGTTGTAACAGAGTAAAAAGATACCAGGAGATGAGCAGCAACATCTTCCTATAGAATACCACAAAACTTTGGTTGCCACAAGCGTATCAACTGGCAAAAACTACCATATAATGACGCATATTTATATTACTATATAAATATGCATCATTACTACTTGTATAAATTAATCCAATCATTGTGAAGTTCATTCAGTATGAGTATTCACAAATACGAGCGCACAGTGGCACATAAAATGAGTTATCAATCAGCAATCTCTTTAGTAGTTTAGGTATTAAGGATCTAGATAAATGATTTCATAACTTAAAAATGCAGTGACGGGCAGTAGAAGCAGCACGCTTATAACTAGCCACAGAATAGAATAGAATCATTTTATTCAATATAGATTACAATACATAATACCTATTAAAAGTCATTTTTACTTTTAGCACTGGTTCGCAAAAACTCTGTCCTGGGAAGAACCAGCAAGAAACCCAGCGAGAATTTTTTAAAAAAGCACATTTACAATATAATATTTTATACAATTGTTTTGAAAACATTTAGAAACAGCATGGTAGCGATCACCTCATTCCCAGGGTTATTATCAGTCATGTACTCTAGTAGTATAATAACCTTACTAGACAATTTTGCTTAAGAAAAATTTAAACCATTTGATAGAAAAGGTCTGCATATTATTATAGTAATTGTTGATGCCTCTCTGGCAAATGGAAATGGCAGGAGTTACAGTTACAGGCATAAGGGGTGGTTGTGGGATATTACCGATGTCTTCAATATTCATGGATTGTAAGTCCATATCCTGTTATCATTTGTGTCTCCATACAGTTGTAGAAGCTCTCGGCCAACTAGATTGCAGACTCATTCTAAACGATCCACCTGAAAAGTGTTTTTTTTTCATCAACTAACCGAACATACTATAGTTTTACAGTGTCTACCCCTAAATAATAATATTTATTAATATTTTATTTATTTTAATCTTTATTACTAATAAACAGTCTTAATGCCTCTTAAATTATATGTAAATATCATAATACTTTTGTAGTAAACTAGATTCCACTAAGGTAAAAGAAATAAAAATATATCAAATCAGAAAGGTAAACAAGTGAAGTAGTTATTTTAGAATTATAACATTATTTAACTAAGCACAAGTTCTTTGACGTTTTATTTACACTAATGTCATTTAAGGTAAAAATATTACTTGTATATTATGTACAAAGGCATACAAATATGAGTGTAAGGTAAGGAAGAAGTAGCATCTATCTAATAACAACTAAAGATAAAAACGGTGGTTATCAAATATCTCCCCAATGAGGTAATCTGTGGGGGAGGTCTATGTTCAGCATTAGACTTTTGATAGGCTGTAAAGTTAAAGATAACCTGGTGGTGAATAGCCAAATTGTTTGTAGTGCGAGGTGATGATACTACAAACATCAATATGTGTGCCAAAGCAATTATGCCAAATCCTCCTGGCATGCCTATTTCAGGCAGGGGATCATTTACAGACTGTTAAAGTAAATACCTGGTGTGATGGTATCCACTGCAAAATAATACCTCTTTCTGCTGAGTTAATTTGCACAGCCGATGCTCTTAAAATTGAAGATCCACATTGAATACAAATATTCCTATACCTAAACCTTCTAATGGAATGAGCAGTTTCAATAATAATAATAATAATAATAAGCTCTACTGGGACCGGGCCATCATCACAGACAGGACCATTTACATAAATATTAAGATGCAAGCAAAAGTTAATTAATTAATATTATCTAACGAGTTTGTACTTTATGCTAACATAACCTAGGTACAATGAAATTTAATGGATCACATGTTACGTTCCATATGCTAAGTTATTACTTATACCTAGGCACAAAAAATAATTTGTACTAATAATGTCGTTCCTCTCTCTTAATGTGTAATGTATGACTGTAAGAAGTATTTGTGTAATGAGTGTAATGTGTGTGAGCAGTTTAAGGAGAGGAGTGTGTAAAATGTGTGTGTATATGTTAGTGTATGTGTGTGTGTGTGTCTGGATATTATTATTTTAATACGGGTAGTATTGCGGGTGAAAGTTATATGAGAATTTATGTTTAAGTCTGAATACTTTCTTGCAATATTTTTAGGCAGTCCTTCTTCTCCTTCTTCTTTTAAATTATGGCTCCTCTTGATAGAATTCTCCCGGTGTCAAGTCAGTAATGGTTGTGACAAGTAAATATTTATTACATTAAGAGTTCTCAATTTTACGAGTGGCTCACATTTTTAAACACCATCACCAAAATTGATTAGTAATTTTACAGTTTAATATTATTAATACGAATAAAATCACACAAAATATTTACAAAAGGTTTTTTTCTAATTACATAATATTTTATCCCTACTATAAATATTAACACATTTATATTCCTTTTGACTTTGATTTCTGATTAACAGACACCAGATTTATTACATACACATAACTTAAATCCCTTGACCAATAGGTTATTGATATTATTTTAACATAGATTTGTGTATATTTTGTGTGATTTTATTTTATCTATTAATTAAATTAGATTTCACCAATAACATAAAACTTCAATACTTTGACACTTTTAACCTTTTAACTTACTAATAAGACCTGTGTTTGTCATTTGTTTTAGGTAATTCAACATAAATAGATTTTCCAAAATTCTAGGAGGAAAAGTAAACTTAATACAAGTTTACTACACTACATTGACTTTTAATTAAACTCGTCAGTTTTCATTTTCGAACGTCAATGGCGAATTAAATACATAATGTGGAATATTAATATTTGGCTAACCTGTATAATATAATCCGACACTTGTTGCATTGCTTAGACATTGACATGTATGAACCTACTTGTTAGCAGAAAAACTACGTGAATATATACATTAAAAACGAAAATTAGTAATTATCGTTTCCGCATTATAATATTTTTGGACAGACAGAGATAAGATGCTTATATTATGCAAATATGGCCACAGGTTATTACCAGTTATTACGCAGCACGGAAGTCAATGACAAAATAGCGTTTCGTTCCACGGTGACTTTGAACCACGTTATATGATATATAAGCTACACATATGCTATATAACACTTTTAGAAATAGGATAAAAATCTCATCAGTGGTATCTCTTTTAGTAATAAATATATAATGTAAAAATAAGTATAATATGCATATAATAAGTAACCTTGTAAAAAACATTTTTCTTTTAATAGAAACTGCAAAATGATTCATTACACGCATTATTTTCCCATATTATATTAACCAAAACATGGAAAATCAAAACCACTCATTTTTTCAGATTTCTTGATTCCGTTTAGGTTTTCATAAAATCTATAGGCCATTTACTATAATAAATTGGTATCTTTTTTGTGTGTAATAGCATTAAGGGTCCTTAATTCCGGTGGGCCCAAAACGATTGACTCCTTTCACAAACGCACAACGCGTCGAAACTCACGACACCATCCACACCATCCGGATGTTTGGCTATCCACCACTGTGCGTTATACTAGGAGTTTTCTTCCTCATACAACCTCTCTGTGGAATTGTTTACCACCGGCGATTTTTACGGAACGATACGACTAAGGGACCTTCAAGAAATTAGCTTACTCATTTCGAAAAGGCCGGCAACACACCTGCAATTCGCCTGGTATTACAGTTGTTCATGGGCGGCGATAGTCACTTACCATCAGGTAAGCCGCATGTTCGTTTGCCCCCTCTTCTATACAAAATACATAATAGAGGATATGTATGTATATGGGCCAAAGCTTTCACTTGCCACTAGGTGGACTGTGGTTTTCCAAGAACCACCCACTGTTGTTTGTATTGGTTGATCAATAAGTTTTTGGAAACGCAATGAAACTCCAGGATAAGTGTATGTAAATTGTATTTTGCAAGTTGGTTAGTTCCCTTGAAAAAAAATGCTTGATCCTGGGATTCGAAAAAGGCCTCTACAGCACACATCACTTCATCTTCGCCGTCGTATTTTATACCACGCAAGTGCTTTTTCAGGTGAGTAAAAGGTAAAATCACTGGAGCTAGATCCGGAGAATATGGTGGGTGCTGCATCAACTGAAACCCAGCAATTCCGATGGAAGCACCTGCAACATCAGCTCGATTGACAGGGGCATTAGCATGATGAAAAGGATTCCAGCATGCAATTATCCTCGACGTTGTATTCTTTAGTTTTCGCGTAGGTTTTTCATTAATGATGCGTAATAAACTCCGGTTATTGTCTCTCCTTTACTTAAATAGTCAATCATTACTATAACTTCTGCATCCCAGAAGACACAGACCATTATTTTCCAGTCGCCGCAGATACCTTGAATCTCTTGGCTGTCGGGGAAAACGGTATTTTCCACACCTTGCTTTGGTTTTTCGTCTCTGGGCCAAAATAGTATACCCGTGAAAAGTGGGCACGGTTACGAAACGAGCGCAAAAATAATCGGGATTCCTTAATTATTTCTAAATTTAGCTATGGAATGTCAACTCTTGCTTTCTTTTGGTCGTCTGTTAACATTCGAGGAACCCAGCCCGCGACCACACCTTTGAACTTTAAGGTATGAGTTCAAATAAACTGAATTGTCTCAAACAAAAGCTTTAGAAGCTAAGTAACGGATGGTCACACGTCAATCTACTTAAACAATTTCTTCGATTTTTTAACGTTTTCTTGCGTAGCGGCCGTTGTTGGCCGCCCAGAGCGAGTGTCGTCATTGCAGGCGTTTCTGCCGCGTTTAAATTCAGCGCACCAGTATGCCACTGTAGGATAAGACGTAGTATTGTCTGCCAAAGTAGACTGCAATTCTACAAAACCACTTTTGTAGAAAGAAAATTTCAGGCAGAAATATTTAATAACCGCACAAAATTCGAGTATCTCCATTTCGCATACGAATTGGGTATAGTTTTTAATTAAGTTTTATCTGGCCTTGGCTAACGAATTTAAGATTCGAAAAGAAAATAGAACGCATTTCTAGAACTGATTGATAAGTCTCCTATTCCAAAACTTATTGATCAACCTAGTGTAAGTAATACTTTTTTTATTTCAGAACACAGTATCCGTCATCCTTCCATCGATGTTTTTCGGAGGTTTTGCCATTATCTCTGGAGCTCTCTTGACTCAAACGCCCGAAACAAAAGATTTGCCACTGATGGATACCATAGAACAAGTAGAGGAAAGCAGAAAACTACAAGAAAGACGAAGAAGGAACATGAGAAAGAAAGGAGAAGAAAATTACGGTTTTGATAATAATATTATAGCATAAAATGGGGACGTTTGTTAAGAAAATATTGACAACAGTCAAGTTTAATTTAAGTATGTTATTACTCTAAGTTCAACTTCAATATAATCGATGAAATATGCCAATTAAACTTAAAATGATTACTAAAGATTTTCATTGAACCTGATATTTGGATTTTATATATTTTTAAGATATTTTATACAGTTCAAATTCACACTCAAATTATTACGCATTATATTAACATCAGCATGTTTTGCGTAGAACTGGCAGTTATTAATTATTTTGTATACTGTTACTGTTACAGCCTATCAAAAGTCCACTGCTGAACATAGGCCTCCTCCATAGATTACCTCATATACCTATCTCATTACCATAGTTGCCACGCCTGGCAGGCGAGTTGGCAAGTCCTTTTAAGCAGTAATATAAAAACAACAATTAATATTACTGCTACAACTAAAAGGACTACAAGAGTCAATATTAATAAACAAAAATTAGAAAAAATGGACGCAGAAGGTCTAAAGAAAAAGTTAAAAATAGTAGTAAGCTCAGCGTATTACTTTATTAACAAAGTGGGATGAAAATTTTCATGGTTTACGGCTTCTTAATCTGTGGAGTGCTTTGCATGGCGTCTGCATTTGTGCCTGAGGGTGAGATATATCTCCTGATCTTAATAAATTGAATTTATATGTATCTTATGATTTTTCATAAAAATTAAAGATACCGTTTGCATTTTCAACCACTTACTTTTTCTTGTCAGCCCGGAATAGTCCATAACTATTACTAATAGTCCCCTGTGTTTTTTATATAGGTAGTAGAGCCACGCTGTAGCTGCAGCACGAGTTTGACCGGAGAAGGATCACGTTCACAAAGAATATCAGCTCAAATATGGGATCGTATGGTGAGTGACAAGAGCCAGATACCCTTTTTGTCGGTAGCAAGGAATTCCATTTAGTAATCCATTAATCCATTTTAGTCTTCAAGAATAACAACGCATTAATGGTTTTCTATCGAATGCAGAAACCTCTTACTATCAGGAACATTTTTCACTTATTTCTCATTCTACATTGAAAAAATTTTTTTCTTTGCTAAAAATTATCATAATTTACAGATGTCACGTGGCTCAAAACAGTCTTCTTCATGATCGGTAAAATTATGTTTCACCGGAGTGGTCATGTACACGATGGAGCAATTCCCCACCAGCGCAAGAGGCACGTTGCTTGAAGCATGTGCGCTGACCTCTAGCGTAAGCAACACTCTTGCGCATTGTAACTTTAATAAAAATAGAAAATTTTTGAAAATGTTAAAGAATACCAAATAATAGAAAAAGATGTATTGATACCTTCAGAACAACTGAAACTATTAAAAGGTACAATGAAATTCCATCAAATACTGTGGCAGAAAGAAAAGGACCACCTGATATTCAGAGAATATCAGGTGGTCCTAGTTGTTAGTTGCTTATATGCTTAGACATGGACTGTGCTACGAAGACAAAATAGAATCCACAAATATCACAAATAAAGAGAATGAAAATAATAATATGATTGATGTGACCACAAAAGTAATACCTTAAACTAAACCGTATAAAATGACTATTAAAATCTTAAGTAATGTTTTACTAAAGCCAAAACGCAAAAGATACGAAACCACCTGATTTTAAACCTGATAATAATTACACTTGGACCCTAATATACAAATTGAGAATATGGTAAATCAGTATAATATTTCTGGCAGTGTCAGTGATATGAAGTTTTCGGGTATATATATATATTTTTTATAGAATAAGGGTGACAAACGAGCACACAGTCCACCTGATAGTAAGTAGATGCTGCGGCCCATAGACATCTTCATTTATCCTCAATTAATAATAAAAATGCAGATGCGTTGTCACTCCTGAGGACTGAGATGGAATGCCTCGTTTCCAGTAAAAGAGTTTCCGGTTCTCTACACTCAGCATACTAAACACAGCAGCATTAAACTGCTATTTTACGCTGGTATTCTGTAAGAGGGTGGTCCTACCCCGGTCGAGCCGACCCATTCGTGCTGCAACCACAATATAGCTGCAGCGTGGATCTACCACGTAAATTTGAAGACTACGTTCAATCTACATTGCAATCAAGCGCAAATTAAATAATTGATGGCCAGCTTAATGTTCTTTGATCATCATTGCTGTGTGATGATCTTGCAGATCCAGAAGAGATGCATTTGAGACGACTACCTGCAAAGTTCTTGGTCATGAAAGTGATACGGATTCGAATTCAAGTTTAAATATTTTATAGTTTTTGTGACTGATCTCATTACATTTAAGAAATATTTTAGATGAAACTGGTATAGTGCTGAGTTCTATTTACAAAGAGTTTTGAACCAGTGTTGTTAATTTTATTCAGGTTTTAATTATCTAGAAAGTTAATTATTATTGTTCTTGTTTTGAAAACCTCTTTATTTTGTTGCTATTTTTCATAATTTTTAAAAATAAGTCTAAGTTAACCCTCTCAGAAATGAGAGGAGGCCTGTACCCAACAGTGGGACGTATATAGGCCGTAACTTTAAGTCTAGGTTGATATTTACCAAAGTTTGATAGAAACAACAAATCTTGTATTTTCCTATTTATCATTGCCGTGTGATGATCCTGCAGATCTACATAAGACTTTATGATTAAATACATGGTCGAATTCTGGTCATAAATTGAGACTAATTTGGATTTAAATATAAATCTTTTTTTAAGTTTTTGTATAAGATCACATCGAGTTTAAGAAATATCTTAGATGGAACTTACGAGGGTGATCCAAAAGTAATGATAATCGGTTACTTCAGGCCCGCATAAAATCCAAAAAATATTTTTGCTTGCTTATATACTCACTACGTCAGCCTAAAAAATCATATAAATAGATCACGATTTCCGGAGATACATTCATTTGAATACGAACTGTCAAAGAGATAACATCAACATGGAGAAAAACGAAATTAGACCTGTCATCAAGTACCTCTGTTTGAAAAAATGTCTTCAAAAGACATACACAGTGACGTAGTGGAAACATTGGGGACTCTGCTCCTCCATATTCTACAGTTGCACGCTGGGCCAAGGAGTTTAAACTGGGCAGAATATCCACTGAAGATGAACATCGCGAAGGACGCCCATCCACGTCCCTCACTGAAGACAACGTGAAAAAAGTCGAAGATGTTGTGTTGGCAGATCGAAGAGTGACCATCAGGCATGTAGCTGAGGTCACAAGGATCTCATATGGCAGCGTTCAAAGAATCCTTGCGAACGAGTTGCATATGAAAAAGGTCTCTGCGCGTTGGGTACCCAGAATGTTAACCGACGAGCAAAGAAAAATCGAGTTGACATTTCGAGGGTCAATCTCGAAAAGTTCCAAGCAGATCAAGAAAATTTTTTGTTCCGTTTTGTGACTATGGACGAGACCTGGATCCACCATTTTGATCCTGAAACGAAACAACAATCGATGACTTGGAAGCGAGCCTCCTCACCGACGCTAAAGAAATTCAAAGTTTCAAGTTCGGCGGGAAAGGTTATGGCATCTGTTTTTGGGCATAATTATGGTGGAATATTTGGAAAAGGAGCCACTATTACGGGCTCTTACTACGCAGACCAAATAAGAAGATTACGGGAGGCCATTAAGGAAAAAGACGCGGCAAACTGCGAGCTGTTTCACCAAGACAACGCACCGGCTCACAAAGCCGCAGTTGCGATGGCTGCCATTCAAGAAACAGGATTCGAACTGCTCGAACACCCTCCCTATTCGCCAGATCTAGCTCCTAGTGATTTCTACCTCTTCCTCGGCTCAAGGAACGCCTCCGAGGCAGAAATTCGAAGACGATAGCGAAGTAATGGCCGCTGTTGAAGCGTTTTGGGACGGTCAAGACAAAGAATTTTTTCAAAGGGAATCCTGGGTTTAGAAAAGATGAACTAAATGTATTGATTTGTTAGGAGACTATGTAGAAAAATAAATTATTATTTTAACTTTAATTACCGTGTTTTATTTTCATTATCATTACTTTTGGATCACCCTCTGAGTTCTGCACTATAAACTGAACGTTAAATCCATAAAAAAATTAATTGGAAGCATTATTTCAACTGAATTTACAAACCCTAAATATGTCTATCTTTAAATATTCACCCAGTTACGATGATAGGAATTATTTAATTTCTCTTCTAAATTTTAGACAAGTTATTTTGTATTGACCTTGGTGCTTGTCCTTGACTAACATTTTTATGTCTACATACCTCAGCCACCTCAGCTATATACGCCTAGACACGTTGGAGTAGCCACTTTACCTATTTTCGCGGACAGTCTTACATTATGACACATCACCGTTAAAGGTTTTATCCGACTGTTACAGAAGGAGGGTAATGTTTTACGAGGTATGTATATATGTTTGTATGTATCTAATTATTTGACACACTCTGTAGCCTAAACGGCTTGACATGTCATTAGGTTCATCTTAGTCGTGTGAGTGACAAATGGTATAAAAGTTAAATATTTATTTTATATCGCTTTCAAATTAAACTAGTCGAGAATATATATATATATTTTGATATTATGATAATATGGGTATTAAACAAAACCTCTGTCCTGGGAAGAACCAGCAAGAAACCCAGCGGGACTTTTTTTTTTTTAAAGTAAATTTTACATTAATGGTTGTACAAACTATTTACAAAATATATTTTATAAACTGCTTGGAAGCGACCACCTCATTCCCAGGAGTTATTATCATACTATCCCGTGGGTCATAAGAGATGGGCAGCAGCGTCCTTCTAATCACAGTTAAGAATATAAAAGCTGCGGTAGCTAACTATGGCAAATATTTCCCTTATAAGGCAATCCAAGGGAAGGCCTATGGTCAGTAGTGGACTTTGATAGGCTGTAATGAATGAACGAATGAGAAAAGGGTGATAAACTATAAAATCAGTGTTAACTTTTTATGGTCAACTTAATCATTATCATGTATTATAAATTGAAAATCAAGCTTAGACACGTTTAATTCTCTTTGACGGTCATTGTCCAATCATTATTACACTATGGGTGCGAAGCATTACTTGTATATTAAAATTATTCCTAGCAAAGGACATTGTAAAAACTCGCCTAAGAACCAACATATATTTGACAATTACCAAAATTCTTATCATTAATTATCCATTAGATAACATTCATTAGATAGTAACGGACACTTCTGAATTGTGAAATTAAAATAAGAAGGACTTTTTAGATTTTAAACTTTGTACCTATTTTTTAATACTAATGTGCTGCGATTTGGCCAATCGCACAATACTTTCACTCACATATTTCAAAAGTTGTCATAAACTCAAACGTTAATATTTTAAAATATACCTCAGATTAATACATGCCACAAGAAACTGGGATACAGTGAAATCATCTGTTTTCATTTAAAATAACAATACTATTATACTCTCATTGGCCAAATCAGCATTGTGCCACGCAAAAAATTAGTTGCCTGTAAAGTCGGTATACGGGCGAAAGTTTTACGTGACAACGACTTTGAGTGGTAAAATAATTTTATTATGTCTGTCTCTCTCGCTCTTAGGCGGGCTAACCATGCCCGAGTGGAAGGACGCGTGCCTCTCACTCGCTCATTGTGAGCGCATAACGTGAGCGGAGCGTAACGCAGTTTCTTGAAGTGTCACCGGCAAACCAATTTATAAGACGTTGTCACGTCAAAAAGCGTGAGTGTTTCATATAGTTTGTGAAAAAACGTCAATAACGTTGACAGATGACAAGACGTTAAAATAGATAGACGTCAGACGTACGATCGTTTTCGTTTCGTTTAAAAAACATTTCTGTAAATGTTTTCGGAACCTAAGTGCATTATGCAGTTGGTTTGTTATGATAAATTTTATAAATTACGACTCGGCTTGAATACCCTTCTTAGCGACCTACCTGGCTTGAATCACAGACTTTAACTTTTCATTACTCACGGACTAACAAAACTAAATGAGAGTGTAAAGTTGTATTTATTTGGTATGAATAAAATGAATACCTAATCACAACCTGAGTTTTATTTACCGTATAAGTGCTAGGCTAAGACTGAACTGCTTACATTAGCAATAACATAGTAATGTTTCATAAAAATAAAACATCTCTATGATAACTACTAATATATATGTTTTCAAAAGTGTCCGTCAGGATTTATTGTTCTTACTAAAAGGTATTCTTTTGGTTCTAAAAGGTATTTTTTCACTGTTGGTTCTTAGGCGAACATTGTATGGACGCAGATCAATGTCATTTGCGTCCAAAAGGAGCATTAGCTGAAAAATTAACGACAAGCTGCATACTACAACATGTTTTTCTAGCAATGATGTAATATTGGCGTATTATCATTTCAAATATGGCAATAGAAAGAGACAGATATAGAGATAATTAATACTTAATTTAAATAAGCAATAATCAGCGATTATTAGGCTGTATATTTTTGACATTTATTTGAAAAGTCATGGTTACCCTAACTAAAGATGGCTAGGCATTTTATATCAAGAATGACGACTTTTTTTATGATATCCGCTTATGAAGTGTGTGTAATAGATGTAGATCCATTGATATAATAAGTATCTGTTAATTTTAAAATCGATGTTGTAGATTCTTTAACGTGTCCATCCATCTATCCATTACAGCCCATAAAAGTCCACTGCTGAATATAGGCCTCCCTCATAAATTGCGGGTGGGCAACCACAGTTTTTTATTATTTTGATTTGTTATCAGGAAAACGCTGCCGCCCATCTCCTGTTTCATTTTCCCTCTGTCTCCTCTTACGATACCCTCGGGACGATATGGGGTAGTGGACACTCTTACACCGCCTTTACACGCTTTAACACTCCGTGAATAAATCATATTTATTCACGCAGCAACAAGATATATTATACAGAATACCAGCATGAAATAGCAGCATAATTCTGATGTGTCTCATATCGTGAATGACGAGAAGTGGAGGCACTTTTCAACTGCCTTAAAAAAAGGAGGAGGTTCCCAACTAGCCGGAATATTTTTCATTATGTTAAGCGACGTTCGACATTAAGTTTACAACTTTATCTGATTACAATAATTCTTCTTAGGGGATATATCAGGTGTGGTCCTATAATATTTGGTCAGATCTGATGATGATATAGATGAGAAAATCACCAAAATCTTCAATTCGCAAAGGCATCACGATAAATGGGCGAATAATTCTTTACTTTTTTCTTTTTGTCAAAAACATAGCGCTTAAACATATTGTTACGAGCTTGGGGTTCGAGACAATTAAAACTGCCGATTGAATTACCAAAATTGACACTTTAATTATACAACACTAATTACAACTTTAAACCACACTAATAACAAAACACAATTTTACTACAGATCGCTTAAGTTCGCAGTTGTATCGCTTCGAAGTATTCGCTTGTATCGCCAATACAATACTGACTCGGTCGCGGTCTATACCGGCCTTATATAGGGCCTCAGATAGTTTCAGAACCTTCTACTGTGAAACATCTAGAATGTTCAGTACATATCGGTCCAGAAATTTCGAGAAGGATCTTGACTCTCCTAGTTCTGCTACTCGATACTAGAGGGCGCTAGTGGTAACTAGTGTTGCCATGTATAAACCATTAATAGTGGCGCAACACTGCCCTCCTAAGACATGCTCGTCCCGAGCATTATTGGCCCCATAATAACGCGCCAGTCGATCCACATGGACGATCTTAGAGTACCTCTTGCACCTTTCTGTATCCGGTAGGTTACGTCATTGATCCTTGTCACAATCCGGTACGGTCCGTCCCATTTAGCTTGAAGCTTAGGAGATTTCCTTTGCTGCGAACTGGATTGTGTAACCACACTAGTGAACCTTCGTCAAACCCTTTGTTGTTCATTCTGCGGTCATACCGTGTTTTCATCTTCTCAGACGTTTGCTGGCCCGACTGTCTGACGTGCTCATAAATGTCATTCATTTTGTCCCGCAAGTCGTTTGCATAATCGGTTATACTGCGTGGGGCATCAGGTGGTATTCCGGTGATCAGGTCTGCAGGCAGCCGTAATTCTCTCCCAAAATTTGCTAAAGCTGGTGTCACTGATGTACTTTCGTGAACAGCGCTTCGATATGACAACAAAAACGGTTGTATGTGCCTGTCCCAGTCTCGTTGCCGTTTTTCCACAACTTTTGCTAGGTACCTCTCCAATGTCTGATTAAATCTTTCTACCATTCCATCAGATTGTGGGTGGTAAGAAGTTGTTCTTGTTTTATGAGTACCCATAACTCAGCAAGTTTCCTGGAATATTTGAGACTCAAAATTCCTTCCTTGATCGCTGTGAATCTCTAAAGGTACTCAAAACGACAGAAGACTTCATGAACTAGTTTATCTGCAACTGTTGAAGCTTCTTGATTTGGAATGGCGAAGACTTCTGGCCACTTAGTGAAGTAATCCATCACAACCATGAAATACTTGTTACCACTTTCACTTTCCGGAAACGGCCCCGCAACGTCAATGGCTATCCTCTCCCATGGTGCACCAACATTGTACAATTTCAATGCACCTCTACTACGAGTTTGAGGTCCTTTACAGCCGCACAACTTGTACATTTGCGACACCAGTCCTCGACATCGTCACGACAGTGGACCCAGTAAAACCGTTCTCGGATCTTCAGTAGAGTTCGTTTAACTCCCAGGTGGCCTCCTGAACAACCATTATGGTACAGCTGTAGAACATCCGGTACTTTAGCTTTAGGGACAACCATTTGCAAATGACAACTGTCTCCCGACCATTTTCCATTTACGGCACAAGACTCCATCCTGAATCAGCAAGCTGTCCCATTGGGCCCAATAGCTTTCGTGGTCGAACTCATCGCTGAAACGTCACTCCACTTGGGCTTAGGAGCACTGGCCTTCATCCATTCTAGAATTGGCTTGATGTCCGAATCTTCCTGCTGTGCATGTCGTAGGCTGTCTTTCCACTCATTGTTGAGCTGGTCTGTCATAAGCATCCTCACAGATACCACTTCCTTACCCTCTTGCCTAGTACAATGCTTGCAATCTTCAGGACAAGGTCTTCTTGACAATGCATCTGCGTTGCCATGAGATTTCCGCTGCGATGTTCGATCACAAAGTCGTATTCCTGTAGTAGCTCAATCTATCTCGCAACTTGTCCTTCTGGATTTTTGAACTGCAATAGCCATTTCAGTGCAGCATGGTCAGTTCGTAAGAAATTTCCGCCCCAGAAGATATTTGCTAAAATGCTGCAAGGACTTTACCACAGCAAGCAATTCCGTCTTGTGACACAATAGTTCCTTTCCGGCTTTGACAAAGACTTGCTGAAGTACGCTATCACAACCTCTTGATCACCATTCCTTTGAGACAACACACCGCCAAGTCCTATATCACTTGCGTCTGTGTCAACTATAAATTCCTTGCTCGCATCAGGGTACCCCAAAATAGGTGTTTTGCACAGACGGTCCTTGAGCTCCTGGAATGCGATATCGCAACTTTCATCCCAGCAGAAATGTCCTTCTCCTCGGTTAGCTTGTGCAGAGGTTTGGCTATATCTGCAAAGTTCTTTACAAATCGCCGATAATAGGAGCACAAACCCAAAATGCTCTAACCTGTGTCTTGTCTTTTGGAACCGGCCAATCCTTGACGGCGGCAATTTTCTCTGGATCCGTGCGGATACCTTCTTCCGACACTACATACCCCAAAAGCTAACTTGCCGTTTGAATAGTGAGCATTTCTTCGGACTCAACTTGAGGTTGGCACTCTGGATCTTCATGAGCACGCGTTCCAGGTTTTGAAGGTGTTCCTCAAACGTACGGCCTACGATGATGATGTCATCCAAGTAGACCAGACAGGCGTCGCCAATTAGCCCGGTAAGTACAAGCTCCATCAACCTTTCAAACGTTGCTGGAGCATTGCACAATCCAAACGGCATGACTTTAAATTGCCACAGACCCTTTCCTGTGGAGAATGCAGTTTTCTCCTTGTGCTTAGGGTCTATTTCAACCTGCCAGTAGCCACTTTTCAGGTCCAGCGTACTAAACCACTTTACGCCTGTAAGCATGTCCAGCGTGTCATCAATTCTTGGCAAGGGATAGCTGTCTTTCTTCGTAACGTCGTTCAGACGGCGGTAGTCAACACAAAACCGCATGCTACCGTCCTTCTTCTTTACCAGCACCACAGGTGAACACCATGGACTAGATGAAGGTTCAATAACACCATCCTTCACCATTCCCTCAATCATGGTTTCCACTTCCTTATCACGTGCTACCGGCAATCTTCTTGGGCGCTGACGGATAGGCAATTCTTCTCCTGTGTTTATTTTGTGTTGAACTAAGCCAGTCTTTCCTATGTCAGCATCGTTTGACGAGAAAACATCAGCGTACTTGAGTAACAACTTCTTCCTTGACCACTTCATTCAGGGAGAGAACGCTGCGACAGTCTTCTAAAAGTGTGGTCACCCTCGTTTGTGCATCCTTGCTGGGGTCCCAGTCGATGGGTATTGGCACCTACGCAACCAATCCACTTCCTCACAAGTACCAACCAGTGTGCCTTTTCCATAATCTGTTCCTGATCACAAGATTCAGCACACGTACTCCTGAGATGTCGGTGGTTCTGACCAAAGTTCGAGCCACTTTCCACGGAAGGTCATTGTCCACCCTTTCACGAGTACACAACGATGAGCTTGCCCAGGATTCCGAGGAAGACTAACCAGCACAATCGTTTCCGATCTCGGCGGCAGAACAATCTTCTTAAGGCTGTACACATTCCCCGGTATCGCTCCTTCCACGAAAAGTTCCTCATGTCCACATTTCAAAACACCTTGCTTAACATCGATCTCACAACAATTCTTCCTCATGAAGTCTAGGCCCAGGATGCAGTCGTCCATTATATCAGCCACGATGACATTATGCAGGTAGATCATGTTGCCTAACTTCAACTCCATCTCCTTCTCTCCACGGACGGGTATGCGCTGACCGGTGGCTGTCACCAAATTAATGCGCTCTCAGTTGTATGCGGAGTCCCCAGGAACTGACTTATAAGTTGGGAACTGACAACCGTGCGAGAGGCTCCAGTGTCTATGGTCAGTTTACACGGCGTTCCGTTGACCTCGCCTTTGATGATTAGGCTGTTCCCATCATGGGTTTGTGAGATCGAAATCCTTGGGGCTCTTTTAACATCAGCCAGCACCCGCCCCGCAGTCCTGGCTTTTACTCGTTTCCCTGCTGCTGCTGGGCGGTGCTGTTAGCCGCACTACCCTCTCGAGATCGATCACCTCCCCTTTCTACAGTTCGCTTAGGGCAGCTGGATCGAAGATGGCCCCTTTCCCCACAGCCGTAGCACCTAGGGCTGTATCCTTTATTGTAGTCGCGAACTGCAGCTGCTGCAACCTCCCTGACGCGATGGGATCGATGATCCTGCCGTACGGCTTCCACCTCCAGTGCATGGGCTAACGCGTCCTTAAGCGTCTCGTGGTGCCCGAGCCTCACAGCAGCTCTGACTTCAAGGTCGCGGATGCCGTCGATAAATGTCTGCACCAGGTTCCCTACAATGAGCGCAGGTACAGACTGGTATGCTTTTCGAACCAGCTTTTCCACCTCAAGGGCCCACTGCTGTAGGTTTTCGTTGCTGCGTTGCACGCGATCTTTGAGCTGCGCACGAAAGACGTGTTCCAGGTGAGCGTCGCCATATCTCGCCTCAATGCCTCAAGGAGCTGCTCGTAAGTCACTTCCTTACCGAGAGCTTCCAGAACAGTTAAGGCCTGGTCGCGCAGGCCTAGGGTGAGAGCAGTCATGACCTGACTTTTATTCCAGCCGTTCGCCTTCATGACAGCCTCGAACTGGATTCTGTACGCCGACCAGGAAGAAGTCCCGTCGAACGGCGGCACTTTGAATCCACGTAGCGAAGGTGTTGTAGCTACCACGGGGCTGTAACTCCATCCCCAAGTTTGAGGTCGTCCAGCGTTTTCTTCACGTCAGCAATCACGTTGTCAACCCGATTGTTCACTTGGTTGATTCGGGTTTCAGCTTCCGACAGGCGGTTGTCATGTTGAGCAACCCTATCCTTCACCTCCTTATCTCTTTCCCGAAGGTAGCGTGAAGGTCCTTCATGAGGAGCATCTGCTCTTCCTGTTGGCGGACCTGTTCCTCCTGTCCACGCTGCAGCTGCTCTTCCAACCGACGGGCCTGTTCCTCCTGTCGGCGGGCCTGTTCCTCCTGTCGGCGGGCCTGTTCCTCCTGTCGGCGGGCCTGTTCCTCCTGTCGGCGAGCCTGCTCCTGCAGCATCATCATCAGAGCACCTAAGTCAGGTGCTGCAGATGCAGGAGCTGCTGACAGGCCGGCCTCCGTGGTCGGCAGCTGGCCCTCCGACGTTTGCGGCGTTGCATTACCAAATCGTCTCTGGTCCGTCTCTTGCTGGCGTTGACTTCGGTACGGATACCCTCCGTGTCGTCCTTTGGTAAAATCGGCATGATCTGATCCCACTTCTGACACCAATTGTTACGAGCTTGGGGTTCGAGACAATTAAAAACTGCCGATTGAATTACCAAAATTGACACTTTAATTATACAACACTAATTACAACTTTAAACCACACTAATAACAAAACACAATTTTACTACAGATCGCTTAATTTCGCAGTTGTATCGCTGAAGTATTCGCTTGTATCGCCAATTCAATACTGACTCGGTCGCGGTCTATACCGGCCTTATATAGGGCCTCAGATAGTTTCCAGAACCTTCTACTGTAGAAACATCTAGAATGTTCAGTACATATCGGTCCCGAAATTTCTAGAAGGATCTTGACTCTCCTAGTTCTGCTACTCGATACTAGAGGGCGCTAGTGGTAACTAGTGTTGCCATGTATAAACCATTAATAGTGGCGCAACAATATTATTTCATACTTAAGTTCTTATAAATGGTAAAAGTTCTTCCAAATCACCTAATGGGTGTTCTTTAGGGCTCAATTCTCGGTCCATTCCTATTTATAGTCTATATTAATGACCTACCTTCCCTTGAGAGGTTAATCATGATATAGATTTGCTAATGATACTTCATTGATTTTTAAACTAAAGTGGAAATCATTTAAATATGACAAAGTGAATAATGCTATGTCAAGATCAGTTCATTGGTTTAACGTAAATAATATACATTAAAACATCAATAAAACTAAATGTGTTTTGAAAAGGGAGAGAACTGAGCCCTGTTCATTCCACTGTTTTTCTTGGCATCACTCTAGAAGCAAAGCTTCAATGGGTAAAAACAAAGTAGTAATTTGTTGTGTATTTGAAAATTTCAAAGTTAGTTGTAGTGTAAGTAGGGTGTAATGTATTTTATTGAACAATTAATATAATATTAATTATGTTGGTCCGTAAAACTAGCAATTCATAGAGTCAACTAAATAGAAAATGATGCTAGAAACTAACGATCATTCATCAAAAACGGATCAGAAAGAAAGATGGCTAAACATACACAAATGTAAGAAATTTATATATTATACAATTTTATTAGTTAGGTTTCCAATCCTAAGCCTGAAAAATATGAAGGTAAGTTCATTTCGATTTGAAACTAAAATTTGTTAATCGGTCAATTAGTAAACGAAAAAACTAGGTAATCTATAAAAATGGCTTAATCTGGTCGTTTACCAATTCGCAAATGAACTACAACAACTAAACACTGATTTGTTAACGATATACAGTGTGAGTCTTCATGATGTGCACAAATATAAACGAGGGAAACTTTGCTTAATTTTATCGACGAAAAAATATTTTTTTTTTCCATTTTTATGGCATTTTATAAATCATTGTTCACTACAGCGACCCCCTTCTAAAACAAACGACGTAACTTTTAAACTAAACTATCTATTACAATGAAACAAACTCAGTTATGGATTGGAAATAACAGGAGCCAGTAGGAGTAGGAGGAGTAAGTTAAGCAAAGATATTGGAATTTATTCTTGAGGTATGAAGGCAAAGCTGGCTATTTCAATATTGAGAAAAGTACAAGTAAAATTCTGGATTGACGCATTTGACGTATAGTAAGTTACTTCAGCTGTAAACGATATTAGGAAATATGATCATACTTTGGTAAACTAAAAACGAATCTAATACAGTTATTAAGAAGACGTTCGAGCTTGTTAAAGTTCTTGGGATTGGTCTGAAAATCACACATCTGCCTAATCGATAATGCATCAACATTTAACTTGAATTTAAAAGGGAGAAAGTAGTTTAAATGATAACGTAACCATTAGTTGGCAATAACCTTAAGGCAAATCTGTGATTTGCTCTCTCCAAATCATAGTTTTGTCTATGAGCAAACCTAAATTTATGATTACGTTACCGTACGGTATTAATATATTGTTATAGTAGAGCGGAGGTAAATTGACAGTGTCATTTTAGCCAGCATCCACGAACTATCAATGAATATTACTCGGCGTTTTAAGGCATTAACAGTAACTCCATAGCACAAAGACTAAGATTAGAGAGAGATTAGATTTAAAGTCATAAGACTCATTAAATTTTTGTATCGATTTATGAAGACTCTCCATACCGCATTTTACAAATAACTGGAGATCATCCGCATACAGATGCTACGAGCAGTTAATGTTGAACGTAATGAAGTTGACGAAAATTTAAAAACTGATAGTCGAGAGTATACCGCCTTGAGTACACCTGTTACAAAGTCAGCTCAAGATGAGGTATTTTTAGGTTAACTGACTGCTGTCGTCCCCGAAGATTAAACGAAATATTAAACGAAAACCACTCCAAGGCTTAGACTAACAAGATAAGAGGAGAGGGGATGGAAAGTAGGACATAATGGTCGACTGTGTTAAAATCCTCTGTTTCTCCATACCTTTTTAATATCATCGGTAACTTTGATTAAAGCATTAATTATTATTTGGCCGGAGGAAAAGCAGTCTAATAAGCTTTCGGTATGCTATGTTTAGTAAGAAGCAACAATTTTATTGCATACACAGCTTTCAGCTAGCTTCCAGAACTTGGACAGAAATGACAGAATATATATTGGACGAAACTGATTAGAAAGTAAAGGATTGAGAACTTTGTGTAGGGGACGAACAAAACCTTTCTTCCAAAGAGTTGTATACTGACTAGATTCATATGTAATTAACAGTGCGATTTACCATATAGGGCTTCATCACCACTCACTACCAGGTGAGATCGTAATTAAGCGCTGGCTTATAATAAATTTTACCAAAATTTTATTCACCATGATGTTATGAAACTCTATTGATGGCTAAGTTATACTCATATAATTTTAAAGCATGATTTTTGAAAAGTGCTATTGAGTTTCCAAATGAAAATACCTGTACGGTGCAACCGCACAAATCGCCCGATCAGCATTTTTGCCTCATATACTTATTTTTATTGTTCATCGAATCAGTTCACATAGCATCGCCACACAGCGCGTTCGTGTACTCATCATTAGCTATTAGCAGTTTTTAAATATATTTTCTATTTTACATCAAGCAGCATATTTTATTTATATTATCAGCAGCAGCATCTTAGGTGTAACGTACATCTTTATGGTCCTTCGAGCTTACCGTGAGCGGGACCTCTGTCGCGAGTGACCTATTTTTAATTGCGAAAGCGGTGACGCGCCACGTAAGTCAACCAGCAGGCAGCATTGGTAAGTCTACAGCTCTCTATTATAATCAGCAGCCACAGTAATTGGTCAAAATGGAAGATCTTCTAGCTAGTCAGAACCAAATAATGGGAGCTATGGATCAGCTCCTAATCAACTTTAAAAAAGACGGTGCCGACCGCAAGACACCGGCTCATATTAAAAAGCGGCTTAGTACTTTAGAAAGTTATTGGCAGGAGTTTCAAGGTAATCATCTTAAACTTTTTGAGTCTGACGATAAATCTCATGAATATTTTACTAGCAATTACTATAAAAGAACGTCCGATTTTTATAATGAAACACGCAATTATCTTCTTAGTTATTTACCGAGTGACTCTAAAGAAAAAGCCTTCTCAAGCCAGCTACCCCATTGCAAAAGACAGGCTTTTCAGCTATACCATCTGGCAGCGCGCTCCATTCAAGCAGAAGCATCCCGAGCCCAAGGTACTAGGAACAAGTTAGAGGATATGTTGAGAAAGCAGAGAAGCAACTTCAAAGCTTTTCAGCGGACTTTTAGCAGCATCGATCTCGACAAAGTCGCTGAAAAATGCAGTATGAGGATATTCTGAAGTCGGTTCAAGCACGCTGGACGATAATAGATGCCTTGCACTGGGAAATAGACAGCGAACTATACGAAGATAATGAAGAGTATGAAGAAATGTTCAGCAGCTATGAGCAAAATTCAACAACATGAAGAAAGTTATCAACAGCAAGATGTGGTCTGATCTTTACCGGGAGAAGACAACCCCAAAAATGGACATACCCACGTTCAGTGGGAGCTACCACCAGTGGTTGTCGTTTAAGGACTTGTTCGTCGAAACTATACATAGCAACAGAGCCTTATCGAACAGTCAGAAAATGCAATTTCTGAAAAGTAAATTAAAAGGAGAAGCAGAGAAAATAGTGCAACATTTACAGATAAGCACAGATAACTATCAAGTATGTTGGGATCTTTTAAACCACCGGTATAATAACACGAAGCTTATTTTTAATTCTCACATGAGTGTCTTAGTGAACCAACCTACTATACAACTGCAGTCAGCATCAGCGATTAAGAAGATTCATGATACCACCAACGAATGCCTAAATGCCATCAAAAATCTGGGAGTCAACATAGAGAACTGGGACCCCATGATTGTTTACTAATTACTCAGAAACTAGACGCAGACACCCATAACGACTACATCGAGTCATTGAAATACCCAAGAGATTTGCCGACTGTAAAAGATTTATTACAATTTCTGAAGGTGAAATTCACAGCCCTAGAGTCGTCAAAACGCAAACAAGACCACCAGAAGTCAAATCAGCAACCGCAACAATCATCTCAACCAAAAAATCATTCGTTTTAAAGCATTCACGAGCAATCAAAATCCGTCATTTAAATCAAATAAATTTAATAATAAAAGTAGGTTAGCGTCCGCAACGAAGCAAAATGCCCTGTCTGCAATAAAGATCACGCCATTCCGTATTGAAACATTTTCAACATATCGACCTGATTTCAAGCGACAAATAATATCCAAGCTATCTTTATGCCAAAACTGACTTTATAATCATAACGGTAATGAATGTTTTTCAAAGAAAAGATGGCATAAGTGTCAAAGCAATCATCATACACTAGTTCACGAAGCCTTTGCCGTATCAGTTGCAAATCCGAGTACAACGACCGACCGCGCGGTGTCAAACTCACACGTGTCTCTGGAGGAGCCCGCCTCACGCAACATAAAGATGTACGTTACACCTAAGATGCTGCTGCTGATAATATAAATAAAATATGCTGCTTGATGTAAAATAGAAAATATATTTAAAAACTGCTAATAGCTAATGATGAGTACACGAACGCGCTGTGTGGCGATGCTATGTGAACTGATTCGATGAACAATAAAAATAAGTATATGAGGCAAAAATGCTGATCGGGCGATTTGTGCGGTTGCACCGTACATGCTCCCGGGCGAGAAGATAGGCGAGATGATTATGAGATGAGCTAAACTAAAACATAGATGAGACCGACATAACACTTATCGGCTAATTTACAAGATGATGACCCGACAATTTCTAGCGAGTTTTCCTAAAATTACATTTTAATAAAACTGGGGAAGTGTTTTTATGCACCGTCTGATTAGGCTCACTTTGATTCTCTTGATCGGACACACTTGCACAATGATCACTTTGCTCTGCTTTAGTACACTCACTATCACACTTCACATCTTTTAAACACACACACTTTACACTGGTGTCACGCTGACAGCTGGCTGAAGCTGGGTGAGCGGGGGCGCGGACGGGTCTCCACCTCGCGCGCACCCACGCCACGCACGCTGCTGCTAGTCCTGCCGCCACCAGAGAATAGATAACGGCGTAGTGATGGACATCATGATAGTTGAGGCTGTTTTGTGATGTTGTAGCTTGCATGCACAGTTGAAGTTATGAACAGAGTGAGTGTCATAAAAATAGATAAGAAGTTTATATGAAAACTTTTCTTGGGTGTTTGTGTCCTTTTTTTTTGCTGATGTTTCATTTATTGTTGTTGTTTCGCTACTTTGTTTGACTGATCTATGTTAACTGGTAGGATCGATAACTTAATTACAGGTCTTTTGATAACAGAACCGTTTTGTGTTTTGACTGAGACGACTCGGACCAGATTATCGGTACCGGGTGTAGTTCAATCACGCGACCTAAAGCCCATTTACCAGGGGTAGGTTAGCGTCGAGTATCACCACAACATCGTCAAGTTTGATGTTTTCCGTGACTGACGCCATTTGCTTCGTGCTGAAAGCTGAACCAAATATTCAGCACGCCACCTTTCAAATCTCGCTGAATATCTTTTGCGTTAGCTGCCATCTGGTTCTCCCGTCTGTTTCTGTCTCAATGATCGAAAGAATAGGTCCGCTCGACAAGAAGTGAGCTGGCGTTAAATAATTAATGTCGTCTGGGTCTTCTGACAATACACAAAGGGCCTGAATTGAGACAGGCTTCTAGTTGCGCTAATAACGTGGAGAATTCTTCATATGTCAGTTTTGATCGCCAACAACTCTACGCAGATGGTGCTTTGGGCTTTTCACTGCTGCCTCCCAAAGCCCACCGGCACTAGGCCATGAGGGGCGTTAAAATGCCAGTCGATCTTCATCTCACTGATCTCTGTGAAGAACTCTTCAGATAATATTGCTTTAAAATCGAAATACTCTTTGGACAGGGTGTTGTTAGCTCCGATGAAATTAGTCCCGTTGTCACTATATAAATGACGTGGGGTACCCTTCCTTGCTGCTAGTCGACGAAGGGCTGCCAAAAACGCTGATGATGATAGGTCAGAGACTAACTCCAGGTGAACAGCTTTTGTGACCATACAGATAAAGACGGCCACGTATCCTTTGTTGGTCTTAATGCCTCGACCCTTATTTGCTTTGATGTCTATGTATCCCGTGAAATCCAGTCCTGTTCTAAAAAACGGGCGCGTGGAATTCGTCCTTGCTTCGGGTAATTCTCCCATTAGCTGTTCATTCATTTCTGGATTGTGGCGTTTGCATATAACACAACGGCGTAAACGATTTCTCACAACTTTATTTCCACCTAAAATCCAATATTGCTGTCTAAGCCAAGCTTGCGTGAGGCGGGCTCCTCCGTGAAAAGTTGATTTGTGTGCAAGATCGATAAGTATATTAGTAAGGTGGCCACTGTGTGGGATAATGTATGGATGTTTCATATCGTAAGGGATGTTGCTATTTTTGAGTCTACCTCCAACTCATTAAGCCGTTTTGATCCAAATACGGATTTAGGCAGAAAGCTTGCTCTTAGAGTCCACCTTGCTTTGTTTGGATAAATCGTTCATTTCCTGCAAAAATTCCGATTTTTGAACGCTCATTATAATTTTTTCAGTAGCGTTACGCAACTCCGCTGTTGTTAAGTATGGTAACTTTACGCTGTTTTTTGAAATCGCTCGCAATATCCATGCAAGTACACGTGTTGCTCGCGTGAAACTACTTTGTTTGTGAATTATTGCGCTAATAATATCAATTTCGTCGTTGTTTTTGTTTGTTTGTACGATGTTTGATAATTTCACCTTGCATTCTAAATCGGTTTGATAAGTTCTCAGATTTTCGTGAGGGTCAGCTGATGATGATAGCCATAAAGGTCCTTTCCACCATAAGGTATGCCGCTGTAGCTGTTTCACTTTCATACCACGGCTGGCACAATCAGCCGGGTTTTCTGTGCTTTTTACATAACGCCAGCATTCTGGGGGCATGACGTCTGTAATCTTCTTGACTCTGTTGGCTACAAATGGCTTCCAGCGGTTGGGGTCTCCTGAATCAACCGAGGCTGCTGTGGAATCGCTCCATCCGTAGACTTCGAGATCAAGTTCTTTTAGGCTTAGTTTTATTTTAGTCATTAGTTTTGAAAGTAGAAGTGCACTGTTAATTCCAACCTGGGTAGCGAAGTTTGATTTTCGGTCGAACTCTTGCTCGATGGTACGAGTTTTGTTTTCGCTGCTAATATTGTTACAGATGCGATGCCTTTATGAATAATACGGGCGTATACAACGCAAGCGAAAGCTTTGGTGGAAGAGTCGCAGAAACCGTGTATCTGAACTTTACTTTTCTTTCGAGTACCAATCCATCGGGGAATTTCGATATCACTGATGTTTTCGATGTCTGCTCTTAATGTTAACCATTTTGAGTATACGTCATCAGGTATGACATCATCCCAGTTTAGATTTTCTTGCCAAACGCTTTGAAATAATAGTTTAAGCTGGACCACGGCTGGCGAAAGGAAACCACAAGGATCGAAGACTTTAGAGATTTCGGCTAATAAAACTCTTTTTGTTGGTTTGGTTGTAGTTGGTGCTGTCATTTTGCATTGGAAGGTGAAGTTGTCATCCTTGGCAATCCATGTAAGTCCGAGTGCTTTTGTTGATTCCTGGTGCTTAAAGTCATAAGTGTTTGGGGAGCTTGGTGCGACGTCAACATCTTCAGTAGTGACTTCTCATTTGACGAAAATTTGAAGGTTGAATCCTCTGGTTTTAGTAGGTCGATTAGCTCTCGTTGCAATTTTTTGGCTGACATGACGTTATAACTCCCACACAAAGCGTCATCCATATAGAAATTCTGCTCTAATGCTTTCGATGCTTCAGGATAACGTTGACGCTCGTCTATAGCTAGCTGCTAAGCGTCATCATCGCTAGAAATGGAGCTGATTTTGTGCCATACGTCACGGTATTTAGCTGGTATTTGCTCAGTGGCTGATTTGAATTTTCGCGCCAAACTATGCATTGATAAATTTGGTCATCAGGATGCACAATTATTTGCCTGAACATTTTTTCCAGGTCAGCTGTAAAGGCATATTCGTACTGTCTCCATTTAAGGACCAAAACTAAAAGTTTTAGCTGAAGATTAGGGCCTCTGTACAAGACATCATTCAAACATACACCGGTTGATGTTTTTCCGGATGCATTAAATACCACTCTTAGTGACGTAGTTAAAGAGTCAGGGCGTTCGACAGCGTGATGCGACATGTAATATATTGGTGTCAAATTTGCCGCTATTGTATGCATGTGACGTAGATTGATGGATTCGTTTATAAATTGCTTGTAATTATGGGCTAAATTTTGATTTTTTCCAAATTTACGTAGTCTCTTGGTACCTTTGAAGGCATTGATGGTCTTCGAATGACATCTCCTCATTGTCATTGATATCTTCGATCGACCAGAATTTATGTATGCTGTCAATGTCTACCATAATCACGTTACAGTTGTACGATTTCACGTTTCCGCATAAAATCCAGCCTAGACGCGTTTGCTGCGCAATAGGCATATCGTCATTTTCTCTGATGATTCCTCCCATGATGATCGAAGAGTAAACATCGGCGCCCAGTAACAAATCTACTGTCCTGCTACGATAAAATTCAGGGTCCGCTAGTTGGATGTTTTCAATAAACGCCCATGATGGTTTTCCGATGGTTTCTTGTTGTATCATATACGCAATTAATGAATTCCTGAATCTGTGAAGTTGAGTAATCGACAAAAATAAATCGGCTACAAACTAATGTGAACAGTTTAATAATTTTTCTCCCTACACAAGCCCCTAAGATATACCAGTCACCAAAGTTCCACAACAGACCTATCCGTTGGGAGACACTATTAAGGTCATTGAGCATAGTGCTTAGGTCCTCCAGCGATTCTGCCATAAGGACTGTATCGTCGGCAAATCGAAGGTGAGTGATGTACTCGCCATTGATGTTAATACTTTATCCTTTCCAGTCCAGTAGTTTGAAAACGTCTTCCAATGCAGCGGTGAAGAGTTTCGGGGATATAACGTCACCCAATCTTACACCTCTCTGTAGTTGGATAGGTTTCGTACTCTGATTCTGTACTCGGATAGCCATCGTAGCCTTACTGTACAAACACTTCAACACTTCGATATACCGACAGTCAACTTGGCACCGCTAAAGGGACTGTAGCAATAATTTATAAATATATAGCAATAATTTAACAATATAAATTTCGACGGAATCAAAGGCTTTTTCATAGTCCACATACGCAAGGCAAAGTGGCAGATTGTACTCTTCCGTCTTCTGTACAATTTGCCGAAGGGTGTGTATGTGGTCTATGGTACTAAAGCCTTTTCGGAAACCGGCTTGTTTAGGAGGCTGGAAGTCGTCGAGTCTGCGTGCAAGACGATTCGTAATGACTCTCGAAAACAGCACGTAGACGAGGCTCAGAACGGAAATCGGTCTGTAGTTCTTCAAGAGAGCGTTGTCGCCTTTCTTGAAGAACAAGACCACCGCACTTCTGCTCCACGCCTCCGGTGTAATGCCACCATGGAGGACGGAATTAAAGAGCTTCTGAAGGACTTCAAGTACCGGTTTTCCACCCTTTCAGAAGCTCCGCTGTAATTCCATCCTCGCCTGGGGCCTGCCGTTTTAAGGTGCTGGAGGCCATTCTAATCTCGCTCAGACTGACGTCTGGGATATCATCGGAATAGTGTCGGATAAGACTTGCTCTTGGATCGTTACTCACACTTGCGCGTGGCTCCAACGATGACGTATACAGCTGCCCATAGAACCTCTCAATCTCACTCAAAATCTCAGGTGTCCGGAAACGATGCTGCCGCAATCGGTCTTCAGCTTCGACAGTTGGCTCTTTCTGGCAGACAGATCTCTGGCAAAGACTTTGGAGCCCTGGTTCCGCTCGATCGCTTCTTCAATACGAGCTGTATTGAAGTTGCGCAGAATCCCGCATGCATTTGGAGATCTGTCTGTTCATTTGCCTGTATGCTGTCAAATCTGTTGAAGACTGCAGCTTCATTTCCCGTCTAACAGCCATGAGATTTTTACGTGGTGAGCCATGCTGCAGCTATATTAATAGTATAGTTTTAGCACGAATGGGTCGGCTCGACCGAGGAAGGACCACGCTCTCACAGAATACCAGCGTAAAATAGCAGCTTAATGCTGCTGTGTTTCGTATGGTGAGTGTAGAGAACCGGAGACCCTTTTACTGGAAAGAGGCATTCTATCTTAGTCCTCATGGCTGACAACGCATCTGCATTTAAATTCGAAACGAAGATAGATGTAGATGTCTATGAGCCACAGCAGCCACTTACCATCAGGTGGACTGTGTGCTCGTTTGTCACCCTATTCTATAAAAAAAAAAAGTGTAATCGGAGAGTTTTTGTGTTCTTCTGCAGCGGGTCTTGCAGAACTTAGCTCCGACCGCATGGACAGTTTCCACGAGCTTATCATTCATATCGTCCACTTCCTTGCAGTCTTCTAAGCACTGAAAACGGTTTTGTAACTCGAGCTGAAAGGTTCCAGGACTTTGGACTAGAGCAAGATAGGGACGGAGCGTTGACTTCATTAGACGAGACCTCTCCAACTTAACGTTTAGGTTCAGTGTGCCTCTAACCATACGGTAATCGCTACCAGTTTTCACCCTCGCGATCACTGAGACATCACTGCACAGATGTCGTCTGGTCGTCATAGTGAAGTTAATCTCATTTTTGTCGAACCGTCGGGGCTCGACCAGGTCCACTTCCTGTGGGGGCGCTTCTGGAAGAAAGCGAGTTTAACAACGAGGACGATATTCGTCGCCCAAAATTTTTTAATTTACATACACCAATTCCTTGTGAGTAGCTGGAGTAGCCCTTAGCAGTTGAAATTTTGGATTTCAGGAGTCCAAAAATTCCACTGCTAAGGGTATGAATTTTTTAATAGCTTAATAGCTTTATTTGTTTTACTACATCTGAAAGACAAGACGTAGTCAAGCAATCACCACCTGGGTGTTTTTAAGTTTGAAAACGTCTTTAATTTTTCGAACAGCAAAAGGTTGAATAAAGGTTTTTCACCAATCTTAACCCATGAGAGACCGGATCTCAGTCTAGAACCGTTTTAACGCTTAAAATTCCTATTATACTATTATACGAACTATATTTTTAGATTTTGTTTGTTATCGTGTTCTCAAAACAGCTCTAACGATTTTGATGCAATCGACAATATAGGGATTTACGATCTCGTAAACCCCTTTATTGTCAATTGCATCAAACACTAGCTAGATAGTTAGGTCACGTTTCTGGGAATATTATTTACAAAGCAACAAAGTTGACTAGACCGCGCAACATATTTGCATAATATTCTTTATTAGCATTGCCTTAGTCCCTAGCAGTACAAAATTCTTGAGACGATGTAGATAACGCAGAGAGTTTGTGATCTTTATGCTCACTTCAACTCAAAGATATGCGGTCACCAACTGAGTGTTTTGTCTATAACTAAGCTAATATCTTTGACAGTTGTTGAGTAAGAAATAATAACATTAAAATTATAAGGAGCAGCCTATTATAATTTTTAATGTTATTTTTCTCTAATATATATTTTAATACATTAAGGAAAAACTTGGGGTACAAAGTTTTGGTTTGCTTCTAAGAATAAATTATAAAGATACATGTATTTTGATTTGGATTTGAACAATGAGCTTAACTTAATAGCGACAAAAGTCTCAAGGACATTGATATTAAAGTCTCCATATATTTATATTGTGTGACACTCCAAACAAGCCAGTAGTAGTAGTATTAAACAATGAAACGCCAATTTTATATACTCACTAGAGATCCGCCCCGGCTTCCCACGGATATTTCTGGATTTCGACAACAGCGCCACAGAAGAATAAGATAACACATCTTATCACTTGTCTACCCACCCTTCCGTAACAAAATTTATTCTGCTGCAAGACCTTTACTCCTCCAATGAGATTTATTCGTTGTCACGGCCAAGGACTTTAGTTTTTGCAATATTCAGTATTGAATTCGCAATAAAATTATACATATACAAAACTTAAAGATGAGTGAATGGAGCGATCAGGACATCTGGCTACTAACGTTGCGTTTTTCGTACGGCCAGCAGAATTAGGTACGAAGTACATGTACGAGTGGAAAGGATTCAAAGAAGCAAAGAACGGACTGTTAGGCAAAAGTATGAAAATAACACTTTAATTATGTTTCTATAAATTTTTTGAATTGTCAAAAAGCTGTCAAAGTCAAGCAGCGTTCATTTCATAGATTAATATATATATATTTGAGAGTTTATTCAATATGTAACATCATAGAACCAACACGGGCCACAGGCGAACAGGAGGGGAGTAGCTATAGCGTTTTTCCCCGATATATAACTCACAATGAACTAAAAATTTCACACATACATAAATAAATTATAGAAGAATCGCTCGGTGACAGGGACTACTCGGATACAGACTCGAATCAGTCGCTCGACCGATCTATTAGCATGTTGTATGAGGGCGGGCGGCCTGTGTTAGTAAACAAATCCGAAACAACACGACCGTTATTATTATAATTTTTAGTTTAAAAAGAAGTAAATAACAATAATGTGATTAAAAAATAATTGTATATGAAAGATTGGCGTTACCTTTTTGTAAATTTGATGTGGCAAATCTCTTTTTTCAGCAAAAAAAAACTGGACAATTTAGTCTAGTGACCAGTCCGGCTGCAACTAGTTTCATTGTACGCATAGAACCGTGTGGACTTATACTTTGACAGAGGGGAACCCCTGCATATGGCTACTCTTCTTTGATTCGCTGGTGGCTGGTGTTGCTCTATGCATAACATTGCCGGTTCATTGTTTTTAATACAAAAAGTGTTTTGTTATAATAAAATTATAGTGTTATAATTAAAATGGAGAGTTCAGATCGGTAACACGAGTGATCTTAAAGTATTCTTTAAGTGGACTGAATTAGCAAACTCTGCTTCAAATGCATCTGGATCTAGACATTTGATAAATTTTTAACGACTCGTATAATATACTTATATTACTGTACTACTATTTAATATGTACATTAATTATACTTTATTCAATCAAATTATTACTGAAGCGATGTCTAATATTATTGTTTTATTTTATAAAATACGATATCGCGAAAAAACTACGATAGACTTATAGTCTAAGATCCGAACTAACATCACACTTCACTAAGAAAATCATTTTTATCAAATATTGTTTTACAAAAAGTAAATGTTTTAAAGAAAATATTTATACCTTTAATGAAGTTTTTAATAACAATTTATGAAGTGAGTACATTATGAATTATTTAAAATTATCATCATATTAAATTTTTTAGGCATGAACATATGTATTTCATTAGGCAATCCATTGCGATATAATAGTTTACATTTTGTTTAATAAAATAATAAATTACAGCCAGTAACCAGGCATTAATCGAGACTCGCCCGGTTCCAAATCTCGTCCGAGCCGATATTTGTGTTTTCCATTATTTATTTACAGTGTACGGTAAGTGCCAATGCGATCAGAGTTAACACGATCTATACACGAGTATAGATCGTGTTAACTCTTGATTAATCACAAGTTATCATTTAGCTGCCACCAAAAAAGAACCTGCTCCAAAAAGAAAGAAGCGTGGTCACATTTGTTTTTTGAAAATATCTAGAGTTTCTAAACAGTGTTGCGATGGATGAAACCGGAATGTCTGATTTAAATACTTTTAAAAATGATTTTTGCAATTAAATTTGGATTGGAAAAGTTGAAATATATAATACGACAGGTCACGCAGAAGCTAAGTGATAACTCATGATAAGGCACGGAATCTAATCACGAGTTATCACTAGGCAATCATCCAAGTCTTACTTGATGCAAAAAGAAAATATCCAGCGATATCGCCCATCTTTAGGGGTGTAATGTGGTTTTAACAAACTGATAACATAGAAAATTAGTGTTGTGGCCATCGGATATTAT
Organism: Parnassius orleans; assembly: GCA_029286625.1. Classification (NCBI taxonomy): domain Eukaryota; kingdom Metazoa; phylum Arthropoda; class Insecta; order Lepidoptera; family Papilionidae; genus Parnassius; species Parnassius orleans. The sequence goes on from JAGSMP010000078.1 coordinate 1,558,175, forward strand.
GTGTATAATGGATTTACTGTATAATTAAACAATTTGTCTGTCTCAACGTAACTTATTAAAAACTTTTCAACTTTCCAATGGTTTTATAAAGATTGACAGTTATACATTTTCTACAAACATCGTTTGGCACGATTATCGTACAAATAATACATAGCCGATTCCGAATAGTTATAAATCGTGCGATTGTTTATTCTATTAGAGCCGTGTCGGATATTAATCCCCCTGCCATCTAAAAAGAAAGCAGAAAAAAAACCTCTTGGCAAATAAATCGTATCTTGTATATTTGTAGAATTCGTTAGAACATCAATATCGATCGTTGATATAGAAATATACGACATATATCAGAGACACGGTAATCGTAAAATGATTCGCCTTATCACTTTTTAAGGACCTCGAAAGAGTACCACGTGCGTTCTCTAGACAGTTTATGCTATACACAGACAAGCTAAGCTGAAGGGTAATCACAAAGGTGAATTTTGCTTGTGCTCACAACATTGAATTTTTCACATAAATGTATAATTTATAACTTTGTAATATTCACTACCCCATATCGTCCCGCGGGTGTCGTAAGAAGCGACAGAGGGAAACTGAAACAGGAGATGGGCAGCAGCATCTTCCTGATAACAACTCTTAATAATAATAAAAAACTGCGGTAGCCAACCCGCCAGCTAAGCGTGGTAACTATAGCAAAATCCCCACCTATGAGGCAATCTATGGGAGAGGCCTATGTTCAGCAGTGGACTTTTATGGGCTGTAATGGATGGATGAATAAAATTTAAAATTGAGTCCAAAAAACCTTTAAATTTCAAAACTGACTACAATTACTTTGTGATTTAAGTTACGCACATTTATGTGGCGTCAATTGTGATTCTTACATCTACACGATATAGATATATTTATATAATCATATTTGTGTATACTTTGCCAGAACTGGGCATTGTTAGATAAATCTATTCTATAGTAGCTGGCATAAGTTTATTACGGGAAATATCAGAAAAATGTTGCATTTGGTAAAGGCAACCTTTTACGCTTAAAAGTCCAGATTTAAGTTTTACCAGTAATTTGAATCATGCCATCTCTTTCTACACTGTCAAAAAACTTATCTCAAAAATTACAAGATCCTAAACATCTAGACCGTTGATTCCATTATTGAAATCTACTAATATGGTCTACATCCAATTACAACTAACACACACACACACTAACACTATTATCATTTATGCGTGATAGACCGGCGAAAGAATCAAACACGCTCTCAAAGAACACCAATTGAATGTTAAATAGCAGCTTAATTCTATTCGGATTTTACCTATTCGAAAAAGCCAAGAATGATGTGAGTGTCCCCGACAAATAGTGGAATATGTGGAATTGTTTCTAATACGGCATACCACCATTGTTTTTTCTTCAAATATGTGAAAAATTATGAGAGAAAAACGAAAAACTATGCGTGTAATATAAATTATAAGTAATAAATACCACATCTTCTAAATAGAAGTATCAAAATAGCATTAAATAAATATACATATTAATTACCAGGAAATAATAAACAGTGTTTATTAAACACAGAGTAACCCGATAAAACCAGTTACATTTTTTATGAGACGTGTTGTGACATTAGGTTTGTTCTACAACAGGTTTCTAATATAATGCTCGACACACACGGTCAGTTAAACTGATCAGTTGAACTGACGTACATCCAAAAACTGACCGTGACCATGAGTGTGAAATCTTAAGTTAAAATTTTTAACTGACGGTAACTCACGGATTTTGCCGGGCGCAATTATTAGATTTAATCCCCTGGCTTCAGTTGGTTTCAATTATTGGTAAGTACTTACTTTCTTAGTAGTTACTTACATTATTTCTATGCTCTTTAGATTTTATATTATTTTATATATTTAGAGTATTTCGTTTGACGGAGGATGGAGACCAAAGTGGCTGTGATGATGTCATCTTCCTTATGGTGGACTCAGAAGGTGGATAAATGATCTCAGTGACGCTACTACGTAGAACCATCGTGTTTGCACTCATTTTCAAAAAGGTTCATGGCGACCTAGATGACTGTGATGATAGCACCCACCTGATAGTGGACTCCGAAGGTGGGTTTATGATCTCAATGACGCCACTCTATAGAACCATCGTGTTTGAACTCATTTGAAAGGACTCATAAATACCCAGGTGACTGTTATGATCTCACCTTTCTGATTTTGCAATCCAAAAGTGGGTATAGGATCCCAGTGACGGCACTAGATAGAACGATCGTGTTTGTACTCATTTGAAAGAGCTCATAATGACCTAGATGACTGTTATGATCACACCTTTCTGATAGTGCGATCCGAAGGTGGTTATAGGATCTCAGTGACGGCACTAGATATAACGATCGTGTTTGAACTCATTTGAAAGGACTCATAAATACCCAGGTGACTGTTATGATCTCAACTTTCTGATGGTGCAATCCGAAGGTGGGTATAGGGTCCCAGTGACGGCACTAGATAAAACGAACGTGTTTGAACTCATTTGAAAGGGCTCATAAAGACCTAAGTGACTGTTATGATCTCATCTTTCTGGTGGTGCAATCCGAAGGTCGCGGTGACGGCACTAGATAGAACGATCGTGTTTGGGGTCATTTGAAAGCACTCAGGTAAGCTAAGATGATTGAGTAAATATGCCATGATTTTAAGAAGAAATAGCTAATGATTTCTTATATTTACGTGAATACTACACATTTAAATAAAACTAGTTCTTTCGAATTTTATCGTGTATATTAACTTATTTTATATTCCCGACGTTTCGAGCACTTTACAGCGCCCATGGTGACATAGAACAAACTAAAAGACAGCTGATGTGAAGAAACGACGCTCCGGGAAGTCTGCAGTCTGTGAACACGAACAGGATCGCCCCCGTCACTACATCAGATCTGATAGACCACAAATCCTCGCTAAAGAACACCGATTCATTCCAAGGAAGATTCGCAATGTTATTGAAATAAAAAGTTGGCTAGGTGCTACCATCTGCTTGGAATCCTATAATTAACACGAAAATTTTAAAATCATGCGCTGATAATGTATCCAAAATTTTGACTTATCTTATTAATTTATCATTCTCATCAGCCAAATTCCCAGAAGCACTAAAGTTGTCAATAATAAGACCTTTATTTAAAAAAGGAAGAAAGGATGATATTCAAAATTATCGTCCAATCACCTTGATACCTATACTGGCCAAAGTTTTTGAAAAATGTATGTATAAAAGAATAGTTGATTACTGTGACAAATACCAGATAATTAAAAGCGAACAATACGGGTTTCAAAAACACAAATCGCCCTCACTTGCCATGTTTTCATTAGTAAAAACAATACTTAGTTACATAAACAATAGACAATTGACAACAGGATTATTCTTTGACCTCTCAAAGGCCTTTGATTTCGTTTCACATGATATATTATTGCAAAAATTAGAGACAGCTAGGGTCAAAGGACTAGTACTTCAATGGTTATCGTCATATTTAAATGGCAGACAACAATGTGTTATCATTGATAAAATAGATAAAAACAATAACTTGACATCTTATTCATCTGGATATAAATATAATAATTTCGGCGTTCCGCAAGGAAGTATATTTGGACCGATTCTTTTCCTATTATATATTAATGACATTGTTGAAATTACGAATCATAAATGTATTCTGTACGCTGATGACATTTCAATTATTGTGAAATGTAATAAACTAATAATACAATTAGAAATCATGAAGATGACATTAATAATACAATTGACACACTAATAGAATGGCTTGACATAAATAATTTGAAAATTAATCTAGATAAATCCCATTATATACAATTTAATAAATCTATCAATTCCAATCATAATATGAAATTTAATATACCAAAACTAAAAGAAGCTACATGTACAAAATTTCTGGGAATAACATTAGATGAAGATATAAACTGGAAAGAACAAATAGATAACGTATGCAGTAGAATTAATAAATTTGTATATGCCCTTAAACACGTCAAAAAAATTACAAATATTAAAACGGCAATTGCAACTTACCACGCATACGTAGAGTCTATTTTACGCTATGGACTTATAATATGGGGTAATGGTACTGACCGAAATAGAGCATTCGTTGCCCAAAAAAAAATGTATTCGTGCAATATGCGGGATATCGCCAAGGGAATCCTGTAAACCGCTATTTAAAAGACTTGGTATATTACCCCTCCCGTCACTATACATTTATGAAGTTGGCTTGTTTGTTTTTAAAAATAAGTCATTATTTGTTTAAGCAAGTGATATATATCCTCGAAACCGACGTAACCCAGACAAACTTGTCCTAGATGTTATTCCTAGGCTCGTTAAATATAACAAAAGCTGCCTAAAATGTGTGTAAAATATATAATAAAATACCTAAAATTTAAACTATTAAGCGAAAGACTATATAAAAACATTTATATGATTGGTTAAAATTGAATGCTTTATGACTTAAAAGAATTTTTGAGATTAATTTTCTGAATTTAAATAATTATTAATATTGTCTAAACATTTTAAAATTATAATTTGCATGCTATGTACTATTGTTAGCGAAACACGACTGCACTATATATATTGTAACATCTTTTTATACCGTGATTCTTGCAAATAAAGATTTATGATTTATTTATGATTTATGATTAATAAAATTAAATTCCAACTCAAGCATACAACTGCAAGACTTCAAGATACTATAAGTACATACTGCGTAGATCGGAACAATAATTAATAATTTAAATGTGGAGGTAGGCGTGGTTAACTATGACATTGGGACGTCGAACACCTCAAGTCCCCCCGTGGCCATGGGTGCTGTAAATTGCTCGAAACGTCGGGAATATAAAATAAGTTAATATACGCGATAGAATCCGTAAAAACTAGTTTTATTGAAAAGAATTAGTTAGTTGAAATACCGTTTTAGATTTATTGTAGTCAAAACAGTATTATTACTCACTTGATTTATTATGTTTTCAGGCTATTAAGAAACCATTACACACCAACTCCCACTTACAAAATTAGGAATTTTACAGGCAATAAAAAACAAGGCAGACCGGAAAAAGCATAACCAACCACAACCAGAAGACAAAAATATCTGCGTACTTAAAGAAAGCCTACAAGCACCATCAACACCAATTCCTATAAATGACCAACTTACCTGTCCACAGCATTTAGAATTCAATGATTTTTGACTGGAAGTAAGATTTTAGATTTTGTAAATGAAACAATGTTGTACCCAATGATTTATTACACGAATACTAGACATTTAATAAAACAAAATTTTCGGATTTTGTTGTGCGTAATTTAACTTATTTTTACTTATTTTAATTCCCGGCGTTTCGGGTGATTCAACTTTATTTTAGAATGTAACTTGTAGCGTGCTGAATTAGATAAACATAGAAAGCACTTATCTAGTCATCATAAGACCTTCAGAATGTATCATGTAGTAGCACCCGCGCTCGATTAGATAAACATAGAAATCCAGGACATCCTAACTACTTCTATTATTTATATATTAGGCCTTCAGTGCTCAGTTAGGTAAATATCGTAAGCTAGGTCATCCTAACTACTACCGTTACTGAGAACCGATAAGCACTTAACTGGTCATCATCAGACCTTGTAGCACCCGTATTCATATAGATAACTGATGAAACCTAGGCAATCCATACTATTTTCATTACTAAGGTCTTATAGCAAGAAGTAGGCAAGGTGCATTATTAAGGTATTTCAAAATAAATAGGAATTATTGTAATGAACTCCTACAAGACTCAAAGGAACAAGATGTATTAGGTCTTCATCTCGCATGCCATATCTTCAGTTCCTTTTTATGTAGTATGATCGTCTGTCGGTAACAAATTTTAGTTGCGGTTCCAAATCTTCAAGGTCATAGGGCAATGTAATACCCTTCAACTCATCAGTTCAACTGATCAGTATAACTGACCGTGTGTGTTGGCCAATAAGAAGCTATACGTTATTTAGCGTCGTTAGTCGTTACTAGCTAGCTGTTGGTAATGAAATTAAAGCAATGAAAAATGAGAAACTTGTAGGTAATGAAAGTTCCAAATCTTCAAGGTCATAGGGCAATGTCATCAGTTCAACTGATCAGTTTTACTGACCATGTATGTATACGTTATTTCGCGTCGTTAGTCGTTACTAGCTAGCTGTTGGTAATTAAATTAAAGCAATGAAAAATTAGATACTTGTGGGTAAAGAAAGTTTAAACCAATATTTTTATTTTTTATTGACATCAAAAATACAAATCGGCATCAAAAGTTCTTGGACTTAACTGGTAAATAAATGGCGTAGCATTTCACTTTCAAAAAAAGTTTTATAAAAGCCATTTTTTTATAAAAAATATTTGAAGTTGTCTTTAACTAAAATTAACAGGTTAAATTAATTTTTGAACGAAGTTTCTTATCGCACGGCACGGACTTGGCGGATGGGGGCTAGGCGAAAAAAGTGTAAGAGTTTTCCGTCACGACCTTGGGGGCTATAAGGATGCGAGATGGAATAATATGTGGTATGTTTTATATGTGGTAGAGCCATGCTACATCTATATTAATAGTATAGTTGTAGCATGAATGGGTCGGCTCGACCGGGGAAGGACCACGCTCTCACAGAATACCAGCGTAAAATAGCAGCTTAATGCTGCTGTGTTTCGTTTGGTGACTATAGAGAACCGGAGACCCTTTTTACTGGAAAAGAGGCATTCCATCTTAGTCCTCACGGCTGAAAACGTATCTGCATTTTATTCGCAAACGAGGATAGATGCAAGTGGACTGTGTGCTCGCTTGTCACCCTTATCCTATAAAAAAAATATCCATCTCCCCCGCACTTTTTCTTATCTTGCCATGAAAGAAATATTATTTTAAATGACGCTAATACGTTTATCAATAACAATATACTACGAAAGGAACTTTTTCTTATCTTGCCATAAAAGAAATATTATTTAAAATGACGCTGATACGTTTATCAATAATAATATACTTTGAAAGGAACTTTGTTCCAACCGAGTGTTTCACGACACTCACGCATGTTTTTTTTTAATTTTCGGCGCAACGTGTTGCTGAAACCGGTTTCGAAAAAAACTGCTCATCACATCTCTAGTTTCCAATTTTTACTACCACACCAATCACTTACACACGTGCGTATAGTCAAGTGTTGTGAATTCCATTTAAATATTTTTAATCGTGTGTTTTTGTAACAAATTAAACTTTATCAAATCATAATTCTTATAACAAAAATAACTTATATATTTTCAAATATTGTGAATAGATGATATATTTGGATATCCAAGGGACAATTAATAAAAAGCAAAAAAGTTAAGCAAAAGTTTCAATAATTTTTGTGTTGTGACCAGTGCCAAAATTTCAAGAAAAAAAAGAAAGTGATTGCCTCAATTAACTCGGCAAGTTAAAAAGATTTTTATTTTACAAAAGAATTAAAAATGGATGCTGAAAACTCTGGAGCTAATCAAAAGGATGAAATAGAAATTATTGAAACAATGAAGAATTTTGGTAAATATCAAAAGGTCCAGTATTTTTACGCTTGTCTCGCGGCGTTTTTCATCACAATGATTCACATAAACTATGTATTCGTTGCTGGGGACCTCAACTATCGGTATGTAGGAAAATAATAATATATTTGTTTTGCAGTAGGGGTTCATAAAATCTATTCATAACTGAAATTGTAAAGGTTTTCCCAGCGAAAAGTTTATTTACATGGATAATAATTACCCCTGGGAATAAGATACCAAAATATGGTATACGATCTTAATAAAATAATATATGGTCATATATTATATAAATATTTGCACTATAATATTGTAAAAATTTATATTTAAAAATCCCACTGAGTTTTTTCAAGGGCAGAGGTATTTTTTGAACCATATATCTCTCAAGTAATTAAAATGACTCATTACGTATGTAAGAATCTATGTTGAAAAAAGAATATTCTATTGTATCCTACCAATTTTATAGAATATTTTTATGAAATAGGTAAAACTTTACTTTCGACTAATTCTATACTGGTTTACTGGATTTAAAGTATCGCAGTAGTTTAGGGACGCGGGCAATAATTTTAGGTTTAGTGGTAGAAAGTGCTACTGCTGATCATTCAAATCCCGAGTCGTGGCTTAGCCAGCGTTTGAGTTGTTCTTACTAACGGTTGTTTCACCTCCGTACCTCGGACAGCACGTAAAACCGTTGGTCTAGCGCCTGCTTTCTCTCCGGTCATCGGATTGCCCATCCGACTCTTAAAGTGAGGAAATAAAGAGTACACCTGTGCTTGCCCAAATATGTACTATGAGCCCGTCCAGCCCAGACGCCTAGTGCGACCTCATTTTACTAAGTCACGGCGCCACTGAAATCTGAAACATATCAATAAAACAATAGAATCATAAATGGTGGCCGATCTCGTACAATCTCACTTGCACATTGGTTGCATCTCTGTTTCATTCTCTACGGTAAGAAAAATGTTTCGAGAACTTATTCAGTTCAAATGGAATGAAATTTGAATTCACAGATGTAGTTCACTTTAGGATTGATTGTTTTGTAAAATTTGTACAATTTGCTACTTTTCTTTATTTTTATTTGTTTTTATTGTTATTGTTAATTGGAGTAATTAAGAAGTTATTTGTATTTACTTCCATAACCTACTTCAACAACACCGAAATTAGCAAAAAAAAAATCATACATATTTTATTAATTTAAATAAATTTTGGAGTATGATCAGATTATGAGAAATTATTTTTATGCTGTCCATACAACATTACGTACTTTCCGTCATTTATGATTCTATTATTTAATGGCACATGTGTTTAAATGTTGATTTATGATGTTATTGATGTTTAATATGAAGTGAAGTGATGCTCGATCCAGAAAAAAAACATCGCGAACAAAATTTCTAACTTAGGGCAAGTGATTTTTTTGAAATTTGTTTAGGAGAAAGGCGCAGAAATAATGCGTTCTTTGCTCCACAACTCACAAGTGTTTTTTGTTTTGTTATTTAAAATAAGGGTAAAAAACCAGCACACAGTCCAACTGGTAAGTGGATGCTGTAGCCTAGACTACTACATATATCCTCAATTAAGGTTCAAAATGCAGATGCGTTGTCACCCCTGAGGATTAAGATGGAATGTCTCGTATCCAGTAAGAAGGGTCTCCGGTTCTCCACACTCACCATACACTCACATCACTCAAACACACCAGCATTGAGCTGCCATTTTTCGCTGGTAATCTGTGAGAGCGTGGTCCTGCCCCGGTCGAGCCGACCCAGTCCTGCTACAACTCCACCATGGCTCTACCTCGTATAAGAGAACTGAGAGTGGGACGTTAGATGATGGTTTACAACTACTTTTTAAATCACGTCTCGTAATATTATTCACTTTCTCATCTAATATAAGCCAGTGCTTTGCTACCATCGTATCGTTTGATAAACAGTGATGTAGCCCAACATGGTAAAGCGTGCCAGTATAGTTAACCAAAGGGTTTCCTGTCATGAAGACACCAAAATTGTAATCGGATGGAATGGCGCTTAACATTGGATATGCATACTTAAATTTTTTTTATACCATGACAAACGGGTTGGTAAGCGCAGAGCCGATGTCCTCGCACCGGACTCCGTAATTGTCCTGAGAAAACTGGATTCATGTTCAGGGATCAATTTTCCGCCATCAGTTATCCTCTGGTGATTATTATCACGGCCTTATTCTTCAATCAGGATTTATTTATTTATTCATTCATTCATTACATCCCATCAAAAGTCAACTGCTGAACATATGCCTCCCCCATAGATTGCCTCATAAGTGAAATAGTTGCCGTAGTTGCCAGGCTTGGCAACCGCAGTTATTTTTATTGAGCTTTTGTCAGGAAGATGCAGCCGCCCATCTCCTGTTTTAGTTTCCTCTAGTTCCCTAGATATTGGGTAGTGGATTCGCCTAGGGTGAATTCACGGCAATTTCGACAGTAAAACTAAGCTGAGCATGAATTTCGAGTCAATAGAAATGAACAAACAAACGTACGTTCTGTCTTATCTCTCCTTGTACGTTATCTTTATGTATAGTCACTTGATAATATTACGTTATATTCTGTCTATCTTTCGTTATTGATCTGAGCTAGTTAAATCATTTTAGATGCCGTATCCCTGAATGTGAAAATCAATATGCAGTTTATAACGCCACGTGGTGGCCCAACAGCACAATTGACAGATGCACAAGACCAAAACTAAAAGAGGACTTTGTAGTTGGTCAAACGTGCACCAATGAAAGTTTCACAGATGCAGTCGAAGAATGCACTGACTGGGTGTACGAAACTAACAACACCGTTATAGCTACGGTAAGTTCTTTCACCACAGGCAACATAAAAATAATCAAAGGTCCCTTTGAGTATGAACATAGGCTATCCTTAGAATGAGCCAGCTGACATAAGTTATTTAGATTTACCCATAAACCAAACCATCTCATTAACGCCAGGCGTAAAATATCAGCGGCGTCATAGTTGCAAGCCGTCTGTTACTGCGATCGTAAATTCAGCTACCAAGCGTGACGATTAGGGTAAATCGTGCCTTCGTTAGACTACATTCTTTATTTATCCTTTGTTAAGTATCAAAATGCACATATGTTGTCACCCCTGTGGACTAAGATAGGCGTATATAAGCACCATAACCGGTTGCAATATCTGTGTTTATCACATTCTTTTAAGAAACGACAAATTTAAGCCGAGTATCATTACAAAGATTTGGAAAATATTTATCAAAAGTGAACAGTGACACCTATAGATAAATGTTAAAAACAAATGAACAAAAATAAACTAAATCTACAGCTAGCAAACTGTGTATATATAAATCACACAGTGAATTAGTATAAAACCATCTCACCATACGTGAAAGAGTAGTGAAATATGGGACAAGCATGAAATATAAAATAAGTTAATATACGCGATATAATCCGTAAAATCTAGTTTTAATTAAAAGCATGTTTGTGTTTTTGCATTGGATATTTTCATCATTTGAACTAAACGGTGTGATTCATCATCCGTATTCGCCAGGGCAATAAGCGAAAATTAGGTGAGGTAGACATTTGTAAAGAAAGTTGGTATATTCCACATATTTTTTTACTATTATAAGCCAGTGCTTTTCTACCATCCCACCTGATCATATAAACATATATCCTGTAAACACCAAAAGGTTGGCTACTTTGCGCCTCCGTTTGATACTGGGAAGATCCGTTTAAACCATATCGAGGTCATTAATTAGCCTTTTACCGAGGATTTCTATTGGGTCTAAAGCTGCTAGATGGCATTTAGCAGCAATAGCGCATATATTGTAGCAATACTCCATGTCAGACCGGACTTGCACTTTACATAGTGTACGTTGCAATGATCCCTAACAGAAACAGAAACAGAAACTTTTGTATTGAATGTAGATTATAAATAATACTTCAAGTCACTCTTATGTTTAATTACCACTGGTTTGGAAAAAAACTTCTGTCTTGGGAAGAACATGCAAGAAACCCAGCGGGACTTTAAAAAAAAAACAGCTTACAATCACGTATGTTAAACAAATTAATTACACAAAATAAATTAGAAATAGCCTGGTAGCGATTACATCATTCCCAGGGGTTAATGTCATCCATAAATTCCTTAATATTATAATAACCCTTTTTATACAAACTTAGTTTAATAAAGTTTTTGAACTTTGAGCAGGTCAAATTTTGTATGTTTGTGTATAACTTCCTTGCAGCTGCCTTGGCCCATTATAGAATTAAAGGTGACAAAGAAAGACATTTCACCCGATATTAAGTGGATGGTGTGTCCATCCTCCAGTCGAGCCGACCTCTTTGGGCTACAGCCATAATACCAAAGTCAGAAAACACTTTTGTTTCGAAACCGACGCGGAAAGAAAAGAAATCGATTGAGCTCACGACGAGGGATCAAGGATTTCCGTTTTTTGGTATAGAAATAGCAAACCAACTCAGAATCGTTAAATATTAAACGCCACGTAATTGTTTTCCAGCTCAATCTCGCCTGTCAACCATGGAAGTCTAATTTAATTGGGACCATTCACAATGTTGGTATGATGTTTGCGATGATAACTACTGGTTGGCTAGCAGACAGGTAAGTACCTAAATAGTTTTTAACGAGTTCTTCTGAATACTCAAACAACTGATATCTATATTCTTTATCTGTATGACAATAGACTACGTTTGCTGAATACTTTCTGCGTGACAAGTCTTGTTAGGCTGAAAATACGGGAAGATAGAGAAGAGAGAGGAAGCGGTAACCAATATACGAAAATTGGCTGGCGCCTATGCCTATGGCTAATAATAAATAAAGTTTTCTTACTTCAGTGACCTGGAAACATATAACGCACGCACCCTGAAGACTGACGAGAAGATCCTGAAGTTGGAAGAAGAGATAGACAAGTTGCGCTGGGATATTATAGGATTATCTGAAATCCGATGAGAGGAGGAGGGCACGGTAATCCTCGAATCCGGCAACTTTTTCTATCACCGGGAGGGCAACCATCTGTCCCAAGGAGGTGTCGGATTTATCGACCACAAGTCTCTCGTCAACAAGGTTGTAAATATTGGGAGTGTGTCGACAAGGGTTGCGTACCTTATACTCAGAATAACTAAACAATACACGCTGAAGATCATACAGGTTTACGCACCAACCTTGGCACATTCCGATGAGGAGGTGATAGAAATGTATGAGAATATATCTAGAGCCATGCATTCCTCCAAAATACGGATTTAATGCGAGACTTCAGCACAAAACTAGGCACAAGAGAGAACGGTGAGCTGAAGGAAGGAAATTCGAGATAGGGCAATGGAACCCAAAGCCGACTTCATGGAGGAAGAGTGACTCTTTATGATGAAATCATTCCTCCAGAAGCGACCCCACAGAAAGTGGACCTAGTCGAGCCCCGAGGGTTCGACAAAAAATGAGATTAACTTAATTATGACGACTAGACGGCAACTGTTCAGTTATGTCTGAGTGATCGTCAGGGTGAACACCGAATGGTTAGTGGCACACTGAACCTAAACGTAAAATTGAAGAGGTTGCGTCTAATGAAGTCAACGCTCCGTCTCCCTCGTGCTCTAATCTAAAGCCCCAAAAACTTTCAGCTCGAGTTACAAATTCGTTTTCAGTGCCTACAAGACAACACAACTCGTGGAAACTGTCCGTGCGGTCGGAGCTATTTCTGCAATACCTGTCGCAGAAGAACACAAAAACTCTCCGATCACACTCTTAATCTCATGGCTGTTAGACGGGAGATGAAGCTGCAGTGTTCAGCAGATTTGACAGAATACAGGCAACTGAACAGACAAATCTAAAATGGGGTGATTTTATATCCCCGAAACTCTTTACCGCTGAATTGGAAGACGTTTTCAAGCTACTGGACTGGAAAGGATAAGGTATTAACATCAATGGCGAGCAAATGCCGACGATATAGTCCTTATGACAATATCGCTGGAAGACCTAAGCACTATGCTCAATGACTTCAGTAGTGCCTCACAACGGATAAGTCTTAAGAGGAACATTGACAAAAGAAAGATCATGTGTAACGTCCATGTCACACCTATGCCGGTAGTTGTTGGGAGCACTAAGCTCGAAGTTGTTGACGAGTATGTTTACCTGGGACAAATAGTATAACTAGGTAACTGTACAACTAAACAACTTCAACCAAGAGGTCAACCGACGGTTTCAACTCGGCTGGGCAGTGTTCGGGAGATTACGATATATCTTCTTGTCAGGTATACCTCAAAACTTGAAAACGAGATTGTACAACAGTGCGTGTTGCATCACTGGCACTGACTTATGGATCTGAGACGTGGTTCTTCACTGCTGACCATATGAGGAAGCTCAAGGTTGCTAAGCGAGCTATAGAGAGGGCTATACTCGTAGTTTCTATGCGCGATAAACTTAGAAATTAGGATATCCGCAGTTGAACCAGAGTATGGTTCAATGAGTATGGCAATGGGCCGGCCATATAGCTCGAAGAATCGACAACCAATGGGGAAGCAAGGTTCTCGTGTGGCAGCCCTATACCGATAGGCAAAGTGTGGGACGCCTCCCCACTGGATGGAATGATGACCTGGTAAGACAGGAAGTCGATGGATGCAGGTGGCTCAGGAGCGTAGTTAGTGACATTCTTTCGGGGAAGCCTATGTTCAGCAGTGGACTTGTGTAATGCTGTATTAATGGTGATGATGACTTCAGTAACAATTTTTACACATATTACATCTTGATTTCTATCCCATCTACTCGATTTCTATCCCACCAATAGTGTAGTAAGTGGTGATGTATCCAAAGAGATGATAATGCGCATTGGCTTAATTTAACAAAAACCTATTCAGTCATGCCTTTAAAGCATCAGCATTGTAACCGAATGGAAAGATAGACGTTGGCAAATTATTCTATTTCTTTGCTATACGCATTACGAATTATTACTCAAACCGTTTGGTTCAAATCCGCTGTATGTCGACAACATAAGATAAGAGCCGAGCGCCGTGTGCATCGTTTATCTGGTTGTCGATGGTCGAAGGGGGAGAGGAGGTGCGCACTTTTTTCAATATGTATCTTATACTGAGAAGCTTGCTTCTATGACTGACACTGATTGACAAGATTGATTATAATTGAATGCCGGCTCAACACATGCATCTTGAATATATTTATAATTGTGGTATTTAATCTTAATCTGGAAATATCTATTATAATATATTAACTACTAATTAATTTAATAATTTTCATCGAAATTGTAGAAATAGATATGTCAAATATTGTGAATTTCCTGGTATTGACACAGCATTTAATATCTTGCTAATTAATAATATTAATTTAAATTAGTTAGTTCTTAAGAAGTGCCTAATATATGTGCAGATTCGGCCGTAAGCCAATGTTAATTATATGCTCCGTGGGAAGTTGCATTGGATATTTAAAAGTTTTCACGTCATCGTACTACGTTTACATGTTCATTGAAATGCTTGAAGCAGTGGTAGCTGGAGGCACGTATACGGCAGCCTCGGTTCTAAGTAGGTAACAAAAATATTATTAAATTATAAAACCATAAAATAAATTGGAAATTGAAACAGTTTTTGATATATATTTATTATATTTGATTCGAACGTAATCTGAGCATAAACACTGTAGAGAGACCGTCATAAGTTTTAAGAGCGCGGGAATGTTTCATCATCGTCATCTTTTCGACGGAGCGAGAATGCTTAATCAGCTATTTCAATGTGTTATCTCGTTGTAAATGGTCATTAAACTGCGATCCTGTAAGATTTTGCTACAGTAAACAATATGCTATCAAAATATGTTATGTAAACATAAAAAGTGCGTATTGCCACTTGCCAGTGATGACATATGGATCTGACACATGGTTCTTCACTGCTGGCTGTATGAATAGAATGAATATTTTTTATTCAATATATTATTTAAACAGCATGGTAGGGATCACCTCATTCCCAGGGATTATTATCAATAATGTACTCTATAATAGTATAATAACCCTTATTAAATAAATTCGCTCAATATATTTTTTAACTTTTTAATAGGTCCTACATATTTTCTGGGACTTTGTTGTAAGAGCGTTTACATTGTTCCATGAAGGAATTACTGACTATTAGTATTACTAGCTTGTGCTTGTTTCTAGTATTTACAGATTGTACATCATTGTTAGTAAAACTATTTTTGCTTAGTGTTACACACATTAAATTTTCGTAAATATACTGAGATGCCAAAGTTAATATTATATTTATTATTAAATTAAAAAATTTCTCAAAGAGTCCTTCGGACTTAAGTTATACATTGCTCTTACGGCTTTTCTGAAAAACACAAATAATTTCAGTGTCTGTCGCATTACCCTAAAATAACATACGTAGTTTTATTAATAATTATATATAATTGAAGATTCGATTCTTTTTAATTTTGAGAAAAATAGTGGATACAACAAGACTCAGCAACTCCCTGCTTAAAAATGCTTGCTTGCATGCTCAAAATACAAGTGGGCTTGTATTCACCTTTTTTTATGGGATAAGGGTGAGAAACAAACACACAGTTCTCCTGATAGCAAGTGGATGTTTTGGCCCATAGGCATCGAACACTGTCCGCGATTAAGAATCAAAATACAGATGCACTGTCACCCCTGAGGACTAAAATGTAATATGCCTCGCTGTTATTTTGCTCTAGTATTCTGTTTAACATTGAATGTTATGAAATTGTCGATGTTAAGAAAAGGGCGCACAAAATATTCTAAAGCATCTTCTGAGTTTTCAAATGTTTACATAAGATAGTTACATAAAATATGTTGACACAACACCGAAGTCAGATGTTGAGCGATCCCTTTTAAAACCAAACGGATTTTAGATGATAACGATAAAAAAATATACTTACATGCACTTAAATACACTTAAATACTTTTTTATAGTTTTTTAGAGTTTTTCTACCTTGCTCATTAGTATAAAACAAATTAATTTCTTAATATTAAGAGTAAAGTGCAAAGTGTCACTTTTATAATCAATGAATACAAAAGCCTTTTTTTAACCATGCATCATTTTTAATTTTAGTGATCGAAATTGGCGGTAAAAACAGAATTCTAGCTGGAGTACTCTTCGCGTACGCTATTTACATGGGAGAATCAATTTTCGCTTGTATAGCAATGTTCGTGCCTTACTGGAAGGACTTGATCCGAATTATTTACATTCCCCCTATCATCTTAATTTCCTACATACTGCTCCTGAAAGAGAGTCCAAGATGGCAAATATTAAATGGACGGACAGAAGACGCGAAAAGTACACTTCTACATATATCGAAAGTAAACAATATCCATATAAATAAACAAAAATTAGCAAATATGAACGAAGAAAACCTTAAGAAACAGTTCAAAATAGAGAATTATGAAAATAAGGAAAGTTGTAAGGATGTACTTAAATCGAAAGAGATTTTAAAACGTGTATTAGTTGGAGCCTTCTGTAGATTTACTGCCAGCTTTGTTTATTATGGGTTAATGTTGAATTCGGTGTATTTGCCCGGTAATAAGTACACGAATTTCATGCTATCTACAGTAATGTCGTTCCCTGGCGAGCTAATATCAATGTATTTGATGAACAGAATAGGAAGAAAGCTTCCAATGATGTGCGGTTATTTCATTTGTGGATTACTCTGCGTGGCATCTGCATGGATTCCTGAGGGTAAGAATTTTGTTGTTTTCTAGACTAAAGGCTAGACGACTTTTAAACCCAAAAGCTTTGTGATACCTAGCAAAACTTGTGAGATTTAGGTTTGAATACTACTGTAAATCTGTTTCTGTACCAGTCACAAAATTTTAGCTATTCTTGATAGCGCTTTTAAATACACTGTTAGAGAAACAGTTATTTTAGGAATAGGTAATTACGTATATCCTGTAAGATTTTCTCTGAATACTCTGAGTTAATGGGTTTTGTCGGGTATGAACAAACATGTTTCATTGTTAATAAATATTTAATTCTAAGGTCTTATCTTTCTTTCTCTCTCTCTTTCTATCTCTCTCTCTCTCTCTCTGTCTCTCCCTCTCTCTCTTCTCTTCGCATTAAAAAAAATAGTGTCTGTTTCATTTGTAGGATACACGTGGCTTAAAATATCCCTCTTTCTATTCGGTAAGCTCCTAGTGTCCGTATGCTACACTGGAGTTATCACGTACACAATGGAGCTGTTCCCTACCAGCGTCAGGGGTACCTTACTTGGAGTGTGCTCGCTGGCTTCCAGGACTGGTAGTATGTTCGCACCTTTAACGCCAATTATGGTCAGTTTACCTGTTTTTCACTATTACATAATAACAAACTGTGTGTGTGTGTGTGTGTGTGTGTATGTGTGATTTTGCCTCCTTCAGTTTTGGAATCCTCAGTGTTGACATATGCAATGACATGTACCGCCACCACTTGGAAGGATAGACTAATTTGACCTCCAAAAAGATTAGTGTGCTCAGTAGAGCAAGACGTAATCAAGCCGCCACTTGGAACTTTACAAGGCACAGGTTCTACCTTACATGGAATACTGTTCTTATCTCTGGGCCAAGACATCCCAGTACCAGCTCCTTCCATTTAAGCGCATTCAACGGAGAAGCTTCTCTGGGCCGAGACATCCCGGTACCAGCTCCTTCCATTTGAACGCATTCAACGGAGAAGTTCGAATCTTCGACGATTAACCGATCGACTTGATCGACTGGTTTAGCGAAGAGATGCTGCGGTTATTTATTAATTTATTTAAGCACCAACAAGATATAAACTTTACAAATTGTAATAAAAATACTTAACCATATAACGGAACATACAAACAAGTTTTATCTTAATTATACGTAACCATGATTAGGTAAAAATAACAAGAAGTAGACAAAACTTAAAAAAGGAAAATTGTGAAGACTAGCAAGTGTGTGTGTGTATTCGATAGTGACTAAACGTCAGTTATTTAATTACGAATATTTTATTTTTTATATATTTGGATTTTCTCTCACATAATAGACCACAGGGAGTGGTCCAAGGAATTGCCTGGATTAATTTCAACTGCTAAATTCTAACAATGCATCGCATACTGCGACGTAACTCATAATTCCATTCATATCATCTCGATGTTTGGTAGTGCAGTAGGGTAGTAGTAAGGTAGGTAGGCATTTTACCAAGAATTTACTTCTCCTATGAGAAAAGGGCTTGCTCCGATGGAAGCGATGAATACTCACAGTCTAGTTTCGTTTGCCTTCCGTTCTATAAAAAAAAATCATATGTGAAGTTCACGCGCGATAGAAGTGAAACAAGTGCGCCATAAGATATAAAATAAAACTTTAATTTTATAGCAAATAAATGTTATAATCCTTATTTTTAGACATGGAAGAGTCTAAATTTTAGTGGAATAAATCAAAATAATATTTCCTTTCGAGTAAAATTGCTTGTAATAGTAAGAACCTTTTAACTTACTTAGAAACTTTTAAGGAAAGGAGAATAATCACAAATTCTCTGTTTAATAACGGCGTAGGACTAGGCTACATGTATGCCATAGGAAAGCCTTTTTTAAAAGGTGTTACCGTACTCGCTACCCTATGCAGTTGGCGCTAGAACTGGCCCTAACAGTATTACTAGACTTCTCTCCAGAGCCGGGTTTTTGGGAAACATGTTTCTTAAATTATACTGCATTAGTGTAAAGAACAAGCACAGCGTCGTTTCCGGGACACATGAGATTTTGAGTGAGATTGAGAGGTTCTATGTTCAGCTGTACACATCATCGTTGGAGCCACACGCAAGTGTGAGTAACGATCCAAGAGCAAGTCTTATCCGACACTATTCCGATGATATTGCGGACGTCAGTCTGAGCGAGATTAGAATGGCTCTCCAGCACCTTAAAAACGGCAAGGCCCCAGGCGAGGATGGAATTACAGCGGAGCTTCTGAAAGCGGGTAGAAAACCGGTACTTGTAGTCCTTCAGAAGCTCTTTAATTCCGTCCTCCATGGTGGCACTACACCGGAGGCGTTGAGCAGAAGTGCGGTGGTCTTGTTCTTTAAGAAAGGCGACAACGCTCTCTTGAAGAACTACAGACCGATTTCTGAGCCGCGTCTACGTGCTGTTTTCGAGAGTCGTTACGAATCGTCTCTCATGCAGACTCGACGACTTCCAGTCTCCCGAACAAGCCGGTTTCCGAAAAGACTTTAGCACCATAGACCACATACATACCCTTCGGCAAATTGTACAGAAGTCCGAAGAGTACAATTTGCCACTATGTCTGGCGTATGTGGACTATGAGAAAGCCTTTGATTCCGTCGAAATTTGGGCGGTGCTGCAGTCCCTTCAGCGGTGCCAAGTGGACTGTCGGTATATCGAGGTGCTGAAGTGTTTGTACAGTAGGGCTACGATGGCTATCCAACTGCAGAGAGGTGTAAGACAGGGTGACGTAATATCCCCGAAACTCTTCACCGCTGCATTGGAAGACGTTTTCAAGCTACTGGACTGGAAAGGATACGGTATTAACGTCAATGGCGAGTACATCACTCACCTTCGATTTGCCGACGATATAGTCCTTATGGCAGAATCGCTGACCTAAACACTATGCTCAATGACCTCAATAGTGTCTCCCAACGGATAGGACTCAAGATGAACATGGACAAAACAAAAATGATGTTTAATGTCCATGTCACACCTATGCCGGTAGTTGTTGGGAGCACTAAGCTCGAAGTTGTTGACGAATATGTTTACCTGGGACAAATAGTTCGACTAGGTAAGTCCAACTTCGACCGAGAGGTCAATCGACGGATTCAACTCGGCTGGGCAGCGTTCGGAGATGGAGATTACGACCCATCTTCTCGTCAGGCATACCTCAAAACTAAATTGTACAACCAGTGCGTGTTGCCAGTGATGACATATGGAACTGAGACGTGGTCCTTCACTACTGGCCGTATGAGGAAGCTCAAGGTCGCTCAGCGAGCTATGGAGAGGGCTATGCTCGGGGTTTCTCTGTGTGATAAACTTAGAAATGAGGATATCCGCAGTAGAACCAGAGTAACTGACATAGCCCAAAGGATTAGTAAGCTGAAGTGGCAATGGGCCGGCCATATAGCTCGAAGAACCGACAACCGTTGGGGAAGAAAGGTTCTCGAGTGGCAGCCTCGTACCGGCAGGCGAAGTGTAGAGCGTCCCCCCACTAGATGGAGTGACGACCTGGTAAGACATGCAGGAAGTCAATGGATGCAGGTGGGTCGGGACCGTGCTTTGTGGCATTCCGTGGGGGAGGCCTATGTTCAGCAGTGGACTTGTGAAGGGCTGTAATGATAATGATGAGTGTAAAGAACAACATATTTTAGCGCTGGAGAGCCACGCTGCAGTATATTATGGCTGCAGCACAAATGGAAAAACTCTAACAGGAAAGGATCAAGCTCGCTGCGTATAGCAGACACCCATCCGACACCCTTTTTCCGATAAAGAGGCATTCCATCTTAGTAACCAAGCATCCGCATTGTAATTCTTAATAGAGGATATATATGTAAATATCTATGGTACACACATCCACATTAACTTAATATAAGTTGGACTGTGTGCTCTTCAATGACCAGTCACTATTATTTCTTTACTAAATTTTTTTTCAGAACACAGTCTCGGTCATCCTTCCATCGATGTTTTTCGGCGGTTTCGCCATTATCGCTGGAGCTCTCCTGACTCTAACTCCTGAGACAAAAGACTTGCCACTGATGGATACGGTAGAACAAATAGAGAGAAGCATAAAACTACGAGAAATACGAAGAAGAGACATAAGTACGAAAGGCGAAGAAAGTAACGATTTGATATAGCATAGAATGGGGACATTTGTTAAGAAAATATCCACAACAGTGAAGTGTTTGAAGTTTAATTTTTTAGTTTTAAATCAATAAACCTATAAAGTATCAATAAATATATTATTCAACCTGATCTTACAGATTTTTGTTATACCATATTTTTATTAACTCGCTTTTGTGTTGGGTCGGATTTAGTAATTGATTTTAAACTAACTTCCCGATGAGCTAGAGACTTGAAATTTTTAACATACCTGCGTATACCATTGGCTTTCAACCGAATCTGCACACATATTAGGCACTTGTTAAGAAGTAACTAATTTAAATTAATATAATTAATTAGCAAGGTATTAAATGCTATGTCAATACCAGGAAATTCACAATATTTAACATATCTATTTCTACAGTTTCGATGAAAATTATTTAATAATTTTCATCGAAACTGTAGAAATGTAATTAGTAGTTAGTATATTATACTAGATATTTCCAGATTAAGATTAAATACCACAATTATAGATATATTGAAATCAATCTTGTCAATCAGTATATAGTCATAGAAGCAAGACTCTCAGTATGTTATAAGATACATATTGAAAAAAGTGCGCACCTCCCCTCTCCTCCTTCGACCATCGACAACCAGATAAACGGCGCACTCGACGCTCGGGTCTTACCTTATGTTGTCGACATACCACGCATTTGAACTAAACGGTTTGAGTAATTATTAGTAATGCGTACAGCAAAGAAATAGAATAATTTGCCAACGTCTATATTTCCATTCGGTTACAATGCTGATGCTTTAAAGGCATGACTGAATAGGTTTTTGTTAAACTAAGCCAATGCGCATTATCGTCTCTTTGGATACATCACCACTTACTATACTATAGGTGGGATAGAAATCGAGTAGATGAGATAGAAATCAAGATGTTATATGTGTAAAAATTGTCACTGAAGTCATCATTATCATTATTACAGCCTTTCACAAGTTATAGCTGAACATATGCCTCCCCCAAGGAATGCCACAAAGAACGCTCCTGAGCCGCCTGCATCCATCCCCTTCCTGCATGTATTACCAGGTTATCATTCCATCTAGTGGGGCGCCGTCCCACACTTTGGCTACAGGTACGAGGCTGCCACTCGAGAACCTTGCTTCCTCATCGGTTGTAGGTTCTTCGAGCTATATGAACGGCCCATTGCCACTTCAGCTTACTAATCCACTTGAGCTATGTCGGTTACTCTGGTTCTACTGCGGATATCCTCATTTCTAAATTTATTACGCAGAGAAACCCCGAGCACAACCCTCTCTATAGCTCGCTGAGTAACCTTGAGCTTCTTGATACGGTCAGCAGTGAAGGACCACATCTCAGATCCATAAGTCATCACTGGCAACACGCATTGGTTGTACAATCTCGTTTTCAAGTTTTGAGGTATACCTAACGAGAAGATATATCGTAATCTCCCGAACGCTACCCAGCCGAGTTGAATCCGTCGATTGACCTCTCGTTCGAAGTTGAATTTACCTAGTCGTCAAATTTTCCCAGGTAAACATACTCGTCAACAACTTTGAGCATAGTGCTACCAACAACTACCGGTACAGGTGTGACATGGACGTTACACATGATCTGCATAGTGTTTAGGTCCTGGACTATATCGTCGGCAAATCGAAGAAAAGATATACCTACTCGCCATTGATGTTAATACCGTATCGTTTCCAGTCCAATAGCTTGAAAACGTCTTCCAATGCAGCGGTGAAGAGTTTCGGGGATATAACATCACCCTCTCTGCAGTTGGATAGCCATAGCTACTCGGATAACCATCGTAGCCCTACTGTACAAACACTTCAGCACTTCGATATACTGATAATCAACTTTGCAAGGATTTTTTTTGTGTAAGTCATTATTTGTGGTTTGTTTTACTAAGGGTTATTTGATTTCTGCGTATAA
The DNA here is from genome assembly GCA_029286625.1 of Parnassius orleans. Lineage (NCBI taxonomy): Eukaryota > Metazoa > Arthropoda > Insecta > Lepidoptera > Papilionidae > Parnassius > Parnassius orleans. Next base: position 1,581,425 of record JAGSMP010000078.1, read on the forward strand.
TTTGTCAGAGTTATCATAGTCTTGGTCACAACAAAAGTTGTCTTCATAATTGCATTGATAATTCGTCTAAACATGTTTAATTATGTACTAAGAAATAGTTCGCATAGAAATGTCTACTATCTTGGACGAGACTTTACCTTGGATTGATTACGTTGCGGTTGAGGTCAAAACTATTGATTAAATTGAGATTAGTCTAACTCCAAAATTAAAATTACTTTTAGAGTTTATATCTGGTTTAATGGCTTGGTAGTTGGGTATGCTGAGTTTAGAATTATTTAACGAATATGATCCGTTAAGTCGCATAAAATTACTTTGGTTTTATATACAAATTGGATATAAGCTCCTTCCGACCTTAAGGGCATTTTCTAAAATTGCACAATTTTAGATTTAATCTTCCGGCACATTGTATAAGTACACATTGAGACGCCTGTTACCATAAATAATAATTTTGTCAATCAGAGTATTGGCAAAAAGACCTAACCATTTGTTTTGCCAATTTTTTATTGGTCTAAGTTACTTAAATGATTTTAGATGTCACATCCCAGAATGTGAAAACTAATATGCAGTTTATAACCCCACGTGGTGACCCTACAGCACAATTGACAGATCTACAAGACCAAAATTAAAAGATAACGTTGAATTGGACAAACGTGCACCAACGAAAGTTAGACACGTACAGATGCGGTTGAAGAATGCATTGATTGGATGTATGAAACTAATAACACCGAGATAGCTACGGTAAGTTCTTTTACCCACAGGTAACATTAACGAAATCTCTTGAAGTTGATCGATGAACATAGACTAAAAGTGAGCCAGCTGATAAACGTTCTTTAAATTTACGCATACATACGCATACTACTATACATTTTGGGTTTTCTATGCTTGCGGCAGACTGCCAACCTTCCGTCATCATATTGCCGAATCGTCTTCATATTGTATGCCTCACTTCTAAAAGCGGAATGTTCCGTCTTTACATGTTGTATGGCCTGAGTAATGATATGCAATACAAAATAAGGAATGCAAGTCAGCTCACTCTCCCTTTACGACAAACATAAAATACCTGGGTAGTCCGGTGCCATGCGACAGCGCCAAGGGTGCGAGTCGTCTGGTACTGCGATCGATAATCTGCTTTCTACGCGTGCCAATTAAGCTAAAATTCCCTCCTATAACGGAACACAACCCATGTTCAAACTTTTGTGAGCTAAATATTAGGTCCTTACATATGAAATTAGCGTTTTGTCGTACTGACCACTTTGATCTGAAATATCTCCTCTTTGGTTAAGAATTCCAAATTCAAATTTATAAATTCATTTAACTGGTACATTCGAGTTTTGAAAACAGTCATTCATTTGTTTTTTCCTCATTATTTTATTCTTTGACGTCGCTTATTACCGCACAATGGAAAACATGAAATATCGGTATATTTACGAGTACGAGTTCTACCGTGGCACCAGTGCTGCAGAAACAGCTCGAAGGATTAATGATGTGTACGGCGCTGGTGTCGCAAAAGAAAGCACGGTACGTTTTTGGTTTCAACGTTTTCATTCTGGATATTTCGACCTTCAGAACCCAACCCCGTGGACGGCCGGAGACCAAAGTGGAAAATGAAGAATTAAAGGCTATTGTGGAAGCGGATCCATCACAAAGCACTTCAGAGATAGTGCAGGCTTAACTTGCAAACACGCATCGACTGCTGTGTTACTGTGCTCAACCGACACAATAATGAAGGGTTTTTAAATCGAATCATTACTTGTGATGAAAAGTGGATACTGTACGATAATCGGAAGCGCTCGTCGCAATGGCTGAACCCTGGAGACCCAGCCAAATCCTGCCCTAAACGAAAATTGAGTCAGAAAAAGTTACTTGTGAGTGTTTGGTGGACTAGCACCGGTGTCGTTCACTACAGCTTTCTAAAATCTGGCCAAACGATTACGGCAGATATCTATTATCAGCAACTGCAAACCATGAAGGAAGAACTAGCTGCTAAACAACCGAGATTGGTCAATCGCTCTAAACCACTGCTGCTTCACGACAACGCAAGATCACACACTGCACAACAAACAACCACTAAGTTAGATGAGCTACAATTGGAATGTCTGCGACATCCACCGTACTCCCCGGACCTTGCTCCAACAGATTACCATTTTTTCCGGAATTTGGACAACTTCTTACAAGGAAAAAAATTCAACTCCGATGCGGCAGTCCAAACCGCCTTCAAAGAGTTTATTGATTCTCGCCCCCATGGTTTTTTTAGTAAGGGATCAATGAACTACCTATGAGATGGCAAAAATGCATAGATAACAACGGTGCATACTTTGATTAATTAAATATATTATACAAAAAAAAATTGACTTTATATTCCTCCCGTACAAAACGCTAATTTCATATGTAAGGACCTAATAATAATAATTATAATGAAAATAACATAATTGAAGCTAACAGTAAAAATGTATTTATCGATCACCTATTTTTACGTAGTAGAGCCATGCTACAGCTATATTAGTAGTCTAGTTGTAGCACGAATGGTTCAACTTGACCGGGGAAGGACCACGCTCTCACAGAATACCAGCGTATAATAGGCAGCCTCCAGCTCAACGCTGCTGCTGTGTTTCGTATCGTGAGTGTAGAAAACCGGAGATCCTTTTTACTGGATAGGAGGCATTCCAACTTAGTCCTCACGGATGATGCCTCTATGGGCCATAGCAACCACTGCCCATCAGGTGGACTGTGTGCTCGTTTGTCACCCTTATGAAATCCAAAAAAAAATAAAAAAAATAAAAAATTTCTTATTATAATTAGATATTTTCATACATATTATTATTTACCTTCGATTTTTTTATATATACACACTACTATAGATATTACAACCTCATTATTTTCTATTAAAAGGCCAAATCTACTATTAATGCATTTATAATAATAATAATAATAATATTCGCACGGTACATTGAAGATTACAAATACTTATACATAGTCCACATGTTTACTACATCTGGCATGCGAAAATTATTTATCATAATCATTATTTTCATAAGTAAGCAAGTCAACAAATTTATGTACAAAATAAAAATCCATTTAAATTAAATGAACTAAAATTACAATCATGTAAATCATTATTATTTTATAACTAGGCAAATTAAATTAATTATATATAGAAAAAAAAATGTTAAAGGAGTACTTAATCTACAGAACATTAAATAAATATAGATGTTTAAAATATGGCTATGTCAAGTTTAGGTAACGAGATTCTATTCATTTAAAAAGTCTTTTTTACGTCATAAATGCACTTTAACAATAGCCAGCTTGTGAGTGACGTCATAAATTTACCAATTTCCGTGTGTTCTTCAATGTTTACCGGAAGTTTATTAAAAATCTTTTTACTCATCGCGTAACAGCCCTTTTGATAAAATGCGGTATTCGGTATACGGTCTAAAACTAGTCTATCAGATTTTCTAGTGTTACGTAAAAATATATCATACGCTATTTGTTACATATGTAAATTTCTTGCTTCTTGCTTGTGTAAGTAAGCACTTGTTTCAAAAATGTGCATGCCTGCCTGGTAAAGTTAGGATGTTAAGATCCATAAATAACGCTTTACATGATTCATATCAGTTAGCCCCAATAAAGGCCCTTACACACTTTTTTGAGATATAAAAGCTCTTTTTGAATAAGAGTTATTACCCCAAATTAGCAATCCGTATCTTAATATTGTTGCAACATACCCATGATATGCAATGAGTGCGGTTTGACGTGACGATGTCGTGACGATCTGTTTAGAACATATACAAATCTATTAATTTTTTACAGACTTCGTCATTATGAACCATCCAATTACAATTGCTATCTACTTTTAATCCCAGAAACATTTGTTCGATTTATTTTAGTTTGTCATTATTGTACATTATGTCAAGATCAAGTTTGTTTCTACTATTATTATAGAATTGTAAACAACAGGTTTTAGCGATGTTAACCTTTAAATTACTTCTATATTAACATTTCTATGATTTTATTCCTTTGAATATTTGAACGTTTAAAATTAATATTTATAAGAAACCAGTTAGCCTAGGTATTGGAACTCGACTTTAGTTAGCTGCTTGACCCCATCGCATATTGAAAATTTCTGAATCACCAAATTTTTTCTATTTATTTTTACTTATATTCAATTTTTTAAGTACACTGATGGCCTTTTCAATATGTTCTAACAGACACATATGTGTTAAAAGTGTTACCCGTACTTGGCAGGTGCTTTATTAAGCTCAGCACTGGTATTACCAAACTGTGAAATTTGTTTGTGAAGTTTCCGCATTTTGGTCGCCATAGTCTCGTGCGTGGTGAAGTGGAATTTTAGAGGAAATGTTTCTTATAGTCTAAAGGTAGGACAACATACTTTAATTCGGTAGAACCACGCTGCAGTGTATTATAGCAGCACGAATGGATCGGTTCGACCAAGAAAGAAGCACGCTCGTTGAATATTTATTCGTTCCTTCATTAATATACAGCCTATCGAAAGACCACTGCTGAACATAGTAGAAGAATCATAGTTGCCACGGTTGGGTAGTATTTAATATTTTCAGTTGTTTTCAAGATTATTGTGCTGCCTATCTTCTATTTCAGTTTTTCTTTGTCGCTTCTTACGGTAATATCGGGTAGTTGCTGAGCACGAGCGTAAAATAGCACAAACGTTCAAAAGACAGCAGCTCTAGAACCGGTGACCTTTTACTGGTAAAGAGGCATTCCACCTTAGTATTCAGAGGTAACAATGCATTCGCATTTTAATTTTTAATATAAGTAAAATGCAGATGCCTTCGGACCACATTATTCACATACGAGTACCTTTATCTACAGACTTCAAAAAAAAGGAGGTACTCAATTTCAGAACACAGTCTCCGTCATCCTTCCATCGATGTTTTTCGGCGGTTTGGCCATTATCGCTGGAGCTCTCCTGACTGTAACGCCTGAGAAAAAGACTTGCCACTGATGGATACGGTAGAACAAATAGAAAGAAGCATAAAACTACAAGAAATACGAAGAAGAGACATAAGTACGAAAGGCAAAGAAAGTAACGGTTTTATAATAATATTATCGTAGCATAAAATGAGGACGTTTGTTAAGAATATATCGACGACAGTGAAGTGTCTAAAGTTTAAACTTCGATAAAGTTGATGAAATATGTCAATAAATCTATAAAGTATCAGAAAAAATATATTATTAAACATGATCTTTCGTTTTTTAATTTTTCATGAGTTTTATAAAACTTACTGACTCAAACTCAAATCATAATACTTATTTAAAATCAGCATGTCTTACCACAGACCAAAACAGAAGTTAAAACAGAGACGTTCTAAACAATATCGACGAAATAGGTGAAGATTAATGTGATATTTTTGTGCGAGACTCGGTGTAAGATACTGGGCGGCCTTGGACCAACCTAGCCGCACCTTACTACTACCCGCCTACTGTCGCTGTTATAACTAGATAGTACAATTTTGGCTTTAATAGCTTTAATCGAATAATAGTGCTATCTACTTACTGTTAAATAAACTTTCATTAAGTAACTGATAAATAAGTATTATGCTACTGAATACTTCTTTTGGCAATTAAAAATTGTCACACTTAAAATTTCCAGAGTGGTGGCCATTATCGTGATGATTTACCGTAATTGCCACGTTTGCAAAATGTCTAACTGAATAGTTATACTTGATACTGTGTACACAAAATTGTGTTTGAGTGAGAATACCTTTAGTTGAATATATTGGGTGTCTATCGGCGTAGCAATAATTTCACCAACTTCAATTTGGTATCATGTTATACGATGTAAGTAATTGAAAATTAAGCGCACTTTGAGATTTTTATCTGTATTTGATGGAATAGTTGGTGGCATCGTTAGATCACTAGTTACAACGTATATTATGTAGTTCACATTAGTGAAAAACCTTATTCTCGCTGTAAGATTTAATGACACGGGAGCAAAACCTGTACGATTCTTGTGATGACCAATGAATCTGTTATAGCACATTTATGTGCCGATTTTCCATGTATTCGGTGGTGAAGTAGTGAAGAAAAACTTGTGGAGGAAATATGTGTAAGTAGTTATATAATCCGTGAAAGGACATGTGAAAACTGCTAACACTTATTGGAGCATTATGGTGGCTTCTTTCCTGCCCATAAAATACTAAAGGTAATGTGTAATTTATTAAGACAGCTTTCATAATTTCAGACATATATAACATAATGAGATTTTTGCGACAGACTTGGTTTCATAGCTCGCATTGGTATAAATATAATATTATGCATCATGAATATAATTCTCGTTTACCGTGAATCAAAATGTAAAAAAAAGTATCAGGATTTATGATGCCAATCAACATTCAATGGGGTCAATAAAAAAAATCAAATATCGCCAATAAACATTACAACCGTAATATATTTATCTATGATTATAAAATATAAGTGTTGTCTCAGCCAACTCTCTCTCTCTCTCTCTCTCTCTCTCTGGTATGGCGACGCTCAAGGGCCACGTGTTAAATTGTAAGTCCTTCGTAATAAATATTCTACAACATAAAACAAGTGTTTCTAAAATTATACATGGTGTCACAAGTATACTTAAGAAATAATTATTTGAGAATAATAGGTTGGAGCAAGTCAATATTGTAATAACGAACTTATTACGAATTTTAAAATTTTCATCGAAGGTTACTTGTTCAATAGTCTATCACAATCCAGAAAAATTGCAATTTTCCTAAATGCTACTTGCGGATTACTATTGCGGATTGTAAACGTGAAACAATATTAGAATGGAAAAGCTGTGAAAAATTGGTATTTTACAGAGATTATTCACTTTAACTGTAAATTAAAAGATAAATATCGTAAATCAAAAGAGAAATATCATGGATATTCAACTATTAGAAATTATTCTAGAGGTTAATTTTTAAAAATAATAAAAGTGTGAGAGCGGATTTTCAACTTGTTCTTTTGCTTACGCAATTAATCATTATCAGCAATAAAACAGCGTACTGCGTATAGAGCAATAACACAATATTATATTGTCTGAACTAAATGTACTGTCATCATCATCATCATTACATCATTACAAGTCCACTGCTGAACATAGGCCTCCCCCAAGGAATGCCACAAAGCACGGTCCCGAGCCACCTGCATCCATTGACTTCCTACATGTCTTACCAGATCGTTACTCCATCTAGTGGTTGGACGCCCTACACTTGGCCTGCCGGTTCGAGGCTGCCACTCGAGAATCTTCCCAATAACAACTCAAAATAATAAAAATACTGCGGTTGCCTATGTTCAGCAGTTTAATTTATATAGATTCTATACGTGGTAGAGCCATGCTGCAGCTATATTTCGGCTCGACCGGGGAAGGACCACGCTCTCACAGAATACCAGCGTAAAATAGCAGCTTAACACTGCTGTGTTTCGTATGGTGAGTGTAAAGAACCGGAGACCCTTTTTACTGGGAAAGAGGCATTCCATCTTAGTCCTCACGGGTGACAACGCATCTGCATTTTGATTCTTTATTGAAGATAGATGTAGATGTCTATGGGTCACAGCGACCACTTACCATCAGGTGGACTGTGTGCTCGTTTGTCACCCTATCCTATAAAAAATATATATAGGTTGTGATGGTAATGGTAAAGATACATCGGAAGACCGCCCGATTCCCGATATAAAAAATAATAGCTGTTGCCAAGCGTGTGATATTAATGTAATTCTGAAAAAGTCACTTAAGTGTTCCTTTAGCATATATCTATGCCCAATTTCAAATACCTACGTCCAATAGTCTTATGCCCATATACTCAAACACTACTCAATTTTAAGATGTCGTTAAGTCTAGTGTTATCACAGGCACTTTCACTTAAAGTACGTAAAGTGAGTATTTGGGCATTAGAAACTAAAAAACTATGAGACAGAGAAAATCTGTTAAAGACAAACATAGTAACACAGACACTGAGATGTGGTGGCACGGAGAAGTATTAATGATATTCCTAAATTGAAGCCCATGCGAGCGAATATTATATTGAATTCGCGACATATTGAATTCCTACAAGCACAGGTTTAATATTTAGTGTTTTCAACAAGGAATTGGTTCATGTTGATATACATACTGCCCTTTTCTTTTCTGAACTTAACTGACACACTGCCATGTGTACATACTCGTAGTATGTGGTTGATATGTGATAAGTCGTTACTAGCATATTAACTAAATATTAGTAGCATTCCTTGTTATTAATATTTATCGTATATCTATTATCGTCACTGCGTTGCTAGCGATACGTTTTGCCAGCAACGCAAATTTCAACAGTTCGTTGCAGTGAAAACTTTAGAGCACCTAACTTTTAAACTTGGCACCTAATTAGCACCTAAAAAGCCCCTAATTTTGGCTTTATCTAAATGCAAATTCCTGACTTTGCGTTGCTGGTGAGACACAATTCTTCATAAGCTTCACAAAGCTTTTAATTTGTGCCTAAATAATTTTTCCTTCTTGCTTTAATAAATTCAAATTTTTGGTAAAAGTGCTACCTGATGCTCGTTAAATAAACAAAAATCTTCAAAACTTATTTATCCACATTAAACAAACAAAAGCAAACTTTACAAGCTAAGAATGAATATTTTGATGTTTTTCGATGCCTAGCATCAGAATTTATTCATTAAAACAGAAACCCAGAAATAAAGGTTTTTTTATCGACCTTTGTAATGAACCCAGTTTCGAAAACATCGTTTCTATGAGTTGTGCCTGTTGCCACATTTGGAAACGGGCGCAACCTACTTTTTTTAATTTTACAGTAACGCTTAATTCTTGGACTCAACAGTAGCAGATAACATTAATTTCTGCGAAATATTCGACAAAACGTGTTCCTGATTCCGGTTTAGCAAAATCAAATCTAATAATCTCTAGTTTCTATTTAGTTACTATTAGGCATACATTCGATTGTTGCGACTTATGAGGCCTACACCGATTCACGTGACATAATACGTTAAAAAAAAAGAAACATTTTAAGTATTTTTGTGTTGTTTTTTCATATGTGACCAGTAACAAAATTATAAGAAAACAAAGGATAAATTTCATTTTTATTTTACAAAAATTAATAAAATGGGTGCTGACAACTTTGAAGCTAACCAAGAGGAGGAAATTGAAATAATAGATATAATGGGCAAATTTGGAAAATATCAAAAAGTCCAGTATCTTTACGCTTGTCTTCCTTCGCTTTTCATTACAATGATTCACATAAACTATGTATTTGTTGCTGGGGACCTCAACTATCGGTATGTAAGTGTATAATTATAGTATAATTACATTATATGTTTGTTTTTAGTGTGTTATAAAAATAAACGTAACGATAACAAAGCTTATCATTACGTTTATTTTTATATATTTTTGAAAGCTTTTTATTTTTATATAGAATATATTATATGAATATAGTTATGTAAAATATGTCTTGTATGTATGTTTGAATATCCCTAAATGTATAAATAGGTATATTTATGAGCAAGTCTACGGCTGAACCTATGTTCAGCCGTAGACTAGCCGTAGATAAGCGTATGCCTCCCCCATAAAATGCCTCATAAGGGGAATTTTGCCAAAGTTCACGCTTGGCAGGTGGGTTGACAACCGCAGTTTTTATAATTTTGAGTTGACAAAAGGAAGATGCTGTTGCCAATTTCCTGTATCAGTTTCTATCTGTCGCCTCTTACGACACTCACGGGAAGATCCATATATTCTTACACCGTATAGGACATCTCAGCACATCTCGGGGGAAACCAGTCAACTAAGCTAGCTAAAATAAATTAGTTCTTCTTAGCACGTTCTCAGCGCGAAACTCTGCAATCATGAAACTAAATCTACATGGCAATGTTAATGTTAAGTATACAATTATTGATAGTTTTACAGATTTAAGTATGTCCGATAAAAACGAAATTCCATACGCCATATTTAAAAAAATATAAGACTTAAAAAATTTAGTTTGTCTTCTTTTAAAATTTCCTTTAGCAAAAAACAATTTACATTAATAAAGTAGATACAATTATGTATCAGTTTCCTCTAAATAAGTAACGTTCCGAAAGTAATACAAATAAAAATCTTTGTTTGGTTATATAATTAAAGTCAGAAAAACAATGCAATATAAAAGATAAAAGTATCATTCGAAATTCAGTCATTTTTTTCTTATATTCGGAACTGGACGATTTATAAATAAAAATTCTACAACTGTACTAAAAATTGATTATTAGTAACTGGCTTCTTACCCGCGGCTTCGCACGCGTGGTCTTGTATTTAGAAATATCATAAAATGCTATTCCGCGCCAAATTTAGCAAAATTCGATCACTTTTAGAGTCACTTCGGTGTCTGTGTATCTATGTCAGTTTGTCAAAGAATTTTTTTTGAATTCCCAAAGACTATTGGACCTAGATGATTGAGGAATACGTGAATAAATAAGTTTTACAGAATCTCATAAATATCATATGTCGAGAAACATCTACAATATTTTATATTGGACGTGTCTTCCAATATAAGATAGATAAATTGTCTTGGTATCAAAATTTGCTATTATTATTTACTCTTTACATTCATTTATAATTAAAGATATTTAGTTTTAACAAAATAATGATGAATTCAATTCATATGCGATATTTGATTCATATCATTGTTCCCATGAAATATTGATTGGTGCCATAAAATAGATTCTGATATTTTTTCTACGTCTACTTGAGACTTCAAAATTTCATAAATGCAGTTCTGATAATGATGAATACTACAGATGTAATAAAACAAATTTTAATAAATCACGTTACATTTAGCTTTTATTTAAGCGGGTTTTACAAAACACATCTTTGAAAGAAAGTTCCATAAAATTTGCGTAAAACAACATATTGCTGATGTGAAGCACCGACGCTCCAAGAACTCTGAAGTATGTCAACATGTTCAGTATCGTCCCAACCATTATATCAGATCTGATAGACAACAAATCCTCTCATCCTAACTTCAAACCCAAGCATACTACTGCAAGACTTCAAGATACTGTAAGCTCGTCCTGAGTAGATCGTAGTAGTAGTAGGTAGAAACTAAATGAAACTAATTTGATTAATTTGAAAACTAAATGAAACGGATTATATCGCGTTTAATTTTAACTTTTTAATTCCCGACGTTTCGGGTGCTTTACAGCACCCATGGTCACGGGGGGGACTAAGGTGTTTGACGTCCCGATGTCATAGTTAGCCCGGCCGCCTTCAGTTTTTTAATATTAATTTTTGGTTCAATCTACGCAGAATGAGCTTACAGTATCTTGAAGTCTAGCAGTGGTATACTTGGGTTTGGATTTAATTTTATTAATTATAGGATCCCAAGCAGATGGCAGCACCCATCCATCTTTTCTATTGAAATTAGGATGTTTTTTAATTTCAATAGCCTCGCGAATCATCCATGGTAGGAATCGGTGTTCTTTTGCGAGGATTTGTGGTCTATCAAATCTAATTTAATGGTGCGGACGATCTTGAACATGTTTTCAAACTGCAGACTTCCCGATTCGTCGAAACGTCGGGAATTAAAAAGTTAAAATTAAACGCGATATAATCCGTAAAAATTAGTTTCATTTAATGTGTAGTCTTCGCGTAAATATAAGAAAACATTAGTAGGTAGAAACGTCAGGAATTAAAAAAGTTAAAATTAAACACGATAAAATCCTTAAGATTAATTTTATTGTAAATGAAGTTCTATTCGCAGTGAACGTGGGTGGAACTACACTCATGATCGGAAGCAGAAAAATGTTCGCCTTGTTGTGGCGGCGAAAGAGAATCCGCCACCTCATATCGTCCCGTGTGTGTCCTAAGCGGCGACAGAGGAAAACAAACAGGAGATGGGCAACACCATCTTCCTGACAACAGTTCAAAATAATAAAGGTTGCGGTTGCCAACCCGCCTGCCAAGCGTGGCAACTATAGCAAATATCCAGCTTATTTGACAATTTATGGGGGAGACCTATGTTCAGTTCAGTGGACTTTTGATAGGTTGTAATGATCACGATGATGAGTTCTATTCTTTCGAATCTTTGCTACCGTTGATATTTATGGTAGTGTGAAAACAAAAAGTAACATCTCCGAAAATATGAATGAAATAAAAACAGCATAATTGCCCCATTAAAACTAAAAAAAGTAGCAGACTACATACATGTCACTACTGGGCACAGGCCACAGAGCTTTTGTCCAAAAAAAGTGCCAACGCACGATCACTTCAACTAGGGAACTTCTCAGATATGCAGGTTTTCTTTCACCGCCGAGAACGTGGTAAATCGACACTTCAAATTTCAATTAACATATATGTAAAAATATATAATAATGCTTAAGTACAATGAAATTTACTTTTGGATCAGTTTGATTACCGCCTTTGACAAGTAAAATAAAATAAACCTTTGTTTAAGTAAAATCTGCTATCTTTGTTATTTAAAGTATTTTTTCGCAACAGCCTGTTCACTTACATATCTCATGTGAGCTATGAAACCAGGACTGTCACAAAAATCTTGATTTGTCAGATAATATGGTCTAGATATTTTTAAGTGTGACAATTTTTGATGCTGCACGAATAGATATTCAGTAGCATTCTAAAATTTAATTTTATCAGTTACTTATCATTAGTTTATTTAGCAGAAAGTAGAGGGCGCTATATTACATTAATACTATGAAAGTTAAAACTATACTATCTAGCAATATCAGCTATAGAAGGTTGGGGTGCGACTGGCTCAAGAGCCACCCCAAAGCCGAGAACATTTATTTATTATATAAAAAAGGCATAAAGTGATGTTAAAAAAAAACACATTATCAGCGCCGCTAGCGGTGAAAAACTATTTGACGATATGACCATATTATCATGAAATAGCAATGTTGTGCTTAGTTATTAATATCGTTAAACGATCTCTATTCATTGATTTGGCTGAGCTATATCATGACATGGTCAACAAACAGTAATAAATATCATGAAATGACACCATTTCACGAAATAATGATTTAATGAGAATTTTGCAATAATTGCAAGCAGACCAGTTTTAATGAGTTTACATACAGATATAGTATCAAACGTATGAAAATTGATATGTTTTTTAGTTCAAAAAAATATCAATTTTCATACGTTTGATAGATGTCACTATTATCTATTATTTTTTAAATTTTAATTATTACACTTTTAAAATGAAATAACGATTAAATTAAACGTTAGGATTTTTAAATAATTTTATAAATGTAATTATTTAAACATATAAATGTAAGTTATTTATATTATTTAATTTATTAGTTACTAAAGGCAAAATATATGCTTTTTCCATTTGATAATAGATGGTACTGTTTTGATAATTAAAACGTATATCGTCAGCGGAGTTTAACTTTATTTACAAGTATGATATTTATTTGAAAAAACGCCCATCATCCCGCCTATTAACTAACATAATCATATATAACCGAAAATTAACATCTAAAGAAAGAAAAATACTTAACCTTCTTTTTTTTAAGTTCCATAATCGGATAAAAAGTAGCCTGTAAGTTGCCCCTGGTTATTAACTACCTACATATAAAATTTAATGGAAATCGGTCCAGTAGTTTTTGCGTGAATCGGTAATACACAGATAGACAGACAGACAAAAATTCTAAAAACCACTAATTTAGCTTCAGTACCCTTTATTTAGTCCCCTGGACTTGTTTTTTCAAAAGTATATTAGAATTACAGACACGACTTTTCTACAGATTTTTTATATGTATAGATTAAACGAAACGCAGTAGGGCTGTGCGATGAATTCTGCCCCGTTCCAATAAAACTAAACCTCTCAGAAATATGAAGATGAACATAGGCCTCCCCTATAGATTGCCTCATAGATATTTGCCATAGTTGCCACGCTTGACAAGCGGGTTGGCAGCTGCAGTTTTTAATTTTGGTCGTTATTAGGAAGATGTTGCTTCCCCTCTCCTGGTTTGTTTCCCTCTGTCGCCTCTTATGACAGCCACGGGATGATGTGGGGTAGTGGATATTCTTACACCGACACTACACGGGTAAAAAATTGTAATATCTTTCATTTGATTGATATTCTTGCTAAACATCACAATGTTTTTACGGTTAATAAATTTAAATAAATACATAATAAAGTTTACGTTGCTATATGAGTTACTCCGCCTATGAGTCATATAAAAATCAGCAGTAGTTAAGATTGTTTTTATTTTTTTTAAACGTAACACACTAGGATTTTCTCCTGTATCGTGGGGGCAGTTAATAAATATAAATTGCACAAGGACAAACATGTAATAAAATACATCTAAGAAGTAATTCTTTGTGAGAAAACCTAAGAGCATAAAATAATCACTACGTTTTAGGGATGACAATGACATTTCTTATATGTTTAACTTGTATAAAGATAAATTAAACTAAATTAAACCTACAAAAGTTCTCGAACTTGGAAAGATATTTTTCTAATTTGTTATTCTTAACTTCATCATTGAGCCTCAATACGATCCACCGGCGGAGAATCTTAACAGCGCAATTCAGAAAAGGATATCATTTTTACAAAGCCATCTACTACGTTCTTTGTGAGAAAACATAACTTTTTTAAGTTTAAGGAAAACATTTTTTTTGTTTACTGTATTTTAAATATAAATATATTATTATTATAGAAGTTATTTTACACACAAATCATTTATTACTATTTCTGAGATTTTATGGCGCGATTGAACAAATTCGAACCTACATTTCAAAATAATAATCATAACTTTTGACAGAATAAACCGATTTTTATAAAACAAATATTAAATGTAATACGAAGATAAACTTTATGATTTCTTTGAAAAAAAAATGTTTACTACAGACGTGATGCGTTCATATACAAAAAGAAAATAAATGTTCTTATTAACTTATTTTCAGTTTCCTTAATGATTTTTGTCACCAATGTAATATACAATGTACACAGACACATGCTGTCACCATTTTTATTATATGTATAGATTTAAAGAGAGATGGCGCTGTTAACATCATTTCTAAAAATAAAAGAGAAAAATTTCGACGCGATAGACACATTACATATAACATAAAAGAACTTTTAAATCAGTGCCTGCATAGTACGCAAAAAAGAAAGTTCGATCCTCGCTGAAACCAACGAAATTGTTTATAGCTCTTTTAAAATTTGATTTACCACGTAGGGTACACGGCGGTAAAGTAAAACATTATAAGCAAACTATTTATTTGTAGAATATACAACAGGGGATCCCAATTCTCGGAAATACATCGGGATAGCGTTAATTGTTAAAAATGGTAAAAATGTGAGAGTGGTGGTTTAACTTGATCTCTTGCTTACGCACTGTATATTCAGTATAGAGCAATTACAGTTCGATGACACCGTAACACGTCCCCGCCACAATCACACACCAGTGTAACAAGAGGGACGTAATTACATATGATAACACCAAAGTATGCAAACCAACAGCAACACCACCCATCCCGACGTAACACAAGGCAGGGGTTGGCTATAGACGTCTGTTACTTGATTTTAATTATGTTTTCAGTTTAGGAGGCTTGTCAGAGTTAAGCTTGAACCTTTTACACTGTTTTTGGATGTCGGAAATGCGTTTCGAATAAATTACGATAAAAATAAATTTTACTAAAAACTGCATATAACGAAACGCAAATATGTCAATTTGGTCTAGTATTATGAAGTAGACGTCCGGTACTTGATTTTAATTATGTTTTCAGTTTAGGAGGTTTGTCAGGACTGTTTTTGGATGTCGGAAATGCGTTTTGAATTAATTACGATAAAAATAAATTTCACTTACAACTCGGACCCAGACAATCCACTTGTGGCTGAAGATGGAACTCATACACAACGAATTGAGTCGCAGTTGAGAACAGTCATAAGGTTTTTCAGAAAACAAAATTATAACAATTCACATTACATTGTTTCATTTATCACTATCAGAGCAGAGCTTAGGGCAACCTGACTTTATACATAAGGTAGGTCGAATCTGTACTAAAACCAAATCAGAACGCCCCGACTTCACGTAGTCTTGTCTGCCCTACCCCTAGAGTGTTTTTGTAAAGCCGTTGGCGCGGAGAGAGAGCAGCCCCCGCCCGCTGTAGCAAAATGCAGGCACCTGTATGAACCGTAGCGGTCAAGGGGAAGTGAGCATGGGTGTCTGTGATTTGCTACGCAAGGGCGAAGGGGCTGCACTTGCCGCAGTGCCGAAGCCGTTGCAGAAGTAACTGTGCGTCAATATTCCTGTGTAAAAAAGTGAGGTTATGATTTTACAAAAAAAATATTACTCATAAACTATACATCTCCGCAAGGAAGGGTAGTGGGGGCTTCCCCTGAACCCTCTCCTCCTTCCCACCCCCGTACGCGAGTACCGGATGTCTATAGTTTTACCCAACTGTTACACACTCTTCAATCCAGGACTAACATGGGGTCATACGCCCCGGTACCGCGAATGTGTGACACCTATAATTCACTCTGTGGTGTGTTGCCTACTGTCGATATTTTTCATGATACTTTCCCTAAATATAGGAAAAATGTTGACTATTATAAATAATTTGTGAATGATTTAATTATAATCTAATATCCATGTTCCCTACAGCTGCTGTTTAGTAATGTGAATGTTTTTATTGTCTTAGTTATATATTATCTTTAAGTATTATTTTTGTGGCATATATCTTTATAAGCTATTGTAAATCTGTCCTGTCTTAATTTTTATAGTATTTTGTAATGCTGTGTCACCTATAAGGGTGCACACATATTTAAAATTTAATAAATAAATGAGTTTGTCTACACGCAGTAGGGCAGCGAGTAATATAAAGATCACCAGCAAATATGAAGACACATCTACAGGAAAGTTAAGCACAACCAGTCTTTTTGTATTACATTTGCACAACACCACCATCTATCGATGACATTGGTTACTATAGTACTTTAAATAATAAGGTTAATTATATTGTTTGTATATATTTTTTGGTTGCCAACCAGTTCGCCAAACGTGGCATCTATGGCAATATACCCCCCATGAGCAACGACACAAATAAATGGCCCCAGTCCCCGGCGGTCCCAGTTCCTGGCTACGGTGGCGACCATGGTAACTTGTTCTATCACCTTGAGGGCGACCATCTGTCCCAAGGGGATGTCGGATTTATCGTCCACAAGTCTCTCGTTAACAACGTTGTAAAGAGTGGGAGTGTGTCGATGAGTGTTGCGTATCTTAAACTCAGAATCACCAAACGGTATTCGCTGAAGGTCATACAGGTTTACGCACCAACCTCGGCACATCCCGATGAGGGGATGGCGGAAATGTATGAGGATATCTCTAGAGTCATGCATTTCTCCTAAAGCCACTATAAGGTGTTAATGGGAGACTTCAACGCAAAACTAGGCACAAGAGAGAACGGTGAGCTGAAAGTAGGGAAATTCGGGATAGGGCAACGGAAACCAAGGGGCCAGCAGCTGGCCGACTTTATTGAGAAAGAGGGACTCTTTCTTCCAGAAGCGTTCCCACAGAAATTGGACCTAGTCGAGCCCCGACGGTTCGATTAAAAATGAGATTGACTTCATTATGACGACCAGACGACAACTATTCAGTGATGTCTCAGTGATCGCGAGGGTTAAAACTGGCAGCGATCATCGAATGGTGCGTGGCACACTGAACCTAAACGTTAAGTTGGAGAGGTCACGTCTAATGAAGTAAACGCTCTGTCCCCCTCGTGCTCTAATCTAAAGCCCCAAAAACTTTCGGCTCGAGTTAAAAAATCGTTTTCAGTGCCTAGAAAACTGCAATGAAGTGGACGATATAAATGACAAACTTGTGGAAACTGTCCATGCGGTTGAAGCTAAGTTTAGCAAGACACGACGCAGAAGAACACAAAAACTCTCCGATCACACTCTTAATCTCATGGCTGTTAGACGGGAAATAAAGCTGCAGTATTCAGCAGATTTGACAGCATACAGGCAACTGCAATAGACAGATCTACAAATGCATGCGGCGGGACTTCATTCATTCATTCATTCATTACAGCCCTTTACAAGTCCACTGCTGAACATAGGCCTCCCCCACGGAATGCCACAAAGCACGGTCCCGAGCCACCTGTATCCATTGACTTCCTGCATGTCTTACCAGGTCGTCACTCCATCTAGTGGGGACGGCCCACACTTCGCCTGCCGGTACGAGGCTGCCACTCGAGAACCTTTCTTCCCCATCGGTTGTCGGTTCTTCGAGCTATATGGCCAGCCCATTGCCACTTCAGCTTACTAATCCTTTGGGCTATGTCGGTTACTCTGGTTCTACTGCGGATATCCTCATTTCTAAGTTTAATACTTACGCCACTTTAATACAGCTCGTATTGAAGAAGCGATCGAGCGGAACCAGGTCTCCAAAGCCTTTGCCAGAGATCTGTCTGACAGAAAGAGCCAACTGTCGAAGCTGAAGACCGAATGTGGTAGCATCGTTTCGGGACACCTAAGATTTTGAGTGAGATTGAGAGGTTCTATGGGCAGCTGTACACATCATCGTTGGAGCCACACGCAAGTGCAAATAACGATTCAAGAACAAGTCTTATCCGACACTATTACGATGATATCCCGGACGTCAGTCTGAGCGAGATTAGAATGGCCCCAGCACCTTAAAAACGGCAACCCAGGGCAAGGATGGTATTACAGTGGAGCTTCGGAAAGCGGGTGAAAACCGGTACTAGAAGGCCTTCAGAAGCTCTTTTCCGTCCTCCATGGTGGCTCTACTCCGGAAGCGTGGAACAGAAGTGCAGTGGTCTTGTTCTTCAAGAAAGACGATCTTGAAGAACTACAGACCTACTTCGCTTCTGAGCCGCGTCTACGTGCTGTTTTCGAGAGTCACTACGAATCGTCTCGCACACACACTTGACGACTTCCAGCCTCCCGAACAAGCCGGTTTCCGAAAAGGCTTTAGCACCATATACCACATACAAATTGCACTGCAAATTGTACAGAAGACCGAAGAGTACAATCTACCACTTTGTCGTGCGTATGTGAACTATGAGAAAGCCTTTGATTCCGTCGAAATTTGGGCGGTGCTGCAGTCCCTTCAGTGGTGCCAAGTTGACTGTCGGTATATCGAAGTGCTGAATTGTTTGTACAGTAGGGCTACGATGGCTATCCGAGTACAGAACCAGAGTACGAAATCTATCCAACTGCAGAGAGGTGTAAAACAGAATGGCGTTTTATCCCCTAAATTCTTCACTGCTGCATTGGAAGACGTTTTCAAGCTACTGAACTGGAAAGGATACGGTATTAACATCAATGGCGAATACATCACTCACCTTCGATTTGCTGACGATATAGTCCTTATGGCAGAATTGCTGGAGGACCTAAACACTATGCTCAATGACCTCAATAGTGTTTCCCAACGGATAGGTCTTAAGATGAACATGGACAAAACAAAGATCGTGTGTAATGTCCATGTCACACCTTTGCCGGTAGTTGTTGGGAGCACTAAGCTCGAAGTTGTTGACGAGTATGTTTACCTGGGACAAATAGTCCGACTAGGTAAGTCCAACTTCGACCGAGAGTTCAATCGACGGATTCAACTCGGCTGGGCAAAAACTCGTTCGGGAAATTACGACACATCTTCTCGTCAGGTATACCTCAAAACTTGGTCAGAACCACTGACATCTCAAGAGTACGTGCTGAACCTTTGTGATCAGGAACAGATTATGGAAAAAGGCACACTGGTTGGTACTTGTGAGGAAGTGGATTGGTTGCGTAGGTGCCAATATCCATCGACTGGGACCCCAGGATAGGATGCACAAACGAGGGTGACCACACTTAGAAGACTGTCGCAGCGTTCTCTCCCGAATGAAGTGGTCAAGGCGAAGAAGTTGTTACTGGCATGCCGATGTTTCTCGTCAAACGATGCTTTCGACATAGGGAAAGACCTGAAGAAGATTCAACACAAAAAGTAAACCATTGAGGAAGAAGGAATTGAACCCATCCGTCGCCGCCCAAGCAAGATTGCCGTCAACGACGCAAAGAAAACTGAATTGACCAGCACAGGCTTACCACAGAAAAGTGGTCTGGCGGTTGCAATTTAAAGACATGCTGTTTGGACGAAAATTTTCCAGCAACGTTTGAAAGGTTGATGAGCTTGTACTACGGGCTAATTGGCGACGCCTGTCTGGTCTACTTGGATGACATCATCATCGTAGGCCGTACGTTTGAGGAACAACACCAAAACCTGGAACGCGGTGCTCTGAAGATCCAGAGTGCCAACCCAAGTTGAGTCCGAAGAAATGCTCACTATTCAAACGGCAAGTTAGCTTTTGGGGTATGTAGTGTCGGAAGAAGGTATCCGCACGGATCCAGAGAAAATTGCCGCTGTCAAGATTGGCTGGTCTCAAAAGACAAGACACAGGTTAGAGCATTTTTGGTTTGTGCTCCTATTATCGGCGATTTGTAAAGAACTTTGCAGATATAGCCAAACCTCTGCACAAGCCACCGAGGAGAAGCGACATTTCTGCTGGGATGAAAGTTGCGATATCGCGCATCCAGGAGCTCAAGGACCGTCTGTGCAAAACACCTATTATGGGCCAATAATGCTCGGGACGAGCATGTCTTAGGAGGGGTGTTGCGCCACTATTAATGGTTTATACATGGCAACACTAGTTACCACTAGCGCCCTCAGTATCGAGTAGCAACTAGGAGAGTCAAGATCCTTCTAGAAATTTCGGGACCGATATGTACTCGAACATTCTAGATGTTTCTACAGAAGGTTCTGGAAACTATCTGAGGCCCCTATATAAGGCCGGTATAGACCGCGACCGAGTCAGTATTGAATTGGCGATACAAGCGAGGACTTCGAAGCGATACAACTACGAACTTAAGCGATCTGTAGTAAAATTGTATTTTGTTATTAGTGTGGTTAAGTTGTAATTAGTGTTGTATAATTAAAGTGTCAATTTTGGTAATTCAATCGGCAGTTTTTAATTGTCTCGAACCCCAAGCTCGTAACAATATAAATGTAAGTTATTTATATTATTTAATTTATTAGTTACTAAAGGTAAAATATATGCTTTTTCCATTTGATAATAGATGGTACTGTTTTGATAATTAAAACGTATATCGTCAGCGGAGTTTAACTTATTTACAAGTATGATATTTATTTGAAAAACGCCCATCATCCCGCCTATTAACTAACATAATCATATATAACCGAAAATTAACATCTAAAGAAAGAAAATACTTAACCTTCTTTTTTAAGTTCCATAATCGGATAAAGAGTAGCCTGTAAGTTGCCCTGGTTACTAACTACCTACATATAAAATTTAATGGAAATCGGTCCAGTAGTTTTTGCGTGAATCGGTAATACACAGATAGACAGACAGACAATTTTCTACAGATTTTTATATGTATAGATTAAACGAAACGCAGTAGGGCTGTGCGATGAATTCTGCCCCGTTCCAATAAAACAAAACCTCTCAGAAATATGAAGATGAACATAGGCCTCCCCTATAGATTGTCTCATAGATATTTGCCATAGTTGCCACGCTTGACAAGCGGGTTGGCAGCTGCAGTTTTTAATTTTAGTCGTTATTAGGAAGATGCTGCTTCCCCTCTCCTGGTTTGTTTCCCTCTGTCGCCTCTTATGACACCCACGGGATGATGTGAGGTAGTGGATATTCTTACACCGCCACTACATGGGTGAAAAATTGTAAAAATTAAATATTTCATTTGATTGATATTCTAGCTATACATCACAATGTTATATATTTGACCGTTAATAAATTTAAAGAATTACATAATAAAGTTTACGTTGCTATATGAGTTACTCCGCCTATGAGTCATACAAAAATCAGCAGTAGTTAAGATTGTTTTTATTTTTTAAACGTAACACACTAGGATTTTCTCCTGTATCAAGGAGGCAGTTAACATATAAATTGCACAAGGACAAACATGTAATAAAATACATCTAAGAAGTCATTTTTGTGAGAAAACCTAAGAGCATAAAATAATCACTACATTTTAGGGATGACAATGACATTCCTTATATGTTTAACTTGTATAAAGATAAATTAGACTAAATTAAACCTACAAAGGTTCTCGAACTTGGACGTAAGGTACACTTTGATTTAATACAATAATCGGTAAAAGATTTAATAATCGGCAGGCTAATTTAACGAAGGTCGCTTCCGAGGCGTTCAAAGTATTATGAACATTAGCGACGTTTTAACTAGATTTAAACTCGCAAGTTTTCTATCAGAGAGTGATTCTTCTATTCTTGTACTATTATTTACGCTGAGGTAATTATCTACTAAACCAGTAATAATAAGTATCGTGGTAGTTAAGGGACTGGGCGTACGCCTCTAAATTCATAGTATGCGGAGAGTTTTTGTTGCTACAATCCAATTTTTTTTTGTTTTTTGGATATTTTATGTACGTGTATTCTTTTGTAACTGTAAATGAAAAAAGGTTGTTTCTTTCTTTCTTTCAGGCACCTGTTATTATAAATAATTTTTTTCAATCAAATGATTGACCATAAAGCCTAATTAATTTTTCTGTGAATTTTTCTTTATTGGTCTAAGTTACTGAAATGATTTTAGATGCCGTATCCCTGAATGTGAAAACCAATATGCAGTATATAACGCCACGTGGTGGCCCAATAGCACCATTGACAGATGCACAAGACCAAAATTAAAGGAGGACTTTGGAGTTGGACAAACGTGCACCAATGAAAGTTTCACAGATATGGTCGAAGAATGCACTGACTGGGTGTACGAAACTAATAACACTGTCATAGCTACGGTAAATTCTTTTCACCACAGGCAACGTAAATATTAATCAACTATTTCTTTAATCTCATCGATGAACATAGGCTATTTAAATTTGCCCATACGCGCACCAAGCCATCTCGTTAACGCCGGCCGTAAAATATCCAGTAACATCAAAGCAAGACGTCTGTTACTGCGATCGTCAATCCGCGATGCCAAACGAGTAAAATAAACTTTCCCGACCATGGGAAAGATCCTTGTTCAGCTCTGTTAGTTATCGCTGTGTGCGCGGTGAGAACGACTATAGGTAGAGCAGCGATAACATAAAAAAATATTTCATTATATTGGATCAATACATATTAAAGCTGTAGCAAACCGTATGTATTCGGTACTGAGTAACGAGTGCGCCATCTAGTACCGAGTAAGGAAACGTTACACGCGAATGCATTTCGTTACTCGCATTTTTCGTAGTATCGGTACCTACACTGTTTCAGTTCACGCAAGTACCGTTGATGCGTGTAAACATTTGCTGATCGTATGTTTTACGCATGCACGCTTATTCAATGAATTTAAAAACGTACGTTACAAAGAGCGATGTTTGTTTATTAAGCAAAGCATAATTTGGAAATTCGTCTTCCAACTGTTTACTGTTTATTAAAGGTATTGTGTATGTGTGTGTAGACAAAGTTTTGTTAATGTATTATAAGTATGTTTTCTACAAATTATGAATGCTCCGCCGCGACGTCATACTGTACGCGTATGCAATACGACTTGATTCGATGCTCTAACATTACATAGCATGTTATGAGGTATCAGAAGTAACGAGTAACGTAACGATACGATAGTAACGAGTACTAATTGTTATAGTAACGAATACATACGGGTACGCTTTTTTTCGTTACTTTTACACCTCTAATACATATATAAAATATAAAATTATATTATGTTAAGAAGGAATACAACATAATTACATATTAACTTTTTTTTAACTATTATAAGCCAGTGCTAGTAGTACCACCTGATGAGCTGTGATGTTGCCGAAAACGATAAAGTACACTAACTTAATTGAACAAAAGCCCATTCACTCTGGCCTTGAAGGCACCTACATTGACATTGTCATCAGATAGCAAGACAGATGCTGGCAAATTATTACACTTCTTTACGGATCGCGGAACAAACCGTTTGGTTTGGATGCGTTGTAAGTCGACAATAAAAGGTCGTGGACCAACCGAGCTTCTGATTGTCTGATGATGGAATGGAGAGAAGGAGTTAGGTCATGGGTACAGTCTCCGAAATGTATTCCATAAAAAACACCGAAAGGCTGGCTCCTTTGCGCCTGTGCTTGAGACTAGTAAGATTGGTTTTAACCATATTGATATCACCAATAAGCCTATGAGCAAACTTATCTATTCAATCCAAATCAAATAAGCAGCATTTTTAAGCAGTAGCCCATATTTAGCAGCAATCTTCATACAGCAATATTTATATACGACAGGACTTGCAGTTTTTATAATGTAAGCAACTGTCCCGGCTTAAAGTAAGCTTTGCAAGGACTCCTAACTTCCTTACAGCTGTTTTGACCTATTATAGAAATTAAGGTGACAAACGAGCTGTGATCCTTAAGTTTGTTACGAAACCTATGCAGAAAGAAAGAAATCGATTTGATTTTTCGGCGAAGAATAAAGGATTTCCGTTTTTGTTCGTTTACAGAAACAGCAAACCAACTGAGAATCGCAAAATGTAAAACATCACATAATTGTTTTTGCAGCTCAATCTCGCCTGTCAGCCGTGGAAGTATAATTTAATTGGGACAATTCATCATGTTGGGAGGCTGTTGGCAATGATAACGGCTGGTTGGCTGACAGACAGGTATACCTTAATAGTTTAAACGTGTTTTCTGAAAGCTAAAACAACTGACATCAATTTTTTTGTATTCAGTGTGACAATCGACACACGATTGCTGAGTAACTTCTACGGGACAAGTCCTTTTTGGCTGACAGCAATTTAATGCACAAAGCCGAAGATTGATGTAAGCACATAGAGTAGTATGTAATACAGTTGTAATAGAGTTGTATGGAAGCTAAATAATACAATAAAGGAGAATAGGATTTTTGGGCCTGAAGTAAATTGTTTTATACTTTTAAAAAAATATTTATTTCCGAAGTAAAATACAAAAAACAGGATTGTTTTACAATCTAGACTTATATATAAAAATAAGAAATAATTTAGAAAATCGATTGTATTAATACCATCGATTTTATACTAACGACGATTTTATATAAAAATAAAATAAAAAAGCTTTTAAGGTTTCATTAAAATCCTATCATTTACTTTGAATTATATTTGAATTCAATTAGAAATAAAATGAATTCTTTGCATAAAAAAAAACATTTTTATGTCAAAAATGAATAATGAACCACTAAACATCTCTTCATTTTGAAACTTGACGGTTAGTAACACTAACAATTTAAGTAATCAACCCCAGATCGACATACCTACCATAGAGTTCTATGATGCCTACTATCTAACCTACTATTTACTACACTAACTTGTCACTTGCTTGTTGTTGTTTTATCACCATTTCGTTTCCTAGATAACCACAGCTTTTATTTAATGATTTTACGAGTACTATACTGATACTGATTTTTTATTGACCCTTGCTTCGTATTTGGGCACCGAGAATATTGCCTACACGACTGACCCTGATTAGATTTTGACATCATTAACCATTGTTTTAATTGTAATACAATTATGTTAGGTATGCGAGTTTATAAATATGATTATTGTATCTTTAAGTTACTATAGTAAAACATCGACTGTTACAGTATAGGTAATAACATATGTGTAAATACTAACCTCACTTTTACTTATTCTACCATAACTCTATAAATTGTTTATAAGTAAGCTTTCAAATAGTCTTAATTTCATCATGTTTGCACCTAGTCCCAAGAATGTATGAAAACGTCTCCTTGTATATTTCTTTTAACCTTTGGGACAGAACAATAAAAACAGTGAACTGTCATAATACGAGTATGTTGATAATAAATATATATCAATATATGTTTATTCTATATATGTTTTTTCTAAGTACGACAATAGACAGTCCAAGTATTCTTGAGACAGCTTTCCTTTAGTAACATTTATTAAACACATTTATTTATTACACAAACCTTTTCTGATGGCGAATTATTACTATTATCTTATAACTGCCTTTTGGCTATATCTGCCGTTGTATTGGTTGGTAGAGCATAATATGTGTCGACCTCATACGGGTGACCTCATACTCTCAAGGCTGCGGCCGAAAGCCGCTCAACGCAGGACCCCAACCCTTTAAGGTGAGCAGTAGACTCATAACACGCTCTGCGGCTAGTAGCCGTGCTGATCATGCAATTGGTGGTGATGCCTTACACTTACATCACGTCTGCAGGAGCGGCAGTCTGGTAGGTGGTGGCGCTCACGGAGGGCTTTTCATAGCCAGTGTGCCTATTATTCGACGCGTTGCCTAAACCGCGTGACGTACATTCACTGTGGCTGAATTTGATCGTATTCTGTATGGCTTTACACGCATTGACACGCGCGACTTCGATCGATGTTGCACAATTTGTCGAGAAGCCCATAGGAAGGAAGCTTCGAAATAAACGCTTTGTGCCATACCCGATCGAAAGCCTTCGCTATATCCAAATTAACAGCCAAGAGCTCCCCCTTGGACTCTACTGTCTGCGCCCATCTATGAGTCAGGTAGACCAAAAGATCACCATTTGTCGACCCTGACGAAAACCGTATTAGCGGTCACTAATCAGCGGTCATTATAATGGACTAGTTGTTACCCGCGGCTTCGCCCGCATGGTCACTGAAATGATAGTTCATTTCCAGAATTATAGGATCCGTGGTATAATAACATTTTCACTTTTTCCTACGCCTGTCAAAATTGTAGCACCGATTATGTTCCGTCCAAGATGTGTCACACGCAGCCTTGTCCCGTTACATAACCGAGGAGCATCTAAATTTCGCATTAGCATGACTGGAACGCCTAATTTTATTTGAAGCTTATGTGAGGCACACCTGACAACACTAGAGAATTTAGAAACTCTACGGGATATGAAGTGCTCTATTCTGTGTCCATAATTGTGTCTACTGACAAATACTCTGTTATTTCTCTTGCTACTTCGCTTAATATATCTGAATTTACTTTGTTAACGCTCTCATTTTTGGTGCAAGAATCGCCCTTTCCCATAACCATTTGTCTTCATGCATGTTGTTCATTAAATCTGAATAAACGCTCGCAATTAATTCGGAATGACTCTGTACTAAATTACAAAATCTCGTCAATTTAACGCAGCCCTCAGCATCCGTTTCCAACCACCCATCGCCAATTTTTAATAGTGTGTCAGCATAGTTTCCAGCATTGATATCATTATACAAATGCACTCTCATATTCGTAGTTAAACTGAATTTTGTCACCTTGTTCCATAAAATAGACGACTTGAGGCATGCTTTAATTTCATCTGCAGGTGTGCCTTTGAATGACAGGTAAAGTTTGGCGAAAGTCACCAGCCAGTAAAACCACCATTCCTCCCATTACATCGGTATTGCTGCGCAACCTGGAGCGTTCGATTTAGTGCTTCTACAGCTTTTTTATGCGACATTGTACTTTCGTCCCACACTAAAAGTTTGCATTGTCGTAGCATTATACCTCGTGCACTATTTTTGCTAAAGTTGCAGATCGGCGATTCTTCCTGGGCTAGATTTAGAGGGAGTTTTAAAACAGAATGTGCAGTGCGGCCCCCGCTTAGCAGCGTGGCGGCTATACCGGAGGAAGCTACGGCCACAGCAATGTTTTTATCTTTCCATACTTGCGCTAATAATAAATTTAACAAAAATGTCTTCCCAGTTCCTCCAGGGGCATCTAAAAAGAAAAGTGCACCATTTCCAGATTCAATTTGTCCTAATACTTTGTCAAAACCTCGTTTTTGTTCGGGAAGCAAGCGGGGTACAAATTCGGCTACTTGCTGCTGCAAAGCTGGTATATCGTAGTTTGTTTCACGTATAATTTCATCACTTAGTTCATTTTCGGTTGTTCGCTGAGGGCTTATCATTCCAAAGTCGCTTAATTTTTGCCTACCATTGCCATTACTTTATCTTTAATTTTTCCAAGTGCTTCATTATAAATGTGTTCATTGTATGTCATGTTCGCGTGTGTCTGCTGTAACCTTCGCAAAATATCTTCCGCCATGTACTTTATATTTGTCCCACAATTTATGTGCATTAAATAGCCCGCAAGATGATATGAGAGTTGTATAAAGATCCCTAATTTTGGCTGGTGACTGGCACTACACAGCTTCCTCCATGGTTTCATCCCAGTGATTATCGCTTTCTAAAAGATGCAGAGCTTCAAATGCTTCTATAAGTTGCGCATTCCTGACCGTTGACAGTTTTAAGGTCTTTATATCCTGTAGGACCCCGAACATGGTGCAGCAGCAATCGTAAACAGAAACATTTAAAATTAGTTACATGGACGGTATACACACGACCAAGGGCATCTGATGACTTTACACTGGCCAATTTGCAACAGGCGCGCCTTGAATACGGCGTTTCCACTCCTTCCTAGATGTGTTCCAAGTATAATAGCGGGGACTTCAGAATATAACAACGTTTTTGCAAAGGGTCGGTTTGACAAAGTTGAAAGAAGGCTGTTAGTGTAGTTTTGGCGGTGATGCAATTCTTTCTTGAAATTTCTTCGGTGAAATATACACGCTCTCCATTTTCTAAGTGCACAGAAAGGTGAGTAACTGTTGGGTGCCTTTCGTGTAAGGGAAGCCAAGGAGACGCCACGCTGCCTCGTTACTGCTGACATAACGCCCTGCTTGAAAGGTCTGTACTTCATTAACGGATTTGCCTCACCTTCACTCCTGAGATGAAATATTGCTTGGTCGCTTCCTTTATTTATGTACTTACAGATATACTTGATTGCGCGGACAGAGCTACATGCTTCTACATTAATGTGGGCATTAAACATTTTACATAGAATGGGCGAATACGGGACAATCCAGCTGTTATCTAAGGTTTCTGAACGCTCCAGAGCGAGATTTGATTGTAACTTTCCTGCCACCATCTTCGGGAGCTCTGCTAATCTAAATACTCTAGCAACTAAATCGTGTCTGTCAGTACTTTTTGGCCCGGCATTAGCTCCTCGGTTATTTCTTTCCATGTGGGATTGCAAGTAAAAGTAACAAAAGATCAGGTCTTCCGTAAGTTCGTACATAGGCGAATGCGTCTTGTGTGTACTCATGTAGGTAGCGGGACTGTTAACGAATGATGAGGGCAGAATTACCATTTTACCTAAATCTCTGGGGTTTACATTGGCGTCTCTAGAAACTGCATCTTTTAAATGTATATAATTCTCAACGCGCAGCTTTTTGATTTAAAGATATATAACGGAGACGTTCACTTTCTACCTTCACATACATGTCTACTAAAATTGATGAAATAATTGTTCACACCGGCTAAGAGGTTAAAATCATTTTCTCGCAACATCATATGATACGCATAAAAATCCATACATGATACTTTTTGTTCGAGTAGGCCCTTTGTGATCGGGTTAATGAGTGGAATTTGAAAATAATAACCTCTTGTCCTTTGCAATAAATCAATGGGTATTGCAGAGCGTCATAAAACTTGTGTGTATCGGCTACCCGTTGCAACGTATCATCACGTGCTCGCAAGACAATGTCTCGTGAAGAAAATTGATCACCACTAATTACGGCTGCTATTTCGTTTATCAAAGGTGCATTGTAGCGCCTTTCATGCTCTCCTCGAGGGCTCCGATCTGCGTGAATGACGACTTTATAATCCTCTTCAGGTAGGGATTCTAAAGCAGTTTTAAATGTTTTGACTAAAATGTTACGTTCATGCAAGAATCTTTCAATTTTGAACACTGTGTCTCTTTCAACTCCCTGGATAAATTGGCACCGACGGTCTACCTCAATTTCTTCGTCACCCATAAAATATACTTGTAAAAATTTATGCTGTTCGTTTTCAGCTGGAAAATTTAAACCTATTCTATGATAAATTTGCCCTTGCACCGTAAATGTAGGCCAAAATCCCGGCATTATTATTTCCGGTCAACTCCGAAGGACGTCATTTGAAAGCATGGGTTATATTTCCGGATCCTGTTTAAAAGCGCCGTGACCATTAGCATCATATAAAAGATAGTTTTCAAAGGTTCTTCTGGTTCCCAAGTAACGGAAGAGACACTTTGCTATTGGAACAGCACATGCCTGCGGTCTCATCTTTCCATTTTAAAGCGCTGCAAAATCGACACGCCTTGTCCATCAGTCCGATAACAACTAACCTGTGATTTTTATAATCAATCAACGGATCATAATTGAATGCTGCGTCATTAAAACCGACCAATTGTTTCTTTGAAAATTTTGTCGACGTTCAGCTTGAGCTGTGCATTTGCATCTCTTCGCGCATGTGTCTGTTCTGGTGTTTCAGATGCCCTTATAGTAGATTGACGTTCAGCTTGCTCAATGAGTCTGTGTTGAGTTTCATCAGGTGTTTCCGCGGCTCTTAAGGCGGCCTGACGTTCCGCTTGTTCGAATAGCCTTTGCTGACTTTGAGCAGGTGTTTCAGTAGCTCTTAAAGTAGATTGACGCTCTGCCTGTTCAAGACGCCTTTGCTGACTTTGATCAGGTGTTTCAGTAACTCTTAAAGTAGCTTGACGCTCTGCCTGTTCAAGACGCCTTTGCTGACTTTGAGCAGGTGTTTCAGTAGCTCTTAAAGTAGATTGACGCTCTGCCTGTTCAAGACGCCTTCGCTGACTTTGAGAAGGTGTTTCAGAAGCTCTTAAAGTAGCTTGACGCTCTGCCTATTCAAGACGCCTTTCCTGACTTTGAGAAGGTGTTTCGGAAGCTCTTAAAGCAGCCTGACGCTCTGTCTGTTCAAGACGCCTTTGCTGACGTTGAGAAGGTGTCTCAGATGCTCTAAAAGCAGCCTGACGCTCTGCTTGTTCTTGCCTTCTCAGTTCAGCATCTTCTAAAGATTCTAGCGATCGAGCTAATCTTTTCGCTTGTCTTTGAGAAGATACTCTTGAAAGGCTGGACTTACGTTTGCGAGGCATTATGAAGTAAGAAAACACCTATTTATAAAAAAACGTTAAAATACCTAAATGGAATTAAATTTTTTTTAAAGCAAATCCAAAATATCTAAAAGGAATAAATATTCCTTTTAAATATTTTTTAATATCAAAACAACAAAACCAATTCAAGACACAACACGAATCCGAAAACGATAGCCAAAAAAAAAAATCGAATCAACTTAAACCAAATCACAAAACAAATCGCAGAAAACCGAAATCGAAAGCAGTAGTCAATATAAATATAACCAACGAAAAAGAAGTAAGTGCATAGGTACCGTATACACTATCTATACTATTAATATTCCTTTGAAATATTGTTAAACAACCTAAAACAACGAAAACCAATTCACGATTCTAAATAAACAAAATCCAAAATCAAAGCCAGAGTCTAAATATGTATAAAGGAATACCAACCAAATCAACAAAACCGATCCAAGAAAATACACAAATCCGAAAATGAAAGCCAATATAAATATATTCAACCTTAACCAAATCACAAAGCAAATAACAAACAACCGAAATCGAAAGCAGGTAGTCGAATAAGCTACGAAATAGATACAATTTAAGCGTATAGGTACCGTATGCACTATAAGTTGACGCGCGGCTCAACGGCGGAGTTAAGTACATGTCAGGAAACATTTCGTTACCGCGTTTTAAAACCTAGTAACGACATCTAGCGGAATCAATTTAAACTATGTATACGTTAGTTAATAAAACTCTCAAAAAATATTTTTCTTATAATTTTGCACAATTTTTCTTATTGTAATACCGATTCATTCATAACCACATATAAGAACTGTATTCATTTCCGTTCAATAAATATTACTAAGGCTTATTAATAAGGCTTACTAAGAACTGTTTCTACCATTGTTAAGTAATAGTTAAGGGTGAAAGCGTGACAGGTGGTGATAGTATTTCTGATCCATACTTATAATTACGCCTGTAACCCTTGCGGGGTAGGCAGAGCATCAACGGATTACTTAATATCGTCTGCGAGGTTATCGCCTATTAGTATGGATTCTGTGAATTACGATGCACCAAAACGTTTGAAGAAAATCAGCTGGTGAATTTTATGTTTTTTATCGCTCTCTTCCCGGTCCTGCGTGGAAAATACAGATCCATACATTTTTATCTTAATTTTGGTAAAAGACATAATAATCCAGATATTCTGACCTTCTGTGTTCGTCCATCGTACCGTCGTCCGTCTTGTAGAATCACGGTGGCGCCACCTAGCTGAATTTAATTTTGCAACATATTCGATTTTCCCACGGAATGATATGTTTTCCGCTGAAAAAGTAGCCTATGTCACTCTATAGCCACCGAACTATCCCCATACAAATAATCATGCCATGCCGACGCTCTGTTGCGACGTGAAAGAAGGACAAACAAACAAACAAACAAACACACTTTCGCATCAGCGGTCATTATAATGGATTCCACTATTTTGGAGAACAAGGTGATGGCGATAGGCCCGTAGTTAGACGGGTCTGAGCGGTCGCCTTTTTTGGGGATCGGGTGGACCAAAGCTGCCTTCCATGAATTCGAGACTACGTCTAGGGAGTAGGAGTACCGGAAAAGATGCATTAAAACTGTTGCCAACTCCGGAGCACACATCTTTAGCACAATAGGAGGGACTCCATCAGGCCCACTCGACTTATTCATGTCCAGGAGAGGAGTGCTTTGCGCACCGAGCGCTGTGTAAATAGCTCATCCTGCATGGAGCACTCGCACCGCGGGATGGTCGGCGGTGTATTCCCTCCGTCATCGAGAGTCGAGTTGGACGCAAAGAGAGAGCCTAGCAGATCGGCTTTCTCCTTTGCGGCATGGGCCAGTGAGTCGTCCTCCCTGTGCTGAGACGGCAGAGATGGCTGACAGAAGTTCCCTTGGACAGCCTTGGCGTGAGACCAGAATGCACGTGTTCCCGAAGGAAGTCGAACTAGTTTCTCATCAATTCTGCCGATGTGCTCTGATTTTGCCTCGGCAATGATATTTTTGAAGGATCTGGAGGCGGAATTATACTTCTTCTGCGCTCTTAAGTGCTGGTGTCTGCATCATGAGACATTGATACGTCAGCCCAGGCCCGGTAGCACTCCTGTTTATGGCGTGATGCAATTTCACAGGAGTGACTAAACCATGAGTTTTGCCTCCGATAGGCACCATAATGATGGAATAAAAAGTTCCATTCCCTGAAGTACCACATCAGCGACAGAATCAGCAACAACGTTGGGATCATCCAGCGAGAAGCAAACCTGCATCATTTTCAGGTACAAACATTCATTCGGGAAATAAAACTTTATTTATAGACAAATTAAGCTCACTCAATTTGCGACAACTTAATCATATAAAAAATGCCTATGGCAAGATTCTCAGCCTTGTTTTTTCTAGCGACGCTGTAACCGTGCGGAATATTAGTGGAGATCTTTTTATTTTTGTTGATCCATCCTACTATGGTACCTTTTAATATATATTATTTATGCCAATTGTAAGCCATTAAAGAGCAATTCTCGCTTTAAGTTTTTATATCATAAAGGTGACTATGATTCAATAAATGGTGAGATTGCTAATATTCAATGCGGTGAGGTTATGTCACCGTTATCGTTAGATGAATCTGTGCAATATTTTTAGAACATATTCACGTCACGTATAGAAAAATATATCCCTTCAAAATTAATTGTTGCTGACACTTATCCTAAATGGTAACCAACGAAAAGTTAGCATACCAATCTTACATAAAGTTTTAGGAGGACGTTCTACTGTTTCAAACCTTGCCATCTTGATGTCGCTTACACTGATTATAGTAAAGCCTTTGACAGAATACAACACAACCTACTATTACTGAAACTGTCCAAGATGGGTATAAACGGCGATCTGCATAGGTGGTTCACGTCTTAATCAGTCAGTATTGTCGTCAGCATCTACATATCGGGATGGGTAACTGTACCAAGCAGGGTACCACAGGGCTTACGGCTAGGACCATTATTTTTGTCAATGACATTAACCATTAACTAAAGAAAGCTTACTTATTATGTTTTGCCGAGGTTATGAAGCTCTTTTTGAAAATAACATCTATTAATAATGCTGAGGCTTTCTAGAAGATGTATTAAGCCTAGAGCGTTACTGTGACCTAAACTACTCAGATTTGAACTCTTCTAAATGTAACTATATTTCCTTTAGTCGCAAACATAAACCGCTTGTCTTCAACTATAAACTAAAAGGTGAAAATCTTAAAAGGGATTTCATTATTCGAGATCTTGGTGTTCTTCATGATTCTAAGTTGATATTTGACGCTGACTTAAGAAGCATTATAGCCAAATCATTGAAAGCTCTACGATTTTTGATGCGTAGCTCTAAGGACTTCACTAAGCCTAAAACTCTTATGATCCTCTATTATTCTCTTGTTAGAAGTAATTTATAGTATGCACCACAAATCTGCAATCCCAGTTATGTAACATAAATTACCCGACTTGAAAATATTCAAAGAAAGTTTATCCGTTACCTCTGTTATAGAATCAAATATTATCACTACACTTCTGATAATTTTATTAGATCCTGTACAAAACTGCACCTTCTTCCTCTTACTAAGCGACGTGAGATTGCTGATCTCACTTTTTTGTTAAAGATTACTTGTATTGCTATTAACTGAGAGTTTTTGTCTCAATTACATCTTATCTGCCCTGGCAACACAATACAATTTTTAGTCTCCCGTTTCCATTTACAAATTATAGGCAAATACATTTATTCGGCGAGTGAGCAATAATTTCACCAAGCTAGCCAAAGAGTTTGACTTCTATTTGTTTAATACTAGCGCTGCGTCAGCCAAGCGCTTACTTAACAATTCATTTTTTGATAGCTCTTATTAAGATATTGAGCGTTTGTTACTAAACTAACGTTTTAGTATTTTATCTTTGTACAATTATATTTCTTTACTATATTACCTGTTATATCAGTTAAGCTCTCATTTGGTATACGTATTGTTAGTATTAGATTGTGAAGTATAGTATTGAATTGCGTTTATCACAGTTGTAAATTCACTTTTGTATCTACTAGTAAGGGCCTTTAATTGGCTTACTGTATATATTTATATATATATATATATATATATATATATATATATATATATATATATATATATATATATATATATATATATATATTTAATGTATTTAAGTAGATTTATGTATTTGTGTACGTCTGTATTAATATATTTACATTTGTATGATATATGTATAGAATACCTTCTATATATAAATTTGGTTTATTCGAACTTCGTTACCTTTTTTTCTCATTATTAGTTTACTTTTGCTGCACTACTAATAATATATATATTTATAGGTATTTATAATAAAAATAATGAACAAGCTGCAAGGTTGTTGATAGTGTTTCTTGTAAACACAATTGTAAAATTACTGTTCTCATTTTTATCAATGGTGAATGGTGGTAGTCAAGATCACTTTATATAAAATTATTATTATTATTATATTATTAATTAAATTATAATTATTATATTATTATAATTATTATTATTTAATTAAATTGGCACATGGCGTATTTGGCCTTCTACTTAAAACTCGGCGGAAATTTGAAAAGAAAGATTTGTCTGTTTTAATTCTCTTGTGTACACCACTTTTCACAGAAGTATTGTTTACAACTGGCGTGGTTTCAAAAGCATGATTAAGCGTCAGCTCTATATCGTCAATCAGATCCTGAACTTTTTGACATTTATTTTGTGTCTTTTGTTACATCTTGTAACCTTTTTAAAACTCACACAAACTCATTAGTTTATTATTTGTTATATCTTATTCTGTAACGTATTAGATATCTTGGATAAGTTTGTAATTTTTTTATCACAAAATTTTGCAATAAATTATTACTTTTTGTACAGTGATTCTCTCCTCTAGTTTTGGCGTGACTACAGGATGTTATATAGGTACTGAGTAACCGTCAGTTACTAAGTGGCTATAAATCGATATATGTATGTTGTATGTATAAACATACAGATCTACATTTTTGATTTTATTATTTTTGATTTTTGAATTTTGTTTGATTTAATGGGCCTGAGTATAATGCCAGTTGTGCTCTTTGGCTGAAGTTATTTTTTATTTTATGCACAATTGCAGACAAAACAATCTCTAAAACAAAATTTTACCTCTTCTCCTTCTAATAATAGCTCCTGCACCTGACACGGCGGAATCATTTTTTCTATAAGACCATTTACAATAACAAATTTTATTAACAGTTAAGAGTGTAACATTTTTATCAACTGCTTTATTCATAGTGCCTTGAGCAACACTTTACCGGGTTCTGTACAGAAAATAATAGTTAAAACTAACAAAACAGGCGTTTGTAGATAACCGCTTTTTCAGATATTTTTATACATAATACATAAACACTCACGCCTGTCACCCTCTGGTGTTTGAGGAGACTATGGACTTCCATTTGGAACAATCCTGACACACCTCTCTCGCCTCCTCCACATCCATATACCTACGCATACACGCTCGTCGGTTAAGGGTACTCTTAATTTGGCCCATTTTCAATATATCGCCAATTTGGGCGATAAACTTTCGCCTAGGGCGCCCTTCCAGACTTTGCCGTTCACCGCTGCCACATAAATTTGCTTTGTCACACTTTCCTCATTCATTCTTTCTACATGACCAAACCACCGAAGCATTCTTTTCTTAATCCTGGTCACAACATCATCTTGCAAACCACTCTTCGCTTATCACACAATTTCAAATTCAAATTCAAATTCAAAATAATTTATTTGTAAAACATAGGTAAAAGTTACAAATTTTGGTGGAAAAGGTATAATAAGTAATACTATGTTTCACCTTAGAAGGCATACAAATATTTGGTTAACATCCTCACCTTGCATTACTAATATTAATATTTAATAACATTACAATTTCTCTTGAATAAATTGTATGTCTACGAAAAAAATGCATAAATTATTGTTTTATTACCCATTACATAATTTTTAGTAACACAATGATAAAAATATAACAAATAAAAATATAATAAATAAATCGGAAATAAATCCTGCTAAATACACATCCCAAATACACAAACTCATCTACTGGCTCGACCAATTCCCATTCTATTCTTATTTCACATATCGTTTTACTTGCTTCTCTTTCAAAAACCATAACTTTCGTCTTACTTGCGTTTACTTTCATACCCCTTTCTTTTAATGACCTGTTCATTAACGTAACCATCATTTGCAACTCGGCCGCCGACGACGCAAGTATGACTTGATCATCGGCATATAAAAGGCATTTGACGGTCAACTCACCCATTCTTAACTCGCATTCTTCAACTTTCAAATAGGTTGAACAGCCACGGGAAGCCACAGCCCTGTCTGACACCTTTATGGATGCCAAACCAGTCCGAGTAGGCCCGTTGATCCTGATACAAGCACTGGAGTCCCTATACAGAGACTTCAATGGCTGTATCAACCCAGCGCTCAACCCAAATGAGTTCAGTGTTTGCCATAACACATCCCTGTCCACTCTGTCATAAGTCTTCTCCAAGTCCACGAACGCAAAAAACTTTTGGTTTTTGCCAAAACTTCTCCGTTATCATGCGATGGAAAAGACCTGATCCGTACATCCCATTCCTTTTCTAAATCCCTTGCACATCCCAAATTTTGCATCAGTATCTTTCATAACTCTTTCAATTAGCACCTTAACATACAGTTTTCCCACAACGCTAAGAAGGCTGATACCACGGTAGTTTTACAGTCCTGCTGCGATCCTTTTCCTTATATATTGGGACTATCACGGCTTTGCACCAGTCTCCCGGTACCCGCTTAAGTTCCCGACAAAAATTAAACAGGTGTACAGCAGGTCTGCCACCACTCCCTCTCCAGCCCTTAGCATTTCAGTGATATTCTATCATATCCGGCTGCCTTACCTGCTTTCATACTTTCATTGCTTTCATTATTTCATCTATACCTATCTCTTTATCTCTTTCCTCTTCTTTCGGAATTTCTATTTCATTTAATTCAAACGTCTCATCACTCATAAACACGCTTTCTAAGTAGTCCTTCCATCTCTTTAAATTAGAAACTTCATCATTCAGCATACAGCCATTCTCGTCTCGTATAGCATTCATTCTAGGCTGTATTGAATTTCTCTGGCAGTTCTTACGAGTTTCCAGAACATTTTAATATTTGCCTGAAGTTATCCGATATTCTTTTATCATTCTTATCCGTTCTTTCTTGCTTTTTCCTTTCAACTACTTTTACTCTCTTATTTATATCTCTAAAGACTGCTTTTTCTTTCAATATCATCATTCATACCGCTAGAATGACTAGCCTTGGTTGCTAGTAAATCTAGCCATGCTCTCTTCTTCGCTTCAACTTCCATCCGTATCTCATCATCCCACCATAAAGTGTTATTTTTCCTTTCGTTCGTTCTCTTAGTTACACCACATACTTCGGTAGCTGCATCCACCAAACCTTTCTTGACATTATACCACACAGTCTCCAAGTCTAAATCATTCATACACAATTCGTCCATACCACTTATATTTTCTCTCAGTCTACATTTGAACTTCTTTCACACTTTCATCTTGTAACCTCTGTGTTCTTATACGCTGTAACGCAGTGGTAGACACAGATATCCGATGCCGCCAACGTCTGAATAGACCATTAATCCGGCATAAGACCAAGTAATGATCCGTCACTACGTTGGACCCCGGTAAACCCTTGTATCTACCACTGCGCTTCTTTCATCCACAATTATGAAATCTATCATGCTTCTATCACCACCTCTTCCCATGTATACATGTGAAACTTCTTATGAAGAAAGAAAGTGTTCGTCACAAAAGATTATTTTCCACACATACGGTGAGGAGGCTTTCACCATTCTCATTTATGCTTTCATCACCAAATCTTCCCAATATCCTTTCATAATCGCCTCTTCACGCCAACCCTCCATTAAAATCTCCTAATATAACAATATTTTCATTACCCTTGCATTTCATTAGCATCATCCTTACCATCTCCCAAAACTGCTCTCGGATATAAGTGGCTTAGACATGACTGGGGCGTAGACCCCAGAAAAACAATTTCTTTAAGCCCACTTTCATTCGTATCCATAGCAGTCTCGGGCTTACACGTTCATAATCTTCACACAATGACCCATTCTTTCTGAAAGGATGATACCGACTCCTGGCATGCCCACTGGTCTCGTTTACACCAGACTAGTATGCGATATACATGTCATGTGTAGTGGCATCTTTTCCTTCCGTTTCGTCTCATTTACACATAACACATCTATTCCTCTATCATACATCATATCGCATACCTACTTCATCCATCTTATCATTCATTGCTCCACATACATTCAGTGTAGCCAGACGGGCTTCCTCAATCCACTTTTCGCCCCTCCGGTATACAGAACGTGACGGGTGGCGAACCTCGTCGCCGGTTTTCCTCCGGAGATTCTTGCACCCTGCCCCATTAAAGGTGCCGGAACTCAGGGGCCATTTCTTTACTTTTTATGCCTCATGGTGCGAAAGTAGTTGGTGGTATTTTTACGCCGCTACCACACGGCGAGGAGCCAAATCTATTATTTCGGCTTTGGCGCTTGTTTAGCACCACCCGGGGACACGTGTAGGTGGGCCTAGGATTAGCTGGTCGAAGCCTACGGACGCGAGCGACTCATCCCCATTTTATTATGACGCTAATTTTATAAATATCCACAAAAATATTTACAACAAATGACATCAAGCACCCCACGCTTTTTACTATAAAATTATTTTTTATTTTAATCACTATTTTCTTATTTTAAACTTATTGAAAATTATTTTCTACTTTTTAGTTCGGTTATCTACAAAAGCGTGTTTATTTAGTTTTTTAATTTTACCATTATTTATTTTATATTATTTAGTGTGGCAAACAACAAAAGCGTGTATTTTTGAACGAAGTTCTTTTACGCGGCTTACTAATCTACTGATTGAACTGGCAGAAATCGTAGTTGTTCTATGAATTAATCGCAAATCCTGAGGATCCTGGCAGGGACAATGGGACAAACTATTTAAATTATTGCATTGTCATCGGTTCTGATAAGTGTGCGAAGTTTTAAATCAATGTGACCTTTTATAGGGGATGAAAATCACATTCAAAAATTCCGTTACATAGATACATATCAAGTTAATAAAAGCGTGTTAAGAATGATCCTGGCTTTGGTATTTCTTATTTGAAATAATTCGTAAGCCGATGAATATAATACACCTATTTACATAGAAACTTTAATTATCTTATTATATTAAATTCTAAATAGCACTTTATACACAAGAAAGTAAACTTTGAGATCAGTCCATCTTGTATTTCGCTAATTAACTGAATACTAAAAGAAACCAAGTTCCGTGATTTAAAATTTCTTGCTGCTTTTATAGAAAAGCATAAAATGTTAGTTAATATTTAACGATCTGATCTGAAAATTTTTAAGTGTGCCAGTCATACATTAATTATGATATTTGGGTCATTATACTGGAAATAGTCTATTAAACATTTTATAATACAATTAATCATCTTCAGTATGATTGACCGTGTGTATAAATTTTATAAGTCTATGCTATTTTTGATGAAAATTATTATTGCAGATAAAAGACCTTTCACATTTATTTTAGTCTCGAATTTAAGTAAACAAAATAAAATTTGAACTTTTAAGAAGTCTTATCGGTAGCCTTCCTTTACATAGAAATCTTGCATACATAGAAATGTGCATTTCTTTTGTCTTACTTACTTTTCGTGTTTTTAACTTAGTCGTGTTTCTTTGAAACTGACAAGGTTTGTTTTACCCAAAACTAAGAATGACGCTGATGAAACAACGTAAAGGTAGGATATGTTTCGTTTTGCAAAATGTCCCGTTAATGGCTCCTTATAACCGATCTTCAAATGTAAAACACCGACTGAAAATCAAATAATTATTGGTAGTTAATTTTTTAATTAATTGTACATTTTAAAGATTGTGTTGAAGCTCCACTGGTAAAAAAAAAAACAAATATATATATTATAGTTGTTGACGAAAATAAGTTACCTATTTAAACATCGCATCCCACCAAGAATTTCTAATGTAAGCTAAACTGTGATAATAACTATAAACAATTGAATAACAAAATAATAAAAACATTTGTAAATACTTGCTTAACAACTTTTAACCGTAATAAAATAGAACAAGATAGTCTTCGGCATGAAAGTAAAATAAATATTTTCGATTATTTTTGCAATACCTTAACAGCCGGGTTAGCGCGCGATTCACATCCGTTTAGAGACGCTAAATTTCAGCGAGCACTGTCAAATTCAATAGAGTGACAGAAAAAACGCTACTTGGTATAGAAGGGCAAAATAAATTATTTAAATTAAAGTAAAATCACTTTATTAAAAATCAAAATAGCCCAATAGCTTTATTAACACGTGACACATAATTGTACTTATTATACTCAACATTATTTTATGTAAATCTGAGAAAGTTGAAAATTTAAGTATTTTCAGAAGCTACTTTGCAATTATTCTATTGAGTGAATTTTGTGGAATCGTGTTTTGAAAACCGCCACCTGGAATACGCTCAATTGTAAGTACAATTTTTTCGATAACGATGTGAAATCACAAAACGATCCCCATGCAGATCAATTTAGCTCTATTCAGCCTCTTAATATGGACATACCTCGGGATTCAGAGATTTTAAAAGTTTTTATGCTTATATACTGAAAAATATAATATTATATTATTACTGTCCGTCTGAGATAACCTTTATTCTTATATGCATATTCCCATCACACGTATACATTTTTATGGTTGGTTAGAAAAATAATATCTACGTGAAAACTTTCACAGGGTAAATTTTTTTCTGTTCTTAGCCAACGCTAACTACAATTAAACCTGATGGAAAGTGGTTACGTAGCCTAAGACGATGAAGCGCACTGACTTAACAAAAGCGTATTCACTCTTGCCTAATAGTAGTAGGTAAGTATTATTTGCCCCGTGTAGTGGCGGGTTAGAATACCCACTACCCCATATCTTCCCGTGGATGTCGTAAGAGGCGACAGAGGAAACTGAGGCAGAAGATGGGCAGCAGCATCTTTCTGATAACAGACAAATGACAATAAAAAAAAACTGCGGTTGCCAACCTGCTTGCCTAGCGTGGCAACTATGGCAATATACCCCCCATGACGAAAGTTACAAAGAGACGGCCCCAGTCACCGCTTTTCCTGGCTACGGTGGCAACCATTGTAACGGCGGAGCAGGGGGTGCTAAGAATCTCCGGTAGAGGTTCGGTTGGCATCTAAGACGACTCGACCTGGCAACATATAACGCACGCACCCTGAGGACTGACGAGAAGATCCTGGAGCTGGAAGAAGAGATAGACAAGTTGCGCTGGAATATTATAGGATTATCCGAGGTCCGAAGAGAGGGGAGGACACGGTAATCCTCGAATCCGGCAACTTGTTCTATCACCGGAGGGCGACCATCTGTCCCCAGGAGGTGTCTGATTTATCGTCCATAAGTCTCTCGTTAACAACGTTGTAAAGATTGAGAGTGTGTCGACGAGGGTTGCGTACCTTATACTCAGAATCACCAAACGGTATTCGCTGAAGGTCATACAGGTTTACGCACCAACCTCGGCACATCCCAATGAGGAGGTGGAGGAAATGTATGAGGATATATCTAGAGCCATGCATTCCTCCAAAACCCACTATACGGTGTTAATGGGAGACTTCAACCGCAAAGCTAGGTACAAGAGAGAACGGTGAGCTGAAAGTAGGAAATTCGGATTAGGGCAACGGAACCTATAACAGCAGCTGGCCGACTTTATGGAGAAAGAGGGTTCTTTATGATGAACTCTTTCTTCCAAAAGCGGCCCCACAGGAAGTGGACCTGGTCGAGCCCCGACGGTTCGACAAAAATGAGATTGACTTCATTATGACGACTAGACGGCAACTGTTCAGTGATGTCTCAGTGATCGCGAGGGTGAAAACTGGTAGTGATCACCGAATGGTTAGAGGCACACTGAACCTAAACGTTAAGTTGGAGAGGTGTCGTCTAATGAAGTCAACGCTCCGTCCCCCTCGTGCTCTAATCCAAAGTCCCGAAACCTTTCAGCTCGAGTTACAAAACCGTTTTCAGTGCCTAGAAGATTGCAATGCAGTGGACGATATGAATGACAAACTCGTGGAAACTGTCCATGCGGTCGGAGCTATGTTTTGCAAGACCCGCCGCAGAAGAACACGAAAACTCTCCGATCACATTCTTAATCTCATGGCTCTTAGACGGGAAATGAAGCTGCAGTCTTCAGTATATTTGACTGAACAGACAGATCTCAAAAAGCATGCGGCGAGACTTACGCAACTTTAATACTGCTCGTATTGAAGAAGCTATCGAGAGGAACCAGGGCTCCAAAGTCTTGCTAGAGATCTGTCTGCCAGAAAGAGCCAACTGTCGAAGCTGAAGACCGAGTGTGGCAGCGTCGTTTCCGGACACCTGAGATTTTGAGTGAGATTGAGAGGTTCTATGGGCAGCTGTACACATCATCGTTGGAGCCACACGCAAGTGTGAGTAACGATCCAAGAGCAAGTCTTATCCGACACTATTTCGATGATATTCCGGACGTCAGTCTGAGCGAGATTAGAATGGCCTCCAGCACTTTA
The DNA here is from genome assembly GCA_029286625.1 of Parnassius orleans. Taxonomy (NCBI): domain Eukaryota; kingdom Metazoa; phylum Arthropoda; class Insecta; order Lepidoptera; family Papilionidae; genus Parnassius; species Parnassius orleans. The sequence goes on from JAGSMP010000078.1 coordinate 1,624,969, forward strand.
AAACGGCAAGGCCCCAGGCGAGGATGGAATTACAGCGGAGCTTTGAACGCGGGTGGAAAACCGGTACTTAAAGTCCTTCAGAAGCACTTTAATTCCGTCCTCCTTGTGGCACTACACCGGAGGCGTGGAGCAGAAGTGCGGTGGTCTTGTTCTTTAAGAAAGGCGACAACGCTCTCTTGAAGAACTACAGACCGATTTCCTTCTGAGCCGCGTCTACGTGCTGTTTTCGAGAGTCATTACGAATCGTCTCGCATGCAGACTCGACGACTTCCAGCCTCCCGAACAAGCTGGAGCCTTGAAAAGGCTTTAGCACCATATACCACATACATTCTTTCTACATGATCAAATCACCGAAGCATTCCTTTCTTAATCCTGGTCACAACATCATCTTGCAAACCACACTCTTCTCTTATCACACAATTTCTCACTCTGTCATTTCAGCCCTAACATACTCCTTAATGACCGCATTTCTACAGCATTTATTCTACTCTCGTGCTTCTTCTGCTACACCCAACTTTCACTACCATACATTAAAGTAAGGACTAACACAGCATTGTGAATTGCCATACGTGCCTTTTTGGACACATTCTAACTTTCCACAATAGAGTGTAGAGCCCCATTTACTCTATTTCCTGCGTTCACTCGTCGTTCTATATCCTAATCATATCTACCATCCCTGCTAAATACACATCTCAAATACACAAAGTCATCTACTTGCTCGACCAATTCCCCTTCCATTCTTATCTCACATATCGTTTTACTTTCTTCTCTTTCAAAAACCATAACTTTCGTCTTACTTGCGTTCACTTTCATTCCCCTTTCTTTTAGTGACCTGTTCATTAATGTAACCATCATTGTAGACTCGGCCGCCGACGACACAAGTATGACTTGATCATCGGCGTACAAAAGGCATTTGACGGTTAACTCACCCATTCTTAACCCGCATTCTTCAACTTTCAAATTTTCCAAACAACTGTTCATAAATAGGTAGAACAGCCACGGGGAAGACACACAGCCCTGTCTGACACCTTTATGGATGCCAAACCAGTCCGAGTAGGTCCCGTTGATCCTGATACAAGCACTGGAGTCCCTATACAGAGACTTCAATGCCTGTATCAACCCAGCGCTCAACCCAAATGAGTTCAGTGTTTGCCATAATACATCCCTGTCCACTCTGTCATGTTTCTCCAAGTCCACGAACGCACAAAAAAACCTTTTGGTTTTTGGCCAAAAACTTCTCCGTTATCATGCGCATGGAAAAGACCTGATCCGTACATCCCATTCCCTTTCTAAATCCCGCTTGCACAACCCAAATTTTTCCATCAGTATCTTTCATAACTCTGTCAATTAGCACCTTAGCATACATTTTTCCCACAATGCTGAGAAGGCTGATACCACGGTAGTTTTTACAGTCCTGCTGCGATCCTTTTCCCATATATATTGGGACTATCACGGCTTTGCAACAGTCTCCCGGTACCCGCTTAAGTTCCCAACACAAATTAAACAAAGTGTACAGCAGGTCTGCCACCACTCCCTCTCCAGCCCTTAGCATTTCGAGTGATACTCTATCATATCCGGCTGCCTTACCTGCTTTCATACTTTTCATTGCTTTCATTATTTCATCTATACCTATATCTTTATCTATTTCCTCTTCTTTCGGAATTTCTATTTCATTTAATTCAAACGTCTCATCATTCATAAATACGCTTTCAAAGTATTCCTTCCATCTCCTTAAACTCGAAACTTCGTCATTCAGAATATAGCCATTCTGGTCTCGTATAGCATACATTCCAGGCTGTTTTGAATGTCCCCTGGCAGTTCTTACGAGTTTCCAGAACATTTTTATATTTGCCTAAAAGTTATCCGATATTCTTTTATCATTCTTATCCGTTCTTTTTTCTGCTTTTCCTTCAACTACTTTTACTCTCTTATTTAGATGTCTAAAGACTGCCTTTTTCTTTCAATATCATGATTCATACCGCTAGAATGACTAGCCTTGGTTGCTAGTGGATCTAGCCATGCTCTCTTCTTTGCTTCAACTTCCATCCGTACCTCACCATAAAGTGTTATTTTTCCTTTCATTCGTTCTTTTAGTTACACCACATACTTCGGTAGCTGCATCCACCAAACCTTTCTTGACATTATACCACACAGTCTCCAAGTCTAAATCATTCATACACAATTCATCCATACAACTTATATTTTCTCTCAGTCTATATTTGAACTTCTCTTTCACACCTTCATCTTGTAACCTCTCTGTTCTTATACGCTGTAACGCAGTGGTAGACACAGATGTCCGATGCCGCCAACGTCTGACTAGACCATTAATTCGGCATAAGACCAAGTAATGATCTGTCCCTAACGTTACCAAACGTTCCCAATATCCTTTCATAACCAAGCCTCTTCTCGCCAACCCTTCCATTAAAATCTCCTAATATAACAATATTTTCATTACCCTTGCATTTCATTAGCACCATCCTTACCATCTTCCAAAACTGCTCTCTATATAAGTGGGCTTAGACATGTCTGGGGCGTAGATCCTTAAAACAAACAACTTCTTTAAGCCCACTTTCATTCGTATCCATAGCAGTCTCGGGCTTACACATTCATACTCTTTCACACAATGACCCATTCTTTCTGAAAGGATGATACCGACTCCTGGCATGCCCGCTCGGTCTCGTCTACACCAGATCAGTACGCGGTATACATGCTATGTGTAGTGGCATCCTTTCATCCTTATCATTTATTGCTCCACATACATTCAGTGTAGCCAGACGGGCTTCCTCGATCCCCTTTTCGCCCCTCCGGGATACAGAACGTGACGGGTGGCGAACCTCGTCACCGGTTTTTCTCCCGGAGATTCTTCGCACCCCTGCCCCATTAAAGGGGCGCCGGGAACTTGGGGCCATTTCTTTTCTTTTATGCCTCATGGTGCGAAAGTAGTTGGTGGTATTTTTTACGCTGCTACCACACGGCGAGGAGCCAAGTCTGTTCTTTCGGCTTTGTCGCTTGTTTAGCACCACCCAGGGGACACGTGTAGGGTGGGCCTAGGATTAGGTGGTCGAAGCCTACGTACGCGAGCGACTCATCCCCCATTTTTATGATGACGCTAATTTTATAAATATCCACAAAAATATTTACTACTAATGACATCAAGCACCCCACGATTTTTTTACAATAAAATGATTTTTTATTTTAATCACTATTTTCTTATTTTAAACTTATTGAAAATTATTTTCTACATTTTAGTTCGGTTATCTACAAAAGCGTGTTTATTTAGTTTTTTAAACCATTATTTATTTTCTATTTTTAGTGCTGCAAACAACAAAAGCGTGTATTTTTTGGAACGAAGTTCTTTTACGCGGCTTACAGTAGATTGAACTGGCAGAAATCGTAGTTGTTTTATGAATTAATCGCAAATCCTGAGGATCCTGGCAAGGATAATGGGGCAAACTATTTAAATTATTGCATTGTCATCAGTCCTCGATGAAGTGTGCGAAGTTATAAATCAATGTGACGTTTTGAAGGGGATGAAAATCACATTCAAAAATTCCGTTACGTAGATACATATCAAGCTAATAAAAGCGTGTTAAGAATGATGCTGGCTTTGGTATTTCTTATTTGAAATAATTCGTAGGCCGATGAATATAATACCTGCTATGTTACACCTATTTACATAGACACTTTAATTATCTTATTATATTAAATTCTAAATAGCAATTTTCACACAAGAAAGTAAACTTTGAGATCAGTCCATCTTGTTTTTCGCTAATTAAGTGAATAGTAAAACAAACCAAGAGGTCCGTGATTTAAAATTTCTTGCTGCTTTTTATAGAAAAGCATGACCTTATCATAAAATGTTAGTTAACATTTAGCGATCTGATCTGAAAATTTTTAAGTGTGCCAGTCATGCATTAATTAAGATATTGGAAATAGTCATGTGCCACAAAGCATGGTTCTAAGCCACCTACATCTATCGACTTCCTGCATTTCTTACTTAGGGAAGACATGTTCCTCCATATAGTGGGAGGCTGTATATATAGCTGTATAATAATCCGTTGGGCTATGTCAATTACTCTGGTTCTATTGCGAACATCCTCATTTCTAACTTTATCACGCAGATAGACTTACCTCCAATTTAAAAAAATTATATTTTTCAGATGATGGTTTGTCTAACATTTAAAGAAAACATAAACACAAGAATATCTTTATTTTTTATTATGCTCTTAGGGAAGCAACACTTTTATTTTATTTAAATTGTTTGGTATAATTTTATAATAGTGTACCTAAATATAAGTATCTGTATTTAGATTTCCCTCCCCAATAATGTTCTATTAAAGTCATACTCATAAAAATAGCGTTTTATTATAATACATAATTATAAAATTCAGTATCATCTAATTAATAAAAACATGCAACAATAAAATTACAAAGGTATTAAAAACTATCGAAATCTAAGTAACGAGAGCATGTTGGTCGTTCCACATGTAAATTATATAAAAATGCATTTTTCAATTTCACTAATCAACGTCGCCGCGAAAATTTCTTCTTCTTTGGACACTTTAAAAATTAATTTATTTAGAAAACAATATTTACAGTTGCCAAAGTATAGATATTAACTAAATTAAGTATTTCTATTTATAAAAATATTTATAATTGAGTATAAACTCTTAAAAAACTAAAATGTATTTGTACGAAATCGCTCCAACACCGACGCCCTGTCCGAAAACGGACTGTGACAGAGCTCACGGGTGATTACAGGGCGACGGAGCAGGCACGCTCGCACGAAAATATTTTTCATGCGAGCGTGCCTGATAATCGCATTGATTTTGGGGGAAAATGATACTTTCTCGAGTAAAACGGGAAATAAAATAAAACTCTCAATTAAAAATATTAATATTTTTAAGACCTTTTTTTAGTGTAAAAACTATTTATAGAACTTGTGCCGTTTTGGAGATATTTTGCAAAATATGACAAAGATAGGTACTCTTTGGGGATTTTTTTTCTAATAAGGGGTTGACAAAAATACAATTTTGTTTCATTAAAAACATTTATTAAATATTCTTCTGTCACCCTGTATTTTTTCTTTGCGGATTAAATGAACAGTTATTGTGATTTTTTTACTTAAATATCCAAGAATTTAGGCATTTCAACCCCACTTAAGGCCTTAATCACAGAGTCTACTCTTTTTCTTGACAAAGCATCTGATATCGTGCGAATTCAAATATAGTTAATTAGTAACAAAGACCTAATAAATATGTGCGCAGATTTGGCCGTAAACCGATGTTAATTATCTGCTCCGTGGCAAGTTGCATTGGAAATCTAAAAGCTTTCACGTCATCGTACGGTGTGTACATGTTCATTGAAATGCTTGAAGCAGCGGTAGCTGGAGGCACGTATACGGCAGTCATGGTTTTAAGTACGTAACAAAAATATTATTAAACTTAATTGGAAACGGTTCTTACCGTATATTTATTATTTTTAATTCGATCATAGCAAAAGTTCTGTGGCGAGAACTATCATAGTATTTGAGAGCGCGGGAATGCTTCATAATCATCCACATTACAGCCCTCCACAAGTCCACTGCTAAACATAGGCCTCGCCCAAAGTATACTACAAAACACACCAGTGGTCCCCCTACATCCATCGTTTTCATGCCTTACTAGGTCGTCACTCCATCTAGTAAAAGGTTGTACTTTATTTCGCTTACCTATACGAGCCTTCCTTTACCTTTACTCGAGAGCCTTTTTCCCCATAGTTTGTCGACTCAAATTCTCGAGTGAGCGTTTAGAGTAATGACGATGATATAGACGAAAAGAAAATATACATAGAAACTAATTAACATACCTAATGCTTAAGAGCGTTTGCGCACTGCATCTGATCCAAATCCGGTTAAATTCAATAACTGTTAATTCGAAGTATTCGTTGCTATTTGTAATCACAATATTATTTGTATTAACACTTGCGCACTTTTTCTGAATCGAAACCGAGCCATCAAGCGAGTAATGTTACATCAAGATTCCAGAACACCTAATTTTTCCTGTGTCTTCGTACGTTTAATAACAATGCCATTAATAACATTTCACGACGATTGAAAAGACATAATGAAAGACTTAAGCTCTGGAATAGCCAACATGTTTAAATCAAATGGACAAGCAAATCGGACAAGGTGCACAATCGACTTACAAATTTGGTCGCAGTTTCCTAACTTTGTGTTTACTTGTATTCGAATCGGAAGCAGTGCGTAAACGCTCTAACAGTATTGGTTTTTATTTATAGTTTTAGTACAGTTTCAAATAATTAGTTTTTTCAATCATGTTCGTTAGAGTAGAACTATCCAATTTCATAATTTCAAAGGAAAGAAAAACCTCAAAGTGTCACTTTATATCAACCAACATAGTTTTTATATATTTTAATCTTGCAATATTTTTAATTTTAGTGATTGAAATTGCCGGTAAAAACAGAACTCTTGCTGGAGTGCTCTTCGCGTACACTATTTATATGGGAGAATCACTTTTTGCTTGTATAGCAATGTTCGTGCCTTACTGGAAGAACTTGATCCGAATAATTTACAGTCCTCCTATCATCTTCATTTCCTACATATTCCTTGTCAAAGAGAGTCCACGATGGCAAATATTAAATGGACGGACCGAAGATGCGAAAAGTACACTTCTACATATATCGAAAGTCAACAATATCAATATAAATAAACAAAAATTAGCAAATATGAATGAAGAAAGCCTAAAAAAAGAATTCAAAATAGAGAATTATGAAAATAAGGAGAGTTTAAGCGCTGTACTGAAATCGAAAGAGATTGTGAAACGTGTACTGATTGGAGCGTTCTGTAGATTCTCCGTCAGCTTTGTTTATTATGGATTAACGTTGAATTCCGTGTATTTGCCAGGGAATAAGTACACGAATTTTATGCTAGCTACAGTCATGTCGTTTCCTGGCGAGTTAATATCAATGTATTTGATGAACAGATTAGGAAGAAAGATTCCAATAATTTATGGCTATTTTATTTGTGGATTTCTCTGCGTGGCATCTGGATGGACTCCTGAAGGTAAGAATACCGTTGGTTTCTCAGTTAAAGGCTGAACGACTTTAAAACTCAGAAATTATTGTTCATACCTACTTACTCATTTACAAAAGTCGTGAGTTTATTAGTCCAGATATAAGAATCCTTGGGTGGGCTTTATTATCCTGCGGCACAATTCCGTCGGTGATGTTGGTGATGTACAATAATGCTCTGATGCTTACCCTAGTGGTTTTTCCTTGGATACGAAATATGTATTTTTCAAAAGTTTATTTTTAAAGTTTTAAAGCATGTCATGTCACCATGCCAGTTCATGTGTTTGTCAATGCGAGTAATTTCCATTTTTAACTTAACTCTCAAAACTGATTTTTAAAATAAAATATTCAAAATGAATTAAAAATTATAAGTTTGCGCAGGAGGGAAGTACAGAGGACGTGAAAACCCTCGCAGCCCTACCTCCTCTTTCCACCCACATCCCTCGTCGTGCTACTGGATTCTAAAGGAACCTCAAATCCTTACTGGAACTGTCGTGCTTACTTTTATTTGACTATAATTATTAGCGCTTTGAACTCACTGTATTTTCTCCTGTATCGTAGAGGCAGTTTACAAAATAAATTTCACAAGAATAAACATTCAGAACTGGAACAATTATTTGGAGGCTATACAAATACTTGTTCCGTGCGAGATTCGAGCTCACGTCACGGAGCTGTCGTAAATTAGAAATTGTAAGCAAGAACGACCTTTACTAGTGCAGTTGTTTCGATAGTGCCGACTTCTCATGCAGACGCTCTTGTAATAAGGATGCGATAGGAAAATAAGGAATGCAAGTCAACACACTCTCATTTTACATTTTAAATAAAATAATGTCTCAAACCGTAAATGTTTCATTTTCAGGATACAGATGGCTCAAAATAACCCTCTTTCTATTCGGCAAGCTCCTGGTGTCCGTATGCTTCACCGGACTTATGACGTACACGATGGAGCTGTTCCCTACCAGCACCAGGGGTACCTTACTCAGTGTGTGCTCGCTGGCTTCGAGCACTGGGGGTATTCTTGCACCTTTAACCCCAATTCTGGTCAGTTTACTCGTTATATATTATTACATAATCACACATTGTCACGCGGTTTGGTAGCGATGTATGAGATTTATCAGTACATTTCATCCTGTGGATGGCGAAGGCGGCTATGGGAAACGTAAAAAGATCTCGTAGCTTTCGATAGATGACAGTATAACCATCTTGTTTACGAAAAATACGCAGACCGGGGATGTGGAGCAGCGCCAAGGGTGCGAGCCGTCTGCGAGCCACTTTTCAAGCATGGCAACTAAGCTTGAATTCCCTCCTATAACATAAGAAAACCATGTATAACTGTGGACTTTTATGGGCTAGAAAATAATCATGATATAAAAAGTAACATAATTGAAGCCAAATAGATAAAAATATAGATAGCCTAATTTTTAATATAATTAGAAATTTATACATAATATTATGCGTATATTTACCTTCGATTTTTTCATTCACAAAAATACTGTAGATATTACCTAGATCCTCATCCTATTCTATTAAAAAGGCTAAATTACTATTAGTGCGTTTATATAATATTTTCCTATAAATTTTTCGACATTAAGAGCGAGCGCGCACTCAGCTGCTCGAGTTGCCTCGGGGTTTTATTTGCCTCTTTCCTATTATTACTTTTTATATTTTATGATGCATGCTTTAACTGGACTAAACGTGTTTTCTTTCTTTCTATGTATGATAACAGCGTAAAGATTAATTTAGTTACATACATTAATAAGAAACCAGTAAGCCCAGGTATTGCAATTCGGCTTTAGTTAACAGCTAAAGCTTATCGCATATTGGAAATTTTTGAAACATTGAAGGTCAAATTTTATTCCATTGAGGCTTGTCTTTGTCTTCAACTTTTTAAAGTCTGCTGCTGCTCTTTTCAATATGTGCTAGCAGATACATATGTGTTGATAGTTTTGCCCGAACTTGGCAGGCGGTTTAGGGAGCGCAGCACTGGTATTACCAGACTGTGAAATTTAGTTTCCACATTGTGGTGGAATTTTAGGGGAATAGTTTCTTATACTATACTAAATCAATCTAAAGGTTATATTAAAAGGCTTGTATTATACTAAATAAGTCTAAATATATTTTAATGCGGTAGCACCACGCTGAATTTTATGACTGCAGCACGAACGGGTTGATTCAACCAGGAAAGTGACACGCTTGGTCGTATTTTCGGTTGTTATAAGAAAGATCCCGCCTATGTTCTATTTCAGATTTTCTCTGTTGCCTCTTATGAAAATATCGGGTAGTGAATGTAATCGCTGAGTGTACCAGCGTAAAATAGCACGAACATTCTAAAGAATTTTACGTGGTAGAGCCATGCTGCAGCTATATTTTTACGTGGTAGAGCCATGCTGCAGCTATATTAATAGTATAGTTGTAGCACGAATGGGTCGGCTCGACCGGGAAGGACCACGCTCTCACAGAATAACAGCGTAAAATAGCAGCTTAATGCTGCTGTGTTTCGTATGGTGAGTGTAGGAACCGGAGACCCTTTTTACTGGAAAAGAGGCATTCTATCTTAGTCCTCACGGCTGGCAACGCACCTGCATTTAAATTCGCAAACGAAGATAGATGTAGATGTCTATGGGCCACAGCAACCATTTACCATTAGGTGGACTGTGTGCTCGTTTGTCACCCTTATTCTATAAAAAAATAAAAGAAGCAGCACTAAAACCGGTAAACTTTCACTGGTAAAGAGACATTCCACCTTAATATTCAGGAATAAAAAATTATTTAAATTATTTTATAATAGAAGAAATATGAAGATGTCTATGGGCCATAGCATTCACATACCATCATTTTTTATTTCAGAACACAGTCTCCGTCGTCCTTCCATCGATGATTTTCGGCGGTTTAGCATTTATCTCTGGAGCTCTCTTGACTCTAACGCCTGAGACAAAAGACTTGCCACTGATGGATACGTTACAACAAGTAGAGAAAAGCACAGAACTACAAAAAATACGAAAAAGAGACATAAGTAAGAAAGGAGAAGAAAATAACGGCTTTGATAATGATACCGTAGCATAGAAGAATGTAAAACGTTTGTTAAGAATCCTTTCATCTGGTGAACGTAGAATTATTGTTGGCCCTCATTACTCAAAAATCCAAAGTGTTGTGATATATTTATGCACAAGATATAACTCCTTTAATCAATAATATTTGCATCAAAAAGAAAGATAATGCCTGTTTGACTGTATTTTCCAAAAATACATTTTAAAAGCAATGTACAAGGACGGTGAAGGCTTTTAGTATCATATAACCCAATTTCCGCGAATCAATGGCGCTAAATATAGATACGGAAAAACAGATTTTTCAAGCCCCGCGAATAAGAGAGCTAACAAAGTACAGTTTTGGAATAAAAGAGATAAGAATAAATTATAGAGTTCGTGGTAACAAGAAGTACGAAAACTGTCAAGACATCTTTGAAAAACTTCTTTCTTTAATATAAAGCTCTTAAATGCGACATGTCCCTTAATTGAATTTTCAGAAAATTTTAATTTTGCCCCGAAAATCTTTATGCAGTATCAGATAAACATAGTGAATAATTCTGTCAAGATAATTTGCCCATGGAGAAACGTTATACTTATGTTATTATATAGAGATTCAGCAATTAATCTATCATAATAATTCACTATGATTAACATGAGAAAGATTTTTTTTGCACCCCAGTTTAATCATTCACGATTCCATATTATGTTTGTTTCGGACTTCGGCAAAAAGTTCTAATTGTTAAATTGTTTATTTTGTCATCACGACCATAATTTTACAGTTATGTAACGAACTATACGCAAACACACGATGTTATAAACTATCGCAGGAGGAGATAAAACCAATAACCACAATATAATGTTTGGTGGTGGCATGGACGTACGAATTGGAGGTCTTTAAATGGAAATCTATTTTATATTTTTGCAACAATAATGTGTTGTAATTTTTGTTTGTCTCAGCCTGCAATTTGAAATAGGTACATTAAAACTTTTTGGTTATAATTATGTTTTATTCTCATCTTTACCAATTTTAATATATAAATATATTAAAATTGGTAAAATAAAATATATGTTGAATATAGTAAAATATAATAAAGATGGGAGACCAAACCGCTGAGGGTTAACGGAAAGGTAATTAAATCTGCTGACAATGTGGACGTTTTTAAGAAGTACCGCCTTATGTTTATCTGTATAGTCTGTCACGGAATCCCTGTCGCCTCAGATGACCCGAGAAGCTGACCGGGATTAGCTTGTTGGCAAAAACAACAACAGGAATAATTTCAATCGGCATACTACCTCACGTGTCGGTCACATTGTGAGCCAGTACCAAGGGCTCAAAGTGCTGAGGAATAGGTTGATTATATTGTATTAGTTGAGAAGCAAGACTCATCATTGCACATTTGTATCGACATCCCAGCAGTTAAATAAATATCTCATTAGGGATTATTATGAAATCTCAACACAATTGAGGATATTTGTGTAAAGTTATTCAGTAAAAAAAAACTGTATTTTTGATTTATATATACATAATTAATATTAGATTCAATCCAGAAAAAGTGCAATATTTTGTTAAAGACGTCAAATTCTCGTGGATTTGTTTATTGAACATGGGCATAAGCCAGATCCAGCTTATTAATGATTCCATGTTATTAATGAGCTAAAAGCACTACATTATGTTACGAAACTTCACAAAATGTTAGGAATGGTGAACTTAATGTGCAGCAACTTACCAAACTTGTCTCAGGTTTTGTCTTCTTTCCGGCTGTTGCTGAAAAAGGGGTCAGAATAGATATGGACCTCACTTCATGATAAAATGTTTGTTGAATTGAAGTAACTTTTTGCATTGCACATAATTGAGTTCTTTTGATCAAATAAAAAAATGGAAAACCCGTTTATATATTGTCGTGGGGGCTACACGTCACTTCACCAGAATGACGTTAGTAGTAGACCTATTCTCTTTGCTAATAGGTCATTGACAGATTGTGAATGCAACTATGCTCAGATTGAAAATAAAATGCTTGCTGTTGTTTTTGCATTCACCAAGTTCCATAAATATGTGGAGTTGCTCTGCTCTGGATGCGGTCAAGAAGAAGGAGCTGACACTGGATGCCCCGGCCCAGAGATGAGAACTGTATTCCATGTGAGGCCGAACTTGAGCCTTGTAAATTGCAAGCGGTGTGTTGGCATGAAATACTGTCCCGCTCTGCTTAGCACGCCAAGTTTTTAGAGGCCAATTTAGCCTTTCCTTCCAAGTGACCACGAAACTACACATCATTCGACATTGCGACGCCGAGGATTCTGATGCTTGCTGAGACAACAAGGGGAGTGCTCTGAAATTAAAGAGATACGACAATGGGGTTCTTTTTAGTGGTAACCAACGTAAAATACTCAGAGTAAAAACCGTAAAACGTAAAAAACGTAAGAGACCCATTTAGATTTAAACAAAATAAAGAAAACAGTTAAAAGTTTTTTTTTTTAAATATACATTGGCTAGGGATGTCTGATATTGCAAATTTGGTTTCAGGTTGTACAGTTTTTCAAAGGAGTAAGATAAGAGAAGAGCTGCTCCTTTATGATATTTCAAATAAAGCTTTTTATAAACAAAAATATTTGAAATTATATCAAATTCTGCTATGTCGAGCCCGGCTTTATAAGGACGGGCTGGACATAGCATAATTTAATATAATTTTTTTTAATTCTTGTTGATGATTCCAGATGGGTGGAAGTAATTCCCATAAAAATTAAATCTAGTTTCACCATTATAATGTCACATAAGCCGATTTTTGCGAAGTTTGCTATTCCTAGGACCATCATTGTTGACAACAATCCATTTTTGTTTCTGCAGAATTTCGAAATTTTGTTAAACAATGGGCCACAGAAATAAAAAAGTAACAAGTACAAAAGTACAAGTTTGTGATTATAAACTAAATACAACTCATGAAGATTACATGTTCAGTCGGGAAGCTGGCAGTAAGGATAGTAGTAATAATTTTTCTGTTAATAACCCTGAAGGTTCCCGAACTGGACGACTATATACGCTAAAAATAGAAATGTTTGCTTTTTTTTTCAATAAAACATTGGTGGACTTAAACGGGAAGATGTTTGGATATTGTGCTTTGGGTGTAATCACGTGTATTAGGGTGGCAGCACTGTTGTTACCATGGTCTTTGATTATTGGCAATATATTATTAAGTAAGAAGTACATACGTTTTTCTAGAACTGTAAAAATGTTATTTCTAACAATAAATATATCAATACAAAATAAACAGTCTTGATTATTACATTACTAATAGCTACAAAAACACATACCCCCAATATTTTTAAAAAAGCCTATCCTACGATACACCCCACGATGGAATAGAAGGGTGAAAAAAATCACCTGTATAGGAGGTACCCAAAATAAAAATGTTTTTCAAGATTTTATTTCACAGTTTTGTAGGCGTGATTAATATTTATAATTATGCCAAATTACAGATTTGTAGCACCTAGGGTCTCTGAGTAAAACCGCGGACGTACATGGCGAAACTATAAGGGTTCCTTGTTTTTTAACTACGAAACCCTAAAAAGGACACTGCGCGCGCATGACCGGCAATCAATTTGCGAGAGTACCGACAAGGACGCCGGAAAGTGTAGCTGTGCTTCACTGTGCTTACTACGGTAGATATGTTCGACCAAGTGACGAAAGCTTTACCATAGATAATACACTATAAACCGAGGTAAAAAGCTAGTAAAAAGTATATTTGCTTCCCTCTTGCTTTCTTGTTAGACGCTTAGAAAAGCGAAAGGAATATATGAATAGATTAGAGTAGAATAGAATAATTTTTTATTCAATATAGATCACATGTGTAATTCTTATTGAAAGTCATTTTTTACTTTACCACTGGTTCGAAAAAAAACCTCTGTCCTGAGAAACCAGCAAGAAACCCAGCGGGACTTCTTTTTAAGGTAAATTTTACATTAATGGTTGTACAAACTATTTAAGTACAAAATTTATTTCAGAAACTGCTTGGAAACGACAAACTCATTCCCAGGGGTTATTATCAACCATGTATTCATTTATACTGTAATAACCCTTTTTACATAGTTTCAGCTTAACAAAACATTTAAACTTGGTAATAGAGAGATCCTATACACTTTCCGGGACCTTGTTGTAATAGCGTATACATTGCCCCAAGAATGAATTACTGACTCTGTGGAGTCGAGAAACTGGTATCACTAGCTTGTGTTTGTTCCTAGTGTTTACAGAATGTATATCACTTTATTTACTAAAACTACCTTTGTTTTTGTGAACATACATTAAATTTTCGTAAATATACTGAGAGGCCAAAGTTAATATATTTATTTCTTTAAATTTATCTCTAAGAGACTCTCTCGGTTTTAGGTTGTAAATAGCTCTAATGGCCCTCTTCTGTAAAACAAAAATAGTTTCTGAATCAGCCGCATTTCCCCATAGCAAAATCCCATAAGACATTATGCTATGGAAATAACTGAAATAAACTAATCTAGCTGTCTCGATACTAGTGAGACCTCTAATCTTTTTTACAGCATAAGCTGCAGTACTTAGTCTGCTTGCTAGTTTGGATATATGGGGGCCCCACTGAAGCTTTGCGTCGAGAGTGATGCCAAGAAAAACAGTGGATTCAACAGGGCTCAGTTCTTCCCCATTTAAAAACACATTGGTACTCAGATTTTTAACATTCGTTGTTGTAAATTTAATACATTTAGTTTTATTTCCGTTAAAATGTAGATTATTAACGTTAAACCAATGCACTAATTTTGATATAGCATTATTCACTTCGTCACATAATGTGTCGTGATACCGGAATTCGGAATATTATAGACAGTGAAGTACTGACTCAGAGGAGCTGAGGGGTTTGTTTTGTTTCGTAAATTAATTGAGTGTTACGGTCAATAACAATAATAGTGGAGTGATTTTTCATAGTTGCAAAAATAACACTAAAGTGATAGGTATATTCTAAATTTAGTTTCATGTGCAAGTACCTAATTTCATTTATGTTTCACCACTAATTTATGAAAAAGTCTTATTGAGAAATAATTTTCTTTTTTTTTTACATTATAGAACAAAAGGTAGTACTTTCATCCTGTATTGTTCTCTCGGCAGAAATATTTACTTATTTTTCATCTGTTATAAAAACAACGTAACCAGAAACGTCTTCTAAAACATAGTACATACAGAATAAAGAAATATTATAATTCAAACTTAGTTTTCGATTGGTTTTAAATAATGTTGTTGAACTTGCTTTGTTTACATTGAATTTATTATCGACTAGTGACACGCCCCGGCTTCGCCTGGGTGTGATATGTTAATGTGGAGTTATTTAGATTCATGATAATCGAATACCATTTATTTTATCAATTTTGCGTTTTAAAAGAATCTCCTATTTTAATTTTAAATTTCCAGAAAATAAATCTCCAAGTGCCAATTTTTATTCGGTAGTCTAGATCACTCCCAGAATTGTTCTTTATCTGTTCATAAAGTTTCATTACAATCGGTTCAGCCTTTCCGAAGATTTGCCCGGACAGGCAAAACTTTTAAAAATGTTTATAGGCATGCAAATAACCCCCTTTCCTCAATATAAGGCAGTTATTTCAATATTACATAATTATGTACATAGGTTTTTCAGAAAAAACCGCATTTCTGATTTAGTATACTGTATATTTTATCGACTATTCATTGATTTATCCACTGTCAAGTTCTATTATATTCTAACGATCCGTCCCGGCTTCGACGGTTGATTTCTGGATCTCGACAACAACGTCACCTACCGGGTCCAATTGTAAATCTGAACCATTCTCTAATCAACTTAATCACACACAAAATTTCATCAAAATCGGTAAAGTAGTTTAGGAGGAGTTCAGTCACATACACACAAACAGAATAATTATATAATATGCATGTTTTATATAATTATAGATTTAAGAGAAAAATTTACATTACATATAAACCTTTCTCTTAAATGATTCTGTCTATTGATGAAAACCGCATCATCAAAATCCGTGGCGTAGTTTAAAAGATCTAAGCGTACAGACGACGGCGGGAAGCGACTATGTTCTATACTATGTAGAGATATATCTTCGCCATTTGTGGTGCTCCCAAGCAAACCGAAAACTCAAAAAAATATACACAGTTGATATATACATACACCGATCAAGATTTCTAACTTATTAGTACGAGGAACATTTTTATAAAGAACTAAATAACTTACGTTTCGAAATTATGCCTCTAAAACCAAAACCTCGTTAATATACTACCAACTCCCAGTACATTTGAGAACGAAACAAAGTCCTTTAAAAAATATGCAAAATTTGTTTGATAGCAAATATATGTAAATAAAATACGAGGACAGATTTCGGGTCGCGAGCACACTGCTATCATGTCAGTAGGTCCGTGATCATGGCACATTCTGTACCACTACAAATTTCTGAACAGATTGGCAGTTAGAACAGAGTGAGTTTATGTTTATTATCTAATATATAAAAATTAATGTTTGTTTGTTTGTATTTTATGCGCTGCCATACCGTTCATCAGATTGCGGTAAAACTTTGTCAACTTATTGCTATAAGCGCAAGTGCTATTATAGCACTTGCGCCAAGGTTATAGGCATAGTACAACTAACTTACAGCAGGTGGCGCGCGTATCGTACCTACATTTGAAAGTTTTATATCATTCAACTTCAATGAATGATTTATCATTCCTAATTAAATAATATAACTCTTCCAAATTTAAAACGATATTTCCCCAATTGTTTCTTCTGCGTTAGCGACGCGCCGGGAACCAGCTAGTAGTTCATAAGTTTTAACCTTTTTTAGAAACTTTCCTTTTAACAAAAACGGGGTTTTGTCTCCTTGAAAAATTCTTTTGCAAGCTTTGACTGAGCATTTGGTTTATGCTAATCTTTTGTTATTTAAGTAGCTTGGTAAATTATTTATACAAGTAAGAGGAACTTACGAGGGTACAGTACACTTGGATACACGATTAAGAATATCAATACAGGTGCGCTGTTGTCTCTGAAGAGTCTTCATGTATGTCAGCGCGTCATTGAAGTCTAAAATGGAATGCCTTGTTAGTAGAAAAAAGAGTCTCCAGTTGTTGTCACTAACCATATAAAACACAGTAGTATTATATTTCTATTTGAAAATATGCTGGTATTTTGTGAGGGCGTGTCTCCCCCAGTCAGACCGACCTATCCATATACATATACTCTAGCCATAGTTCAGATGCAGGGTGTCACTTACAAATGAACCCGAAACTAAGGAATCTATTGTATTCACAGTCGAGATGCCCAAAGTGGTATTCAAATACTTCAGTATAAAAGGACTGGGTGAGGAGGTCGCATGCTGCTGGCCTATGGTGGCGTGGAGTTTGAAGACCATCGTGTTACAGAGGAAGAATGGCCCGATTTAAAACCACGTAACCTTCTTTTATGTTCTTCTTCTACTTTCTTAAAAGATAGAATTTTCTTTTGCTGTCGTTATTGATCTAAGCACAAATCACTAATCGCTCGGAGGGTTCAGAAGGTACCGCTCTTCGAGAAAGGTAAGCACTTTCTCCTTCCTAATACTATATCTGTGACAATACACTTATATAATAGAATAAAAAAACTATTGGTAAATCCAATTGTGCATGCCTTAACCGTATTAAAAAAATTACGTATAACATGATTATACGTAAATTTTTAAAGTAGTTTAATTATACACAAGTTTTCACTAAAAACCTTATAATTATTACAATACTTCCAATTTTTTGATAATTTTATGTCAAATTTCAATTTAAAAAAAAGCTTGGAAAATCCGAAATTGCACTACTCATAAAATCATGAAAAATTAAAAAAAAAATTAAATTGTAATTCTATTCGTCCAAGGAGGTAAGGTCTATTTATAACTAACAAAACGAAGCCAAACTCGGCACACCTAGTTCTACTCTTCGAGGATTTCCAGTAGCATTCACTGAAGTACACCTTCAGGTCACTCTATCAAGTCCGGAGGTAAGGTCTTATCATAACTAACAAAACGAGGTCAAACTCGGCACAGCTAGTTCTGCTCTTTGAGGAGTTCTAGTAGCATTCACCGAAGTACACCTTCAGGTCATTCTATCAAGTCCGGAGATAAGGTCTCATCATAACTAACAAAAAGAGGCCAAACTCGGCATACCTAGTTGTACTCTTCCAGGAGTTCCAGGAGCATTCACAGAAGTACACCTTCAGGTCACTCTATCAAGTCCGGAGGTAAGGTCCCATCATAACTAACAAAACGAGGCCAAACTCGGCACACCTACTTCTATTCTTCGAGTAGTTCCAGTAGCATTCACCGAAGTACACCTTCAGGTCACTCCGTCAAGTCCGGGGGTCAGGTCTCGTCATAACTAACATAACGAGCATAATCTCGGCTCACCGAGTTCTACTCGTCGAGGAGTTCCAGTAGCAGATACCGAAGTACACCTTCAGGTTACTCCATAAAGTCCAAAACGTATAAGTATATTTATATATAAATTTTAAGCGAAACAAAATATTGTAATAAAAATCTGTGATTATAAAAATAATAACATTGGTCAAGTGGTTTTTGGAATATTTTGTATTTCTAGAGCGATCGATATTTTTGCTGCCTATTACTGCTGCTGTAAGCAAACGATACAGTAATCCACTCACGACGGCGGCCAAGCCCGAAGTGCGGACTTGATAAATTTACACCATAAGCCACTAAAATCACTTTTTTATGTAAAAATAGCAAATAATCAATTTAAAAAATATAATAATAATTTCAACAATCATTTATCTTTCTAACAATGTGCTTTTTATATCATTTATATGTTCAATATGATTGTTAGATACGATTTCATGCGACAAAACGTTGGAATATTGATTTTTAGGCGCTAACATACCTACGCGCGTTGCGCTTAAGACATGTAATAAAATAATTTTTATTCAATACTAATTAAGTCATTTATAATTTTACAACTGGTTCGTAAAAAAGGCCTCTGTCCTTATAAAAACTAACAAGAAATCAGGAGATAGAAATAATTGGCATGGTCAGATTTAAGGCCGGTCAGTTGTTTCGACTCTTTTCATCTTTTATGATGATTATGAATTATTTTTAGTGACTCTCACGGTTAGTCCCCACCAACCCTATCCACCGAATCTAAAACCACCTGGATGAAATAAACAATAATATTACACATAAAATATACTTATAACATTCTAGAATATTTTATTATATCATGTGAATACAATAATATTTTACAGCTCTAAAGAGCGCACAGAGTGTCTATGTGTTTGGTTCCAGATCTGTGGGGCACGGGTTCAGAACTCGTTTTTGTATGGCATACAAGTGTTCCGCGTCAACATTTTTTATGTGTATTTCATGTATGTATGTTAAACTCTTCAATCTTCAACAATTTTTATACTCATTTTAGAAACACCTTTTGGCCAACTACCTGTGTTGGAAATAGATGGCAAGCAGTATGCGCAGAGTTTAGCTATATATCGTTACTTGGGCCGTAAGTTTGGACTTGCTGGTGAGGATTTGGAGGAGGACTTCCAAATAGACCAAGCCCTTGATTTCTTTTATGACATTCGCTTGAGTAAGTATTTAACCAGTTGCTTTTCAATTCGTATTCAGTTTGTTTCGACTTAACCGGTCTCATTTCAATAAAGCGCCGGTTATTTCAATGAGGGTATCGACGACTTTTTCTGCCACCAGGGCGGCCCCACTTTAAAATGAGATGAAATACATAATCGACAGATTTCATAGCAGGGAAGTTAATTTGTTAGAAAAATGTAAGCATTTATGTTTCTTTCTGTAATATTAAATATATGTTATATTAATTTGATTAGAAACGAATAAACCAAACTACGAACATTCCTAAAAGTAGAGAAATTAAAAGAAGTTAAAATGTACAAAGCATTAAAGAGCAAACCACTGAAGCATTGTTTTGTGTATAAATATAATACTCTAAAAACCGAAAAACTAGTATTTAAAACTAACTTCTCAGTTTTTATTTAAAAAAAACTTCACCTCAGTCCTAACTAGCGACATCTGGTAAGCGGAAGATTATTAGCCCTCATTACTATAGCATAGATAGACTAATATGCCAATAATGCTAGTGGATCAGAACCGTGTTTTGTAGCATTCCTTGGGAGAGGCCTATGTTTACCAGTGTACTTGTGAGAGATTGTAATGATAAAGATGATAATTATTCAAATGAAAAGTAAAAAGATAAAATTACTGCCTATTTACTACCCATATCTGGACACAGATATCCTTTTCATTCCTGAAAAGGTTGGGAGCAGGTCTACCGTGCTGTCTCAATGTGTGTTAGTTTTCACATATGACAGTTTACGCGTTAAATCAGCGTTCAAAATTGAATTTAACCATACCATTGGTGCTGGCGAGGATTGTGATATTTGTGGTATTCCTTGGGGAGGCCTATGTTCAGCAATAGACTTGTAAAGAACTGTAATGATGACGATGATGACGGGGATTGAACTCTGATTGCTCGAGTAGTGTAAAATTTAAGGCCAGAGCTCGTCCTTTGAGCTACTAAGACGAAAGCTTGGCGTGCTCAGTAGAGCGGGACAGTAATTCATGTCGGTACACCGCTTGCAACTTTACAAGGCACAAGTTCATATTAAAATACTGTTCTAATATCTGTTCCGGGGCACCCCAGTGCCAGCTCCTTCCATCTTGACCGCATCCAGTGAGCGGGTCCGAATCTTTGTTGACTTTGTTGAATTTGTGTTTTCTATCACATTTACCACGGGAGAGAAATTGCACGGATTAATTCCAGCTGACAAATTTCATCATCCAGAGATCTGGATGCTTGGCAGTGCACCACTGTACGTCATTTACAAGAAGTTTTCTATTTTGCACAACTATTTTATGAAATCGGCTACCTACAATAATTTTTCTGTACCGATCCGACTTAATGACCTTCACGAAAAGAGCTTACTCCTTTTTAAAAAGCTAAGCAATTCCCCTGATATTGCAGATGTTCATGGGCGACGGTCGTCACTTACTATCACGTGAGCCGCATGCTTGTTTGCCCCGTCATCTCTATAAATAGACAAAATCATATTTACAGACGCTGCAGAGGTATTTCACGAAACCGATAAGGAGCTACAGGCAAAAAGGCAAGATGACTTGGTTAAGAATTACTATCCAATCGTGCTGAAGAAGCTAGATGACATAATCATTGAGAACAATGGACATCTTGCTGCAGGAAAGGTTTGAATGATCTTGAGGTTTAAGATATTATCTTTATTTCTTCTGTGTATACTACAACCTACGCTCTGCGGCCTTAATACATTGCGTACTTAGTTACGGTCAATTTTCCGTAAATCTTTTAATCGACTACGAGCGGGCGTGAAGACTAGTTCTTTGTTTTTTTTAATGTGACTAAGAAAACGATTTCATTATTTATGTGCGCTTTGTCAACAAGATTTGAAGTTTATTCCAAATAAGTGCTGGGCGTAGGCTTGGGCAAAAAATATCGATAAATCGAAATATCGTTATTTTCTCATAAAAATATCGATATATATCGTCGATATTTTATAATCGCGATATATCGATATTTAGAGTATCGAATTCGTATCAATTCCGATATATTTTAAAATGTTGTATTAATGGACAAAATATGAAACAACAAAAGGAGCTACATTAGCATTCATGTGTGGTTGTCGTTTTTTTTTCGGGCATCATGCAAATGATGACAGTAACAGTATCGATATATCGATACTGTTTAAAAATATCGAATCGATATAATATCAATATTTTTTTCTTTGCCCATCCATAGCTGGGCGGGTACCGTGCCAGCTACCCGTCCAGCCAGTGCTCATGCGATCCACAGCTGTGACACAGTTTTGTTCTGAATTGCCGGTCTTGTAGTAAACATAGAGGTCTTTAATTTCTCTCAAGACATTACATTTCACTTACACATAAGATTTATTTGATTTTTGACCTCGTGTCCTCACCGCGCTCAACGCTCTCCTGGACACAAACCCTGAATGCGACCTGTTTGCAGATGAATGAAACATAATGTTGTCGGACTGCCTGATGTTCTGAGAGCGAGAGGAATGAATATTTTGTCTTTAATTAACATTATTGGTATTAATCATTTTAATTAAATAAAAAAGTAATAAATAAAATGTGTCTGTCTGTAATATTGAAATAGCTGGCTTCTAATAAGTTCGGGGATAATATATTGGTAGATGACAAACTCACTTGGAGAATGCATATTAATCATGTTAAATCAAAACTGATGTCATTACTAGGTGCATTACGTAAAGTCGCAAACTGTATTGCGAAAAAGGCACGTACAATTATATACAACTCTAGTTAAATCACATATCGAATATCTAATTGAGATATGGGGGTCAGCCGCTAAAACTAATCAAAATCCACTTCAAAGAACCCGAAATAAAATTATCAAAGCATTATTTCAATACCATAATCTAACTCCAACAAAAGTACTATACGAAAAAACTAACTTACTAAATCTTATACAACTATACACTTATTGCACTTGCAACCTAATTAAAAATATAACCACTAATTCTATTCAATCAAACATACAGTTACATAAAAAAACAACAACACACAATTTAAGAAGTAAAAAAATCCAACTAATGAGTATACTAACTAATTATGGCAAAAAAACACTATTGTTTGAGGGAGCACAGCTGTTCAATAAATTATCAGATGACATTAAAACTGCAATAACATGAAATTGTTTAAAAGTAAACTTAGGAAATACGTACGCACAGTGTAATTTTTTTAATACATGGTACCTAATATGTATAAGTGAACAACTTAAGACTATATCGCTTCCAACACTAGAGGTAGATGTGATAATATTATCAAATTATAATAATTACTTTGTATCTCATTATAAGTGAACCATTGTATGTTCTTATGAGAAATAAAATTCTTTAAACCGAATATGTGCATGCTATTAAGACATACATAACTATTTTAAAAAAATTTGTATGTCTGTCTGTCTGTCCGGGCTAATCTTATGAATGACTGAACCGATTGTGATGAAGCTTTACGAACAAAAAGAGAGCAATGCCGGAGGGATGCAGACTATATTTTATCCGAAAACTTGAAGATTTTCTTTTACAAAACGAAAAATGGATAATATAAATGGTCTTTGATTATTTAAATCTACATAACGCTACATTAATAGATCCTATCCAGGCGAAGCCGGGGCGGGTCGCTAGTAAATAAATAAACTGAAAAGAGACAAACGCCTTAGAGACTGACACGCAACGCATAGTTTCAAATACGCTTACAACATATTTGTCTTTTATTGCATTGTGTATAATCCTTCTATTACAGCATATAAAAGTCCACTGCTGAACATAGGCCTCCCTCATAGATTGCCTCATGAGGGGGTTTTGCCATAGTTGCCACACTTGGCAAGCGGGTTGACAACCGCAGATTTTATCATTTTGATTTGTTATCAGAAAGATGCTGCTGCCCATCTCCTGTTTCCTTTTCCCTCTGTCGCCTCTTACGACATCCTCGTGAGGGTAGTGGATATTCTTACAGTGCCAATACACGGTTAATAAAAGTAGTATAGTTGTAGTACGAATGGGTCGGCTCGACCGGGGAAGGACCACGCTCTCACAGAATACCAGCGTAAAATAGCAGCGTAACACTGCTGTGTTTCGTATGGTCAGTGTAGAGAACCGGAGACCCTTTTTACTGGAAAAGAGGCATTCCATTTTAGTCCTCACGGGTGACAACGCATCTGCATTTTGATACTTTATTGAAGATAAATGTAGATGTCTATGGGTCACAGCGACCAGTTACCATCAGGTGGACTGTGTGCTCGTTTGTCATCCTATCCTATAAAAAAAAAATTATATTAACCACGTAGTGGCGATGTAAGAATATCATAGAATATAATGATTTACCAAAAATTTATATAAATATGTAATAAAATTGTATAATGGCTTAAGTTTATTGGAACGAAGAATGGCAAATGGGGGCTAAACGAGAAAAAGGCCTTGGCGGGTATAAGGAAGCGAGATGGAATAATATCCATCTCCATCGCACTTTTTCTTATCTTGCCATGAAAGAAATATTATTTTAATTTAAATGACGCTTCATTTTAATAGACGCTAGTACTTCATTTATTTTTATTTGTTAATCAATAATATAATACGTTTATCAATAATAAGAATATACTACGAAAGGAACTTCGTTCCAACCGAGTGTTCCACGACACTCACGCATGTTTTACTTTTTTTTCAGTTAACTTGGGGCGATTTTTTATTTGCTGGCATGTACGACTGCTTCAAAATGGTTCTAGGAATATCTGACCTGGACGAGAAATACCCGAGTTTCAAGAAACTTCACCACACGGTAGTGTCACTGCCCGGGGTCGAGGAGTACTGTAAAAATGCGCCTATGTGTGAATTTTAAAATGATTAATGAATATAAATATTGTCGTTGTTTTTTTTTATTGGATATGGTGACAAACGAGCACACAGTCCACCTGATGGTAAGCGGTTGCTGTGACCCATAGACATCTACATCTATCTTCAATAAAGAATCAAAATGCAGATGCGTTGTCACGCGTGAGGACTAAGATGGAATGCCTCTTGTCCAGTGAAAAGGGTCTCCGGTTCTCCACACTGACCATACGAAACACAGCAGTGTTAAGCTGCTATTTTACGCTAGTATTCTGTGAGAGCGTGGTCCTTCCCCGGTCGAGCCGACCCATTCGTACTACAACTATACTACTAATATAGCTGCAGCATGGCTCTACCACGTATAAAATGATCTATATCTTTATTTTAATTGACCAATAAACGGGCCACTCTGTTGTACATTTACCAGTAGCGGTGGGTATCTACATATCAGCCCGTGGGTGTCGTAAGAGGCGACAGAGTGAGACAAATCAGGAAATGAGCAGCAACGTCTTCCTAATAACGCCTAAAAATAAAAAAAACTGCGGTTGCTATCTCGCTTCCCATTCGTTGCAAATATGGCAAATATCCCCCCTTAGGCGTTTTTGCCTCATAGTATGAGGCAAAACCTATGGTGGAGGCCTATGCTCAGCAGTGGTCTTTAATATGCTGTAGCGGTAACGGTCTGCTGTACATAGGGATATTATATAGTAGGAAGTATTAACGTTTCCGTCACGCTTGACTGGCTTGTATCGCGGTCACTACCAAATATTAGCTGGTACTGGTGTACGGTCTGGATATTTTATGTCTAAAGGCGGCTCTTCACGTTGGCTAACATAGTGGCGAATGTGTTGGCCAATACCGATGGCCATCGTGTAGAGCGGGTGTTTATGCTTCACTTGGTATGTATTGGAATGATGGCCCACAAGTTGGCGAGAGATCCGTGTGGTGTCGGTTTTTTTACAAAAGATCAAAGGGTTGTGGCAGAGTATTGGCCGCCGCATCCACACGTTGGGCGCACGTTTAGTTTGAGCTCCGAGCTCCTTCTCGCATCGTAACTAGTGTCTACAAAATGGCAGTAACAATGACCATTGAAGAAACTTTTCGCTTTATAGAGCTCTACCAAGCCGAAAATTGTTTGTGGAACACAAGAAATAAAATTTCTTTTTTTCCATTTCGTTTTGATCAACCTTTCCTTATACACATTCACGTAGTAGCGGTATACTGTGAATAAATAAACCGCAGCAGTCGTTAGCGCCTCAATATTCATTTTCATAAATTCGCCCGCACATTGGCCAGAACCGAAGCAAACTCAACGACCTTCCAACGTGTGGACGCCATCACAAACTCTTGGCTAATATCTTTGCCAACACATTCGCCACTATGTTGGCCAACGTGAAGAGCCGCCTTAATATCATTAATCTGTCTAGTGATCGTAAACCAAAAATCAGTTATCGAGTTCTTCTGTCAAGAAATTCTCAGTAACTGCTTGACGCTAGCTTGCGTTGCCTCAGCCAGTATCGGAATGCTCGGCGTTGATAATTGATATATCGAGTGACGTACAGTGTCGCAGTCGCTTAGAAGGGAAGGTCATATTGGCCTCTTAAAATCTTGGTGTGCTTAGTAGAGTAAGATTTAGACTGCCTCGTTGTTCTAGTTGTCGTAAACGCAATTGCTGATCATAAGATCTCGGTTCGAATCCCGAGTCGGGCCAGCAAAAATCAGTTATTGACTTTTTCTGTTAACAAATTTACAGTAGCAGCCCGGATGCAGGAAGTAAGCGATGTTTGATGTGAAAGCTCGTAAATCCGTTGGTCCTGCGCCTGATCTCTTTCTGGTCGTGTCGGTTTACCGTCCCATCGAACTATGAGAGTGAGGGAATAGGGATTGCACTTGTGCTTGCGCATACATTCGGGCATTCAAATCCTGTCCTGCGCAGATGGCTAGTGGTTAGAATAACAGAGTACACTCACTGTATCTCTAAATGTATCGCTGAGAAAAATTAAGAAAAAATATATATTCACTGTCAATGGGTAGAGAGAATGAATTTATCTTGCGAAAACCCAACATTCTTTATGTTGGGTCTTCGCAAGATAAATTGCTAATAGTAGAGGATCCGGCTTAAGAAAATACCCCCTCATTCTCTTCCTTGATGAAATAATTTTTTTATAATAAAATATACAAATAAATACAAATCGGGGTGATTGACAGCCTATGTTCTGGCGAGGCTATTTTTAATTAAAAATTATTTAAAACATTTTTTTTACCGTTTACGGTCATTCTTTTCCTTGATAAAATTGGTCTCAATCGAAAAAAATATATATAGAAAATGCGACAGCATGGTTGACTACCTTTTTCCATGCAACAATACCTATCAATCAGGTGTAAATAGGTAAACTGATATAGTAATTTACCCTCATTCTTTTTCCAAAAAAATGTAATGTGTGTAAAACATATTCTATTTAAAAAAAAAATTCATCAAGGAAAAGAATGAGGAGGTATTTTCTTAAGCCGGATCTTGGACTATAAGGATTTATTCCTAGGCGTAAAACAATTGTAGAACCAATCCTGGAATTTGATTAAAAAATATACAAAAAAATTATGCCCAGCAATGTGAATCCGTCTCTGAGCTTATCAGGCAAATTTCAAAAGTAACTAAAAATGAATTTAATGTGTTTATAGACATTCATTAAAGAATTTAAAAAGCCTTTTTACTAAATAACAATTCAAAAAGTATTAAAGATAAAACAAATATAATATCCAAACTGTGGTTCACAAATATATATAACATATAATTGAAAATTTCTTAATTACATCAATTAAATCGTCCTTTTTTCAATTAAGATTTTAGTAGAAGCTTTAAAACATTTTACAAAAAAAAGGAAATGAAGCAAAATATTTGCTTAATTTTAGGGTTTTAGCAACACTCTTGAAATTGGTCCCTCATTCCACGCATCTACAGACTCTGACGAAAGGAATATTAGAAGGTCAAGGTGTCAAATCAATCAAGTAAAAAGTTTCTTCAAAATAATCTTCAATTTAAAATGTATATTGAACCTATTATCTGAGATAATCATCTATACATATAAATAAAATTGAAGTATCTGTCTGTAATATCGAAATAACTGTCTTGTATTGAGCTTAGGGGGCTGTTTACAAGCCATTATGACATGAATAACCATATCTTATAAAAATTCTGTCTATCTGTCTGAGGTAATCTGAAATGGCTGAACCGATTGTAGTGAAACTTCACGAACAGATATTGAGCACCGCCAGGAGTGATCTGGGCTGTATTTTATCCAAAAAAATTATATTTTTTTTTTTTTTTTGAAATAACGGTCTTAAACCTAAATAACGAATTAAATTTTGAATAGACAGATACTTAAAAATGAGTATGTTCAACTTATTAGTTCTACGATAGAACAAAATGGATAGTTTTTTCCTATTAGTTCTACAGCTTTGGTGAGACATAATGAATTTAAATATTTTTAATAATTGATGTCCATGCAGTTCTAGTGGCGTTGTAAGAATATCCACTATCCCATAACGTCCCGTGGGTGTCGTAAGAGGCGACAGAGGGAGAATGAAACAGGAGATGGACATCTTCCTGATAACAACTCACAATAATGAAAAACTGCGGTTAACAATCCGCTCGCCAAGCATGTCAACTACAGCAAAATGATGAGGCAATCTCTGGGAGGGCTTTGTTCAGCAGTGGACTTTTATAGGCTGTAATGGATGGATGGATGCAGTTCTGCGTTCCGATCTGCAAATAGTATTGAATACAACATTAAAAATTCGAACGATAACCACAAACATAATTATCTGGCCACTAAAAATAACGAATGATATAGCATAATACCAACATTATGTTGTTAATACACGTTGGTATTCCGGTATCATTATTTTAGAGAATCTACAGCATCGAATTTAAAATACCACACATCACACGCGGAGATAATGATATGCTTAGTCATCGTAAGTTAAGGTAACCATAATGAATTTAAAAACTGAATTCCGTTACAGCCTATTAAAGTTCACTGCTGAACATAGGTCTGCCGCATAGATTGCCTCATAGGAGGGATATTCGCCATAGTTGCCATATTTTTTTGTAATTTTTATCAAAATGGTAACATAAAAGTGAAAATTTGAAATTGTATCTTTATCTACGTCCTTTTATTTGACCCCAATATTGTTATAATATCAAAATAATATATTTCTTTTTAATATCAAAATATATGTATTTATTTTATATATTTCATAATTTTATGTTACTTCCACCAGGCCTCTGTCACTCTTGCTACCTACGTGATATAAATACCTACAATCGTGCGGAACCTCAGGTTACATACGCAGTCAGCGCTAGCGCGTTTTAGGCGAACGACGTACTAGTGAATTTCAAAGTTTTTTAACACTGTTTACGTAAATAGATTTTTTGTATACACTTGCATAAATATTTTCGTTTATTGTTTAGTATATTTAGTTTAGGATAAAATTGTTGTATAAGTTTAAGTGCAATTTATATGTATATTTACATGTTTATTATTGAAAATACATTTATTAACAATTTTGATAGTATTATAATGAAAGAAAACCAGCAAATAATATTAATTTTATCACTCCGTATCGATGTTAGCTTTTTCCACTCTTAAATTTAATAACCGTTATTTTAGAGACGGTGAAAAAATATAAGACATTATATTAAATTAAAACAGTTGTAAAATACAAAAATTATCAAAAGGCATATTACTATACAATATACGTACTACTATACTATACGTATTGTATTTTCACTATTTCTTCAAAGCCCTGGGTAACCACGAAATATAATCCGTGACGTAGAAAGGGGAAAAGATGCAAAGCCAGCGCGAAGTTTTAAAGTTTAATGTAGCTTGTGATTTGTGTAATTAATAATTATTATTAAAACTAGCTAATTATTAAAACGTCGGCTAGTAGTCAACATCAAAAAAGTGCAACTTCTGTACGTAGTACTATTATTTATTATTTGCTTCCACCATTAAGAGGAATCAAACGACACATAATGATTTCTTATATTTACGCAAACACTACACATTGAATAAAACTATTTTAACGGATTTTATCGCGTTTAATTTTACTATTTCTGAAAAATCTAAATATAATGAATGCAAAAATAAACAAATAGAAAAATACCAAAAATTAACGATCAAATCAAATGCCAAACATCCATGTCAACGTAGAAACGAAACACAACCGTTGACCACAGACGCTAACAATAAACAACGCACGGTCTATAATCTGTCAAAACAAACACTAGACGAACCTACAATAAAAGTATTATCGAAGGGCCTGAATTTTGCAATAACACCGCGAAAAATCCCATATGAGGAAATTATCTGTAACGTTGAGGATTGTCTGTTTAAAAACAATGTGGGAAAGGAAGATTTAGAGGCCATACATCAAGACATTTCCTCCTTGTTACGTCGAAGTTCAGTGCCGAAACTAAATCTACCCAAATACGAGATTAAAGCGTTGTACAACTTACGCAACAGACCAGAGCTCACGATTCTCCGTGCAGATAAAGGAAATGCTACGGTAGTAATGGATACGTCAGATTATAATTTTAAAATACAACAACTTTTATCGGACGAAAGTACGTACAAAAAGGTCAAAACAGACCCTACAACCAATGTGCTTAAAACAACAAGCGATCTGTTAAAGAATTACTCCGAAAAATTAGATCTCGACGTAAATTCGATAATACCACCGTGTACCAAACCACCGAGGTTGTATGGGTTACCAAAAATACACAAACCAAACGCTCCACTATGTCCAATAGTGAGCCAGATCGATTCACCAACTTATAAATTGGCTCAACACTTGGCAAAAGTTCTGTCACCGCTGAGAGGACAAACCAGAGCACACACGAAGGATTCATACCATTTTGTTAGTGAGATAAAAGACCTACATCTCGCTGACAATAAAACTATGGTCAGTTTTGATGTTCAGTCACTATTTACATGCTTACCTATTGAAGACTGCATCTCAATTGTAACCAGGAAGCTAGAAGAATACAACATGCCTACAGAATATGCAGTATTACTCAAACACTGCCTAACATCTGGCTATCTATTGTGGAAGGAGGAGTTCTACAAGTAAGTAGATGGTGTAGCAATGGGCTCACCTGTATCTCCCATAGTCGCCGACATATTCATGGAGGACTTTGAGGAGAAAGCCCTTCTTACTGCTCCTGTATATCCAAGATTCTACAAGCGGTACGTAGACGACACTTTCACAATTTTATCATCTGACACTGATTTCATGACATCTGATTTTAAAACTGCATTTTTAAACCACCTTAATTCCATAAACGTTAAAATACAATTCACAATGGAGTTAGAGGCAAACAATTCTTTAGCTTTCTTAGATGTTTTAGTCATCCGAAATCCTGATAACACTATTGGTCACACTGTGTACAGGAAAAAGACCCATACCAACCGCTATTTAAATGGTGAATCGCACCATCATCCATCACAGTTAGCTACCGTGGCAAAATCTTTGTTTCAGAGAGCACGAGGGATCTGTGACAGAAAACATCTGGCCGCCGAACTTCAGCACGTCGAGCAAGTATTGCAAGACAACAAGCTTCGGGTCCCGCGCCTACGTCACAGTGACCGAGTGAAGCCGGCCACAGTCAAGCGTGTGCCTGCTGTACTACCCTATGTCAGAGGTCACAGACAAGGTTGGCTACATATTGAAGCCAGCTTCTATTAAAACATACTTCAAGCCGCCGAAGAAGATTAGTCAATTTTTACCATCCGTCAAGTGTAATATCCCTCTACAAGATGCAGGAGTGTACAAGCTTGATTGTGAATGTGGTCTCTCTTACATAGGACAAACAAAAAGATCCATTAAAACCCGCGTGAAAGAACATATAGCTGATGTGAGGCACCAACGCTCTGGGAAGTCTGCAGTCTGTGAACATGTTGAAGATCGTCCCCGCCACTACATCAGATTTGATAGACCACAAATACTCGCAAAAGAACACCGATTCCTACCAAGGATGATACGCGAGGCTATTGAAATTAAAAAACATCCTAATTTCAATAGAGAAGATGGATGGGTGCTGCCATCTGCTTGGGATCCCAATAATTAACAAAATTAAATCCAAACCCAAGCATACCACTGCAAGACTTCAAGATACTGTAAGCTCATTCTGCGTAGATCGGACAAAAAATTAATATTCAAAAAACTGAAGGTAGCCGGGCTAACTATGATATTGGGACGTCAAACACCTCAGTCCCCCCCATGACCATGGGTGCTGTAAAGCACCCGAAACGTCGGGAATCAAAATAGTAAAATTAAACGCGATAAAATTCGTAAAAAAAAGTTTTATTCAATCAAATGAGACCTCATAATATGTTAAAATCAAACCGCTTAGGCTATAGAGCGTGTTAATGAATATAATGAATGAAATAGACATACATAATAATAATAATAACCGTCGACATCGGTCGAGCTTGTCGCCATCCCGGTGAGTCACTTCGGCATGTCATCTCGGGTTATTCGGTTCTTTCTAACTCTGAGTACTTGCGCAGACACAATCTAGTAGCCAGGATTCTACAACCAGGAGCTCGCTTTGAAATACGATCTCATGGATCGGAAACTGCCTTATTATAAGTACTTGCCGGAGGCCATGCTCGAAAATGACCTCGCCAGACCGGGACTAGGACCGGGCCATCATCACAAACAGGACTATTGCCAATAAGACTTACATTGTGCTGATGGACCGGGCACAGTCAAGGATATTTTTGGTCGACATTACCATTCCGTATGACGAGAACCTCTTGAGAGCCGGAACAGATAGGCAAACAAAATATCTGAATCTGTTACACGAGGTGATCGACATTTAGGGTGAAATTATTCCTGTAGTCGTTTCTGCGAACGGGCTAATCCCGGTCAGTCTTTCGGGCCATCTGAGGTGACTGGAATTCCATCGTCCGCCGATTTCTTTGCCTTTCTCCCTAACCCTCGGCCGTTTGGTCTCTCCTGCTGAGGGCTTCCATCTGGTTGGGTTTATATTTATTTTTGTATTTTTTATTTATACATTTTACTATACTAATATATATTTATGTAATATATATATATATATCATTTTCATTTATATATTTATACAACCCAACCAGATGAGGAAACTATATAAATACCCCAATAATATAAACCCTCCTTCAGAGGCAGTCGGTTAAAAATAGTCATGGTGTCAAAAAGTAAGATTGTCCACAAAAAAATAGACGAAGTGGCTTATCTAACGTAGGTTGCCATAAAAATATCAGTCAAGGTCAATACAAAATTGCTCGTATATAATTGCCAGTGATGGATTTATAATAGGACAATAGGCACTGACCTAGAGCATCACCGCAGGGAGGGCATCGGTTATTAAATCTGATAAAATATTATATGTTTTATGATTGAAAAAAATGACTGTTACTAGTCAATCAAAATACAAATTAATCTCTCGCTATCACAAATGCACTAAATGCATTTAAATTTGATTTATTGTTAAACAGGATAAAATAATTCTCTAAATTACCTTAAAATGTGTAAATAATATAAAACGAAAAACTAGGGCACCATTTTAATAAAGAAATAAAATGATTCTCATCGTCGTTACCATTACCTTCTTCTTCGGCCCGTAATAGTTATGACTTATGACTCATGATCTATGCCGTTGCAGAAAGGACGATTTTTAGTTAGCCTATCAAAAGTCTCACATCTTTGTCGATGCTGTCCGTCGCCGGTCCCCATCTTCGCCCCAAGAATGAATTACTGACTCGATGGAGTCGAGTAACTGGTACTACTAGCTTTTGTCTGTTCCTAGTATTTACAGAATGAATATCACTTATGTATGTAAAACTACTTTTATTTTTGTGTACGTACATTACATTTTCATAAATGTATTGAGAGGCCAAAGTTAATATATTAATTTCCTTGAACTTTTGTCGCAGCGACTCTTTAGGCTTTAAATAATAAATTGCTCTTATGGCCCTCTGATAAAGTCACAAGGATATTAATTTTTAAGTAATTCAAGTAGGATGGTATTTGTCGTTGGCACTTTGTTCATGATAATCTCTAATTATTTATGAAACTTAATATTTTTTATATTGAGTGAGATGTATACTAATGAGGACATAATTTGTGAATGCCGTGCCATAGACATTTACATCTATCCTCGATTAAGAATTAAATACAGATGCGCTGTCGTCAGTCAACTCGGTAGGGATACGTGACTATCATCGAAATGATACGACTAAGTTATCTTTGGCCCAACAAGAGAGTACTTTGAATATAAAGAGCTGTTTCAGATAAGAATTCATGTTGTTGTGTTTAAAACAATACATTTGTTGAAACAGGCGTTGTATTATCATTTACGCTTGTAAAAAAGATAATTCTCAACAACACGCGAGCCGCGAAGTTTCCATCATGTGAAAACTAAATACCTAATTGATTTTTACGAATTGAACGATGTGCCAAATGCGTTACAAGGCTATTGGAGGCTATTAGCTATATACATTGAAGTATTATGAACTTACGTAGTGCATAATGTCCCAATGGATATACAGGTTGGCTGCTATCCATGTCGGTTTCAATTAAGTCTTTTTTTATAGAATTGGGGTGGTCAACGAGCACAAAGTCCACCTGATGGTAAGTGGACGCTGTGGCCCATAGACATCTACATTTATCCTCGATTAAGAATCAAAATAGAGATGTGTTTTCACCCTGAGGATTAAGATGGAATCCCTCGTTTCCAGTAAGAAGAGCCTCCCGTTTCTCTACACTCACCATACGAAACACAGCAGCATTAAGCAGGCATAACCGTGTCCAAGCCGACCCATTCGTGATACTACCATAATATAGTTGCAGAGTGGTTCTACCACGTAATAAAGTAAGATTTTATTTTTTTAGATTAATAGATGACAAAGTTACCACCTATATAAATACCTCTTCTGTTTCCAATTCTATCTCTAGCCCATTTACTACCTTAAAAGAGGCTATCAGGCGTTGTATCTTTTTGAAGTCAGCATATATCCTTGGGCGACAGTGTATTCCAAGCTTGGTATTTTATTACAACCTATCAAAAGTCCACTGCCGAACATAGGCCTCCTCCATAGATTGCCTCATAGGAGGATATTTGGCATAGTTGTTACGCAACCACAGTTTTTATTTTACAACGGATGGCAAATGGGCAAGTGGGCAACCGCTATTTTTATTTCGATTTGTTATCAAGAAGATGCTGCTGCCTATCTCCTGGTTGGCTTCTTCTGTCGCCTCTTACGACAACCATGGGACGATATGGGATAACCCAGTGGATAATCTATACCGCCACTACACTGTGTATTTCAATGTAAGGAAAAAATTTCTTATGTTTACGCGAACATTATATATGTGTAATGTAATGCATTCAATGGAATGCAACTTGTTCTAAAAAAAATATTACGTTAAATTCGTATTATTATTTTTTAGCCGTGGTTAACTATGACATTGGGATGTCGAACACCTCTGTCCCACCGAGACCATGGGTGCTGTAAAGTACTGAGTAGGTACTTGGAAGGTTCCCGATGTTATAATAATATATTAAGTTATAAAACATTTAAAATAATCTCTATCTATGAGACGTTATAACATAAAGTTGTTATCTTTCATACGGCATAATATAAAAAGTGTGAAATGTAGGGACAAGTCTGCTCACTATGTTTGTACTCTGGGTAGAGAGTAAAATATTCCTTTATGTATTTAGGTCAGGCACAGATAATATCTGCTTGATCAACATCTGGTTGTTAACATAGATAAAATGAGTAACATGTGTAAAATGTTTGTCGTAGTACCTAAGGCATTATAGATTGTAAAGAATTTATATCAGAGAGTATCTATACATATAATAAATCTGTAGAAAAGTCGTGTCTGTAATTCTAATATTTTCTGGAAAAAACAATTCCAGGGGACTAAATAAAGGGCGCTGAAGCCAAATTAGTGGTTCTTAGTATTTTTGTCTGTCTGTCTGTCTGTGTATTACTGATTCACGCAAAAACTACTGGACAGATTTCCATGAAATTTTGTGTGTAGGTAGTTAGGGATCCGCGGCAACTTATAGGCTACTTTTTATCCGATTGCGGAAGTTCAAAAAAGTAGGGTTAAGGATTTTCCTCTCTCAAGATGTTAATTTCTATTTTATATTATTGATTATTTATGTGTTTTTTTTTTTAAATAAATAACATATGTATTATAAATCCTAAAATTAGTTTTAACAGTTGCGTAATAATTTGAATTACACCGACAAACCACGTTTCACTTTATCGAAACAGTGCCATCTAACGTGAAATTCAAAAAGTAGTAACATTTTACCTCCAGTTACTAATAAAAAAAATTAAAATAAATAACTTACATTTATATGTTTAAATAATTTCATTCACAATTAATTGAAAATTCTAACGTTCATTTTTCAGTTCTTTCGTTATTTCATTTTAGTAGGAATTAATAAAGTTTATAATAACTAATTAGTACTTAAATAGATAATAATGACATCTATCGAAAATCATAAAATGCGAGATGTTTCTGAGGTTAATTTCTAATCTATAAAAAAGTTTTGTTTATCTATAAATAAACTGATAAAAACTGTAATTATTGCAAAACTCTCACTATCCATATAGTTTAAATAAAAAGATTTAGAATTAATAATATCATAAAGTAGTCGATTATGGCACGAAATGGTGGCATTTAATTAAATTTAACATTGTTTTTTGACTATATCATGATATAGCTTGACCAAATCAATGAATGGAGATCGTTTGGCGATATGAACAACTAAACACAACATTGCTATTTCTTCATATTGTTTATATCATAAAATAATTTCATTACACACCGCTAACAGCGCTGATAGCGTATTTTTGACAGAAGCAGAATTTTTAATAGAATCTATATCACTTTATGCCTAACTTATGTATTATATATAAATGTTAGCGGCTTTGTTGTGTGATTGGGTCACCCCAGTCGTACCTCAACTTATTGTCGCTGAGTACTAGAGGGAACAGATTTTGTTTTCATAGTTTTAATCTCATAATAACGCAATCTACTTACTGCAAAATAAACTAATAATAAGTAACTGATGAAATCTATTGAATACTTATTCTTCCAGCATCAAAATAGTCAGACTTAAAATATCATAACCGGTGTCGGGATGATTTATCGTAATTGTCACTTTTAGCAAAGTAACTAACAGAACTGTGTAAACAAAACTGTGATTAAGACAGAATGTCTTCAGTTGATTATGTTGGGTGTCTCTCAGCATAGCAATATTTCACCAACTTCTTTTTGTATCAAGTCCAATGTACATACATACATACATATAATCACGCCTCTTTCCCGTAGGGGTAGGCAGAGACCACTTCTTTCCACTTGCTACGATCCTTACATACTTGTTTCGCTTCGTCCACTTTCATTATTACCTTCATACATGCTCTTCGGTTTAGGGTACTCTTGACCTGGCCTTTTTTCAAGACGTCCCTGATTCGGTCGAGAAACATCCTCCTAGGTCTACCCCTTCCAACACTTTCATTCACACTCGCCTTATACACTTTTTTCGTCAATCGTTCTTCATTCATTCTCTCGACATGGCCAAACCATCTCAGCATACCTTTCTCAATTTTTGTCACTACATCTTCTTTCAAATCACAACGTTTCCTTATCTCACTATTTCTTATCCTGTCACTCAATTTAACTCCTATCATACTTCTTAACGCTCTCATCTCAACTGCATTTATTCTGCTTTCAAGTTTCTTCTGCCATACCCAACTTTCACTTCCGTACATGAGTGTCGGAACCAACACCCCTTCATGCACAGCCAAACGAGCCTTGTTAGACAACTTCCGACTGCTCATAAAGGAGTGCAAAGCTCCATTCACCATGTTTCCTGCATTCACTCTTCTTTCGATATCACTCTCACACTTTCCACTTTCCACTTTCCACTTTCCACTTTCCACTTTCACACTTTCCACTTGTAAGTAATTGAAAAATAAGTGGACTGTAAGATTTTCATCTCTAAATGATGAAATAGTTTGAATGACTAATTACTAGGTAGATGGGGTCCACAATGATAGTACAAAAGCTTCTTTTCAGTTTTTATGAGTTTTATTTAAGCAAATAGCTCGCCGTAAGATTTCAAAGCACAGGAACAAAAGTGTTCGATTCCCGCGAGGACTAATAAAACTAGTAAGAAAATTTGATTTGCTTATTTTTCACGTGCTCAGTGAAGTGGTAAAGAATAACTTGGCGGCGAAACCTTGATGTCTAAGTAGTTTAAAAAAATCGTGGACATGTGAAACCACTATTTTGAACATGGATAATTAGCAGCCCAGTGCACCAGTCGTAAGACGTATGTAAGCTGCTTCTTTACTTTTTTACTTTCAATGAGAGTTATAAAACAGTTTGTCATATATTAAGATAGCTTTCATATTTTCAGACACACCTACCTATTGAGATTTTTGTGACAGTCTCGGTTTCATAGCTGACATGAGTAAATGAACAGGCTCTTACGAAAAAGTACTATAAATATCAAAGACAGCAAATTTTAAACGCATGTTTATTTTTATTTTAACTAAGAGTAGAACTGCATTGATAGAATCTTGAAAGTTATCCGGTAATCAAGCCGATCCAAACTTAAATTTCATAGTACCTAAGGAACCCAATTTCGATCCGCACCGACCACCGACACCACTCATATTTTAATTGCAATTTGAAGTTTCGATTTACCACGATTTCGGTGGTGAAGGAAAATATCGCGAGGAAACCTGCATATTTGAGAAGTTAAAAAATATTTTAGAAATCATTTTTAGGTATACTTATATGAAGTCGGTCGACCCGCGTTGGAGTCAACTCAATCAACTCTTTTTTGTCCTAAAACTCGCTGCGGTCTGTCCCCAGTAGTGGGATGTATGTAGGCTGCTACTTTTTTACTTTTAAAGACCTATCCACTGTTGATCATAGGCTTCTCCCATTCTTTGTCAAATAGGCCGGATATTTGCAGTAGTAGCCAGTTTTTATTACTCTGTACTGTTATCAGGAAGATGGTGCCACCCATCTCCTGTTTCAGTTTCCCTTCTGTCGCCTCTTGAGACACCCACGAGACGAAATGGGGTATTGATTTCTATTTCGCCGCCTCTACATTGCTAATATATTTCTACTCCCGTTCATCATTTCGATTCCCACCATAGATTACGAAATAAGTTGGATATTAACCGTTGTTGCCACGCTTGGCAGGCGGGTTGCCAACTGCATCTTTTTGCTATTTTGAGTTATAATCAGAAAAACGCTGCTGCCCATCTTCTCTATATTTCTACTCCCGTTCATGAATATAGTTCCCCTCACACGTTCATCGTGAATAGAACTACATTTATGAAATTTTAACTTTAATTGGAGTAGTATTAATGGTATTTCTAAATTGAAGCCAACGCGAGCGAGGCCGCGGGTAAAAAGCTAGTAGTAACTATGTTTGTATCTATATAACGTAAGTAATTTGTAGTTTTATCATCAAGGTCAAGCCACTACAGAATGAAAAAAACACATTCAGTGTATTTGTTTGGACAATCTACTAACAAGCTATATCTGATCTGCAACGTTATTATCTCTTTTCAGTTTTCTTTGATCTCTGTTTTAAATCTTATCACTGTTAAATATGAGTGTTAATGTATCGAATGTTGGCTTGCTTTAAAACCATGTTCAATATCAGAATGATGGAAAATTAACTTTATCCAAATATTTGCGACGTCATAGTGTAAATATTAGATTTGATGGAAGAGCAATATCATCATTTATACGGATTCGCCATTTCTTCTGGTTTCTGATGACGTTTGTGCTGCTAGCCTTAACTTTTGGCTTTTACATCTTCATTGGTCTCAGGGCTCCCGGCCTGAATAATCGCCACGCTTAGCAAGCGAAGTGCAGAACACTATTACTCCTAGCGGAGACTACTCCCCGTTACACATCTGAGTAGATATTATATAGTAAATAATATGGATGTGACCTCAGCTCTATAATCTAATGTACATACAGCGTTATTTTGCAGGCTAGGCTTCGGCCAGGTTCAGAATAAGTAATATAAGCAAATGGTGAAGAAAATTTAATTTAAAAAATCTCAAGCATTGCGTCCTTTTTATTTTTTAAATTCAAAATGCATGGTAATGCGTTATTTTAACTGATTTTTCTGCGCAAGCACACATTCGTAAGGGTCGATCGGTAGGCAAAAACGTTGTTGCCCATAAATCATACTCAATTTGGGATAATTTCAAATAAAAGTAGAAGTCTTACTTACTCGTATTTTCAAAAACTGCAATAACGTTATATCATTATTTATATATTTGAACTTAAGTTTAAAATCTGGCTACTCTTTGAAAAATAACCCTGTATAACTTTACTGACAGAGGCTACGAGGTTTTGGCATAGGAAATCAACTGTTACAAATAAAGGACAGGATAGATGAATTTTAACTACATACTCTAAAACTATGCTAGAGAAATTAAAAAATTACTAATATTTTTTTACGCTAGTTATATTCTTTTATTCATCACCATCAGTCCGTAAAAGTCCATACTGGATATAAGGATCCCATTGTAAAGAGGATTTGCTTGAATCGTCACGCAAATGTTACCATCATGTATTCATCCGCCTGCCAACGCAATCGTTGGTAGGCGAATGAAAGGTCGCAGATACCAGACGTCTGCACAGTATGAGTATTATATGTCTGCCGTTAACGAGATGAATTAACAAAAAATATTTTGTACAAATGAAAAAATCTATATAATATATCTAATAATATTAAAAATTTTTGAAAAACACGCTTGATCGTGAGCTGTGGTGATTCTAAAGAGAATTATCCTTGTGATCCTGATCAGTATACTAGGATAAAGGTATTAAATTATTTTATTAGCATCGGTCTTTGAAACGAGTGCAAATTTTCAAGTGAACCGGCCGTCTACAAGTTGGTAAAATTACATTAAACATTCCGTTACATAGATAGATAGATAGATACACGCGAAGATGATAAAAGCGTGTTGAAAATTAAAGTAGAGCTATCAGAAAAGTTGGCTATTAAATCGAGAATAGTTCAGTTCGAAATCTCGTGTTCGGTGAGTACATAACAATAGGTCCTATATAGACTGATAATTGATAAATAACTTTCTTTTAATTTATTGATATTATAATGTTTAGACTATTACTTGGTTCCGATCTAAGTTAGAACATGTTCATTCTATACAGAAATTTGTTGTAGCTTACGAACAATAAACAACCAGTTGTATCTATACCAGTTATGTATGTTGAGTGCAGATACCCATTCCATTATTCGATCACACAGTGTAGTTTTAATCAGAGCTTTCGTATAACTTTTATTTTATAGAGAAAATATTTTAGACCTTTTAAGCATCTTTGTTAAATCACAGTAGTCCAATAATATTTTAGTGGCAGCATAAACGACTACACAAAAAAATACCATCTGGATTATTGTCGGTCCACCACTGTGCGATTTACCAGAGGTTTTCTTCCTAGCACAACTTCTTTGTTGAATCGGCTACCACCAGCGAAGTGAGACTATTTTAACATACTTGAAAAAGGTGGGGCCTTTTTAAAGTGTGATATAAATAACCTCAGTTTAACATAAGAAATTATAGATCCATGACATAAAATCTGTTTCTCAATTTCAATCCATTTGTATGGAAATATATGAAATAGTATCTGTATGTTTATTTGTATTTATTCATTAATTACAGCCTACTAAATTTAACTGCTGAACATAGGCCTATGAGGTAATCTATAGGGATTGCCTCATAAGGGGGATATTTAAAATTTGGCCGACGGGTTGGCAATTTTGTATTGTAATACGCTTATATTATAACAGGACTATGGAGTAGCAAACGTTAACAATTAATCACTATAACGCTATAAAGTTATAAATCTATAAATTTCCTGACAGCCCCGGATCTATGGGAGGTAAGCAAGCGTCCCTACCCGGACGACAAGCAAACAGAGCGCCAAATTAAAGGCTCACACCTATTATCAAAAATCGATTATCGGTTCAATTTTTGTGAATTGAAGCAATTCTTTTACAACAGAGATTGATGACAATTTAATCAATAAGTTTTACAAGTTACAAACTGGAAGAACAAGAGTCTAAAAAAAGGAAACCAAAGTATGGTTTTGGTAATGTTGACCCGTCGATTATAAACTAAATAGCAGTTATGAATGCACGAATTAACCTTTTAGATATTTTCTAGAAATCATTAAACTTTTTAGATGGATCTATTACTCGATGGGATATTATGAAAAATGTACTAAAAGTCAGTCAGGTGAGATGGTCGGTAATATAAATGTTTGGTAAAGATCTTCTAAATAATTAACCGGAAGTTATTATCT
Source organism: Parnassius orleans (assembly GCA_029286625.1). Taxonomy (NCBI): domain Eukaryota; kingdom Metazoa; phylum Arthropoda; class Insecta; order Lepidoptera; family Papilionidae; genus Parnassius; species Parnassius orleans. The sequence continues at coordinate 1,666,934 of JAGSMP010000078.1, forward strand.
TAGGCAATTTGAAACAAAATTTTTTCTTAACAAAAAAATAAATATTAGCTGGGTCGATGTGCTACAAACTCTGTTTACTGCCATTGCCTGTATTAATAAAATTGTTCAAGGACACCGACAATCTTGAATAGTGGTGTGCTTCGGTTATAAAAAAATAATGAATTACCGTTTGGTGTGGAAAACGATTATTCACCGGCTATTTTTAAACATACCGGTACTTCACATCTCCATTGATGTGATCGGAATTAACGTAAATAATTAATCAAAGCATTGTCCGTCGTACATACGATAGACAATGCAAAGAGATGCAACGTCTCTCCGTAAGGAGGGAAGAACAAGGTCGTATCGATTGGAGCCGCTCTCCGTTGAATGCGCTCAAATAGAAGGAGCTGGAAGCTCGTACTGTGATTCCCCAGCCCAGTATTTCATGTGAGACCACACGTACGCCTTGTAAAGTTGTAAGCGGTGGGCTGGCTTAAATTCCACTTTGCACCATTGAGCACACCAAGCTTTTTAGAGGTCAATTTGGTCGTCCCTTCTAAGTAACTGCTATATTAATTATTAATGCCGACGATTCCTATACTGAGGCGACAAAGAATCATCCTCAAAAAGAAAATTTACCACAAAGGGTTTTCTTTTTAGTGTCTTCTGAAGTTAAACTGGTCTAGATTTAGTCTCTCCCAAGCCGAGATTTGTTTAAAATTTCTATTACTCGTACATTATCAGAAACTGATTTCACATCCATTACACATCACTACTCTTTACCTTGAACGAACGGTTGCGACAAATAGAAGCGGCACCCGGCAGTTCCATTCCATTACTTCATTGCAAACGGGCGCGTTTGTGTTTCATTCATTGAGTAGTTTTTTCATAACTCTTGTAAGTATTTCTATTTGAATTTTTTATGTATTTCAGTATTAAGTGTCATTTACAAGATAAAAATACTAAACAAAGTAGGAGAGATATAAACAATGGAAAGATATATTATTCCATCGAAAACAATCATGATTCGTTTAAATTTTAAATATTATTTGATATTCTATGAGTCCTCAAAGAACCACCGTACCTATATTTTATTCAAAATTGAATACATGTATCCCTGAAGTAGTTAATTGCAGAATAATCCTATGTAGGTGTTTTCATAATATTTTTCTCACTAAATACATTTACTAAACGACATATTGAATAAACTTTGTTTTTACAAATTTTTTAGTTAGTCTCCCGTGGCATGGTGTGAAACGACAGGAATTTCAAAATAATTCAAAGTTAAATCCGGTTCTCATAAGTCACTAAGCGAAACAGTAAATATTATGCTGCTATTTTACGCTGGTATTCTGTGAAAACGTGTTCCTTACCCGGTCGTGCCTATAGTTTTGGGCTGCAGGCATAATACAGCCGCAGCCTGACCCTACCACGTATAATGGATCTTTATTCATATTCAATTTATATAGTACCTATGTAAAATTTATAAACAAATCATCGTTTATCGTGCTTGTTCTCAATTACTTTTATTTTATTTATTTTTTACCCATACCATTTATCTATATTAGTAATTTTAATTAATATTTATAATTGGGATAAGAATTGTAATATTAAACTTGTATGGAAGTGATTTAGTCTGTTCACTATCAACTTCCAATTTGGTAACTAAATTACTGTACCCAACGATATATATTTTTTTATCTACAGAACCGATTTTAATGCAAACTTAAACAGACGACAACTTAATTATACAATCGCCCGCCGAATAAATTTTATTCGTCTCGGTTTGGAGTCGATATCCTGATAAAGTTCTACTCACGAAACTCACTAACAGGTACGAACGCACACAAACGCACACATAGGTACTTCTATTTAAAAACTAAATAAACTGGTTCTAGGGACCTCAAAACGTAAAGATATTTGGAAATTCGAACTTTAAAAATCGTACTCATTAACAAGTTTCCCGTTTGGAACTCACTTAAAAGTTCCAAACGAAAGTTAAAAATGTTACTACTACACCGAAATTATCATTAATGATTTCATTTAAATTTGGAACAGACAGACAGACAAAACTTAATAATAGGGTATTACAACTAATGTTATGTCTAAATAGTTACATTATAAAATTCATCCTTTATTTTGCCACACTTAGGGTTGGAGTTTTTCTAAATTTATGTTGTACTCCCCTGAATAACCCATCCAATAAAACAAGAATCATTAAAATCGGTTCACATTAGACCGAAAAAAACGAAAAAAAAAAATAACATACAGTCGTATTGTGAACCTCCTTCCTACCTATTTTAGTTGCTAAACAGATAAAGAGAAGACACGTTATCCTCAAGTGTTTAATTTTACGGATAAATATTGACATGTGCCTAATCGTTATATACGATTAGACTGTTCGTTATATCTCACACAGGTGTAGTCCATGTTTTCGGAGAAAATCCCTACGCAACTTCAGTGCGGGTTGGGAAATTTAAATTTAAAACAAATTTTCATCATCCCACTTAGTCGTTAGGGGTGACAACGCATTTTTTTTTCAAATTTTGATTCTTTGTACAGGTCGATGTCTATAAACCTTGGCATAAAGTATGGCACTTACCACCTCTGGCATCTGAGAGCATTTGTCACACTTACTTTTTTTATAGGTAATAAAAATGTTGGCTCCTTTCGGGAATTGAGCCCCCGCAGCAAATTGCTATCGCGCACAGCAAAGCACAGCGCTATCGCGTGGTCTAAATACGCACATTATCGCAAACTTACTTATTGTCATTCATTCAGTCATTATGTGACGGTACATTATTATTATTAATAAATAATAATTAATTTCTATATAAAGTCGCCTAAAAATTTCATAGATATGATATTTTAAATAATTAAAATGCATTGCATAAGCATAAAGTTAAAATACATTCATTTCGAAAATTAAGTATTATAGTAAAATAAAGTCTTAATATTGTCTTTAAAATTCATTAAATTTACTAAAACTCTGCTTAAAATATTCAATGTATTGAATAATAGAATTACAACTCGATTACATTACAACAATAAATTTAAATAATATTTAAAAAATTATATTATATTTGGGAAATTGATCAAAAAATTCTAAGTTATTGAGAGTGTTCTTGTAATGCTGGAACGTGTCCTTGTATTGCTTGAGCGAGTTCATGTAATGATAACTTTTGTAAGGGAGTTGTCGGAGACACATACCTGCAGTCATACATATATATATGTGGTGTTCAGGTGGTGGACTACCAAAGTACTGCTGCACAATGTACTACTCTGTCAAGAAAATACCGAGAAAAGATTAAAGAAAATATTAAATAATCACTTGGGTATGTTTCATACCCAAATGATTATTTAAAATGGTACGGATCGACTCATGAGACACTCTCAAACTTGAATGAATGAGGATTTTCAGTCACTATTTCCTTCACTTTTGCGATGTTAACTTCAGTTGCAGACGTTGATGGCCTACCAGAGCGAGGCAAATCTTCCATCACATCTCGACCGCTTTTGGACGCTTTGTACCACTCATAAGCACGTGTTTTTGATAAAGTTAATTCACATTAAGCCTTCTGTAACATTTTCAGTAACTCCGAATACGAAATTCCATAGGCGATGCAAAATTTAAGACAAACTGTTTGTTTGATGTTTTTGTCCATTGTGAAATTCGCAATACACACTAGACGTGATATAACTAAAAACAGCACTGTATTTAATCTAAATAACAGATGTAACTCAAACTCCGCGCGAAAATGGAAAACAGTTGTGCCAATCTAACAACAAAAAATAATAATTAGGAACCATAAACAAATCAACCATTCCCGATACTTTTTTGACTGAATGTATAGTCCTATATTATGGACTTATGATAGTAAGGTCTATGATACACAAGTGGTAAAATTAAAAAATTTGTACAACCGACTTCAATATAAATAAAATGAGAACATCATCAATATAGTCGAATTCAATTAAATATGCATTATTAAGGATAACTCAAAAACTGCTGATCAGATCTTGATCAAATTTATATGCGACCACATGAGAAGCACCAACTTTCAAATAAAAAAAAATCATCAAAATCGATTTACCTAGAAAATAATTCTGAAGTAACACACATTAAAAAAAAATACAGTGGAATTGAGTACCTTTTCCATTTTTGCACGTTTTCACAATACAGTGCGGCATTTTGAACATGTGTCGGTCGACAAAACGAAGACTGGCGCGCGATCGAAACTCTTTTTGCGTTTTGGAACTCTTTTGTCTCGGACACTTTTGAGCGCGGACCCGAGGTCCATTTAGTAGTAGGTCAATGGTTTTTAATGTAACACTTAGATATATCGTAGTGATCTTTTGCAGAAAAATGCCGAAGGTAACATTGACCTACTTCAACGTGAAGGGGCTCGGTGAAGGCATCCGCATGCTTCTGGCGTACGGAGATCAGGAGTTCGAAGACAAACGAATCACCAAAGATGAATGGCCGGCGTTGAAACCAAGTTGGTACCAACATGTCATACCTTTTAGTGAATCCACAAAGCACACACTTACTTGTAATGCGAACAAAAGTCCATTCGGTACAAACAAGTCAGTTGTTCATAATTCTTTAGGTACAGTGGTCTACAGTAGTTTACAATTATTACTCTATGTAAATTACGGAATAAAATGTTAATTAAATGGAATTTTACCCCGTAATTTTTATTTATTTAAATTTAATAATTAATTCGTTATTCTCTCCTTATAATATACACAAATAGTTATTTATTTCTTAAATAACTATTAATATTATTAAATTTAACTTATCCTTTATAACATCCTGTTTGTAATGCCTGAAAAAGGTAATTAGGTTGAAAGTATTACACATAGACTTAGAATATACAGGCGTATAGACCACCTGACAGCCCGAAAACGCGTGACCAATTTTGATTTGTCATTGTGTGCGTTAGCTAGTGATGTATATTTTACTTAAAAGGACTATCGAAAATGATTGTTAAGGAAGCGGTAAAAAGATTATAAAAAATTGTTTAGTACATGAAGTTGAATAACTTCAAAATTAACTGAATTTTACCATGATAGTTCTAAAATAATTAAAAAATATTCATATAACATGTTCCTGGGAATAAGCTGAACCTACCTGCCTTTTGTTGGATTTTAATTTAAATGTATAAAATCCCAGGTGACTTTACCGAAAACTTAAAAAACTCCCAATAATCAGATCAGAATGTTGTATTTTCGAGCTATGATCTTTGGAGAAAAATATTTACTGCCGTGGGCAGTTTCCCCGGAATTTATTTTTTAACATATTGTTAATATAAATAGGTAGATACTTAACTAAGTATATACCTATTTATATTTTATATATTTTATAAAATGTTTTGATGGGAAAAAAACGGGGACACGGAGTACATAATGGCTGCTTTATTTTTCATATAAGTATTACTTGTGATAATTACAAACATTTAATAATTAATAATTAAATAGATTATAGAAGTTTATTTTAACATTCGACTTAAGTATGAATGTAAACTTAATAATTTAAGGAAGGAAACTTGTAGGAATCAGTTAAATAAGATTGCTCTGTTTAAAGGCCAATATGTTTATGAGGCTTCATCATGCTTCATGTTTATATTCTTTCATCTGTCCCTGAAAAGTATAAAGTAATAATAAACTTATTATCATTTTAGCTGCATGAATTTTAAAAACATAATGATCTTAACAAAGTGCACTAAGTGTCTGAGGATACAGATGCACTCTCTATTCTCTTAATCTCGGTATGTTAAGAAAATGGTCACTCATTCATGGACTGACCGCGGCAAGTGCAACATAATTTCGCAGAGCTGTTGATCTGCGCAGCTATTCTTAACCACGAGTTCCTCTTCTCTACGACTAACGCTGTAGGGATGAACCACGCTATTTAAGCCCTCGCGACAATGTCGTCGGCCATCAAGCATAAATCGGGCATTGACCGTTGTGAGTATCAAATACTATGGAATTTATACTATCACGTCTCATGCGCGGTCGTCTAGTAGCGCTTGAGGAGCATTACTAAATATCTATACGTAACTACGCTAAAAGTTTTATCGTTATGATTTGGGAATATAACCCGAAGTTCCGAAGCTTCGCTCAACCCCTTGGGGAAAATAGCATGATGCTATGAATATTGTATTAGTGTGACCGTGAGGCTGTGCGGTTGGTTAAGTCAGGTTATACATTTATTTTGGTTGATAAATAGATACTTACTTGGGTACATAATGGCTTAAAGAGGATAATCTCGAGATTTTTTTGTCTTTAATGTACTACAGTTTTATAATGTAAGAAAATCTGTCTCTATATTTATCTAAAGTTTTGAAAGTTATATTTTTGAAGTCTTCTTTTTCTAATTATAGAATCCGTAGGGAATCTGTTTGAAAAACGGCAAAATAAAATTACATTTTAGAACGCAAACCGAGGATTTATTTTCTTGTTGTGTAGGCAAGTCTATCGATTCATTATAAACATTCAAGATAAATATCGACATTAATTTTGATATAGTTGAGTCAATCTCTAGCGTACATGTAAAATATTTTGTATAAAAATGTATTTACCAAATTCATGCAAATTATCAACAACGTGACTTTTTTCTTTGCAAAATATCAAAATTAACAAAATAATTGAATATATTCTATATTTTAAACAGTATGTAACATAAATTTTAACAAAAATAAACGCGTCATAACATTGACGACGTCTTGAGAATTACCGGTGATATGTGAAATTATCAGGATTATTTCTATTATTAACAGCACAGTCACTCACGGAACAAGTAACCATTTTGGAAAAAGTTACTTACTAAAAATAACCACTATTATACTTTAAAAATTACAAAATATCTCGGGCTATTTCTTGCGTGCCGAATTGTGCCGACCTGTCATTCAAAATCGGTTACAGAGTCATGAGATTTGGTATCCTTTTCTATCTTGCATTTTGCCATAAGAATTTTCTTCTCCCTTGCACTATGTTGGTCTATACGCTAGTATATTCTAAGTCTATGGTATTACATAATGTATTGTTTCTTTCGCTTCAGACCTTTTCACCATTTTGTTGCAAATTATTTGATTTGAAAGAATTTACGGCAAGCGCTTATCCCCTAAGCTAGTCAGTTATAGGCAGTTCATCTTATGATTATTATTTTTGCAGAAACTCCATTCGGTCAGCTACCAGTTCTGGAGATCGATGGCAAGCAGTACGCACAATGCCTGGCCATCTGCCGCTACCTCGGCCACAAGTATGGTCTCGCTGGCGCCGACATTGAAGAGGACTTCCTCATCGATCAAAACATTGAGTTCTTCACTGACATCCGTCTAAGTAAGTACCTTAAGTTTTAGCTGTGGTTGTTAGGGAACTGCTATTTTTGCGTTAAAGCTATAAGTCCTACTGCTAGGCACAGCGTACTCGCATTTCTAAGAGGGATTTTTGGTATGGTGAAGTTAGCCGCGCTGCCACAATGCAGCGGCGTATGTCCTCATTTTTTTAATTTCAGACAGCAGTTTTCTTTACAAATTCATCGCTGCCGAGCACTGGATTAATACAACACTTACAATTACAATAAAATTTTTATTAATGGCGGAATTTAATTTAATAAAAACAGTTGAAGAGTTTCATCTTCATCATCACCAGCCTGCGGTAGTCCACTGCTGGACATAGGCCTCTCCAAAGGCGAGGAATTTAGTCCGATCTTCGGCTTCAATCATCAAGTCACGTAACAAGCGTGTTGCGTATTTGGGACTTAACCATGACTATTGGACAAACGTTGGATATTCGTGATTACTTCTTCTATATTTCATCAAATACAAGCTATAAATATCAACCAGAAAAAAAACCGACATGTTTAATCGATTTATCGAGAAAATTTGCTATAAGATAGCAAACGCATTGTCAAACACAATTAAGGTCGATTTCCCGCTTGATGGTGGACCTCCTGAAGAACCTTGCAGGAAAAACATAGGTGGCACAGGCACAGAACATCGTGACTTGGAGGGAAACCTATTGTAACAAGGGACATATCGTTAGCTGCAATACAGCAAATAAATTCAAGTATATATTTTTTAGAGGCAGGAGGAGCACATTATGAACAAGATGAAAAAGTTAAAGCGAAGAAACAAGAGGACCTCGTCAAAAACCAGTATCCGATCCTACTCGAAAAACTGAACAAGATAATCGAAGAGAACAACGGACACTTAGCGGCTGGAAAGGTACGTTCTATATAAATAAGTAAAAAATAAATTAGCTATTTTTTTATAGAATAAGGGTGACAAACAAGCACACGGTCTACCTGAGGGTAAGTGGATGCTGTGGCCCATAGACATCTATTGAATTCGGTTGTACAAAATTTTTAATTTTACCACTTGTAGTTGGCAAAGTTTTTACGAGACTTATTTCTTGAATTAGATTTAACCTGATACTTTTTATATAAGAAACAAACGAGCATTCAGCTCACCTGATGGTAAGTGACTACTGCCGCCCAATTATAAACTACTATTTATAATAAGACGGTAGACACGCGAAATACGCATACATAAGTACAGATACGTGTACTTATATGCGTATTAAAACATGATAATTATGTGACAACGCATAGTTGCATTTTGATTCTTAATCCACGATTAATGTAGATGTCTATGGGCCACAGCATCCACTTACCGTCAGATGGGCTGTGTCACTGTGTGCTCGCTTGTCACCCAAACTACGTTTTCAACCTGTAATAAGACTGCTAGTATTCAATCTAACGACTCTGCGACAGTCAGTTTGTTTATTTGATAGCACATATTACAAGATAAAAAATTGCACAGATCACACGCATAAAAAATATGCAAAACAGGATTTACAGATGGTGGGACTCCTTTTCTACCTGGGTCTAGGTAGGTACTATCCTCGTACTTACTATCTGCAAATAGCAGTTCTTGCACTACTGTGGTCTGGTCTGAATAGTACAGAGATCAAGTATATTAACAAGCCGTGAGGTATTATACATCTTAGTCCTCAGAGGTGACAACGCACTTTTTTTTTGTTATTAGGAAGACGCAGCAGCCCATCTCCTGTTTTGTTTTCCTATGTCACCTCTTACGACACCCACGAGACGATATGGGGTAGTGGATATTCTTAATCCACCTTCACGGTTATATACGCCATGATAAAGCTAAAAGGATGTATCGCAGCTACGTTTTACGTACATAAATGACTTTCTCACTTTGTTTCCCAGCGATTAATTTTTTATATTTGAATTATTATTTTATTTCAGTTGACCTGGGCTGACTTTGTATTCGCCGGTATATACGACACCCTCAAAGTAATCATGCAGATGCCCGAACTGGACGAAAAGTATCCCAGCTTCAAGAAACTGAGGGACACTGTCATCTCACTGCCCAAAGTGAAAGAATACTGCGCCGCGGCGCCTAAAACTGACTATTAGTTTGTAATCATTACGCCATAGGAACTGTTATTTTTTATAAATTTACTGCATAATCGATTATGTAATTAAGGTATTTTTATTAAATCTTTTGAAAATCTTTTTATTAAATCTTTTATAGAACGTATAGAAAACGACAACAATTATTTTTTGTTATAAAATAAGGATGACAAAGGAGCACATAGTCCACCAGGTGATAAGTAGATTCGGTGGCCCATAGACATCTATATTTTATCCTTAATTAAGAATCAAAATGCAGGTGCGTTGTCACCCCTGAGGAATGGCTCGCATCCAGTAAAAAGGGTCTCTGGTTCTCTACACTCACCATACGAAACACAGCAGTATTCAGCTGCTATTTTACGCTGGTATTCTGTGAGAGCGTGGTCCTTCCCCGATCTAGCCTACCCATTTGTGCTACAACCATAATTTAGCTGCAGGGTGGCTCTACCACTATAAACTACCACGTTATATCGTACTTGAATGAATGGTATTGGGACGCATCAAAAACTGCAACAACTCACCAAAGATTCATCTTAATCGGATCAACAACGGTATAAGAACGCATAGAGGACAAACAAAAAAACATTTATTTTTATATTAGAAGATTAGGCGCAATGTTTGTCTAACCTACTTTATACATCAAATACCATTGATACAAACGATATGACGATAATATAGTATGCCCATATATATGATATGGATGAAGTAAACAAGATAATATATTGTGGACATTGAATATTGACCGTTAGATCCAATAGGCCGATAATATATATAAGACTAATGTTGCGGAATACCGGATTCCCATCTATAATTATAAAAATCAATTGCCGTTCGTTAGTCTCGGTAGGTGGCGCTGTTGTCGAGATCCAGAAATCAGCCGTGCGAGAGAGAGAAGATCGCTAGTCTTAATAAAAAGTTTGACCGAAAACCAACGCTGATTAACTTTTTATAAAATTAAAGCGATAAACGAACTTACAGTCCACCTGGTAGCAAGTAGCTACTAGTAACCTGCCACACCTGCCAGTAACTTGAAACAAAGAGGGCGACAGATGCATTGTCACCTCTGATGACTTAAGTGGAATGCCTCACAGCCTGTAATTTTATGTAAGCTTTACCCTTTAGACCGGAACACAGTAGTGCAGGCAGTGGCGTAGCTACCCAGGGGCTAGGCGGGGCAGTGCCCGCCCCCAAGCTAAAAGGGGCCCCTCGGCCACTTAGAACGACGTTCGAAAAATTATGTACTATCCTAGTTGTATAAAGATTTTCGAGTTTTAACTTTTTGGCCCCTGACAGCGAACGGCTCGAACTAAAATCACAAAAATTACTCCCACTTCCAGAACATAAATATAACATTGTTAAAGATATATATCTATTTCGTTTTATTGTCTTTTTATATAGAAAAGTGGGACAGACGAGCATGCGACTCACCTGATGGCAAATGTCGATCACCGCCTATTAACAAATACAACACCAGGGGAATTGCAGGCGCGTTGCCGGCTTTTAAAAAAGGAGTAAGCTCGTTTCTTGAAGAGTCGTATCGGTCCGACAGTAGTGGACCGCCAAACATCCCGATGATGTGGATTTGTGAAATGCGTTGATGAAATTTTGTGGCTGGCATTAATCCGAACAATTCCTCTGAACACTCCCCGTGGTAAATGCGATAGAAAATGCAAAGGGATGCACCATCTCTTCGTCTCGTCTTTCGTCTTCGTCGGTCGTCGACGATTCGAGCCGCTCTGCGCTGGATGCGGTACTAGGGAGCACCGGCCCAGGGATTAGAACAGTATTCCATGTTAGGCCGAACCTGCCTCTTGTAAAGTTGCTAGCAGTGTGCCGCTCTGCCAAGTGACAACGAAACTGCACGTTATTCGATATGTCAACGCCGAAGAGTCCGATACTGGCTGAGGTAACAAGGCGAGTGCCCTGAAATTGAGGAGTTACGACAAAGGGTTTTTTTTAAATAGTAAACGCGCATGTGTAAGTCGCCCCAATCCGAGATCTTAACCGGCCAAAACTCGACTTCAGACACAAGTTTGTTCCGGTACGTGGCGACGTTTTCCCGAGAAATATAGGCACAGCCGGTGTATAAAGCACCAGTGCACATTACTGGTTTGCAACATATTATTGATAAGCAGAAGAAACAGCGTAGGTGATAGCACATAGCCTCGTGGAACACCGGCATAAATAGGCTTGTAAATGGAGCATGCACATTCTACTACGACTTTGTTGCTCCAATCTGCAAGAAAACTGCTGATACAGTTGCACAAATTCTCGGGAAGTCCATAGGAAGGGAGCTTCGAAAGAAGCGCTTTATGCCAAACCCGATCAAAGGCTTTCGCTATGTTCAAACTAACGGCCAGGGTTTCCCTCTCTACCTCCGCCGATTTATGAGTGAGGTAAGCCAGAAGAACATTAGCTGAGCAACCCCGACGGAAATCGTACTGACGGTCACTTTTCAGTTGGTGATCCTCAACCTCATGAGCTGGCAGTTCACAATGATTTTCATTATTTTGAGAACAAGTTGGATAGGTCTGATTTTTGGTTATTTTTTAGGGATCTGGTGCACTAAAGCTATCTCCTTTGAGTTCGGGCTACGTCTAGGGAGAAAGAGTTTTAGAAAAGACACGTTACGACCGTTGCCAACTAGGAGAGCACACGTCTTCAGCACAATGGAAGGAACTCCATCAGGCCCACTCGACTTGACGTCTAGGAAGAGTAGTTCTATGCGCACCGAGCGCTATGTAAACCGTATCGTACCGACCTGAAGGCGAAATTATACTTCTTTTTAACAGCGCTGGTAAAGCACTCCTATTATAGCGCGATGCAACTTTACAAGGGCGGCCAAACCAGGCACCACAGATGATAGAGTAAATAGTTCCATTCCCTGAAGTACCACATCAGCGACAGAATCAAGTTGGAAGCATACCCGCCCCTGTCCTCAAGACATGCAGGATGCAAAAAAAAGACTGCATCCTGTCCCAATCGGCCGATCTATAGTGCCAAAAACGGCGGCGATCTGCAGCACGCAACCGCGATGGGAGTGTGAGTGGCACCATAGTCCGGATCAGACAATGGTCCAATGAGCCAAGAGGTCAGCTGAAGGTCCTACAGGCAGTGGCGAAGCTAGGGCTCCAAACTAGGGCAAGCCCAAGATATGGTTTTGTCGTTTTTAGCAGTTTTATAAAAATACACCAATCTTGATCTGTTCTCACTCTTCAGTTTCATATCAGTGCTGTCGAGTACGGTTTAACAAAGCACACAGAAGGCATACTACTGCTAGATAGATTGTAACATACTGCACTGACATCAGTGGCTTTGAAAAAGCCGTTTGGGTTTGCTTTAAAGGAAAGAAAAGATATTTACATACAATACAACACATGAACAAAAGAAACGCATGAACAAAGTACAAACAAACTATGTACAAAATTAAAACAACAAATTATTTATATTCTAAATCGAATCGTCTCTCTTTCTTAAGGAAAGATTTAATTACGTCCGCGTAAAATGTTGGTGAACGTTTTAATTGTACAAATAACTGTTTTTCAATTGCGATAATTGATAAGTCTGAAAGACGCTCTTGACCTTGTGTATTTCTTAAATAAGTATTGATGCGCTTCAGAGATGAGAAAGCACGTTCCGCGGAGGAACTTGTGGCTGGAATAGTTACGACAAGATAAGCTAATTTTAAAAGCTTGGGAAAGGCCTCTTCAAGACTATTTTCGTTTATAAAGTCAATGAGTTCGAAAACATTGCGGTCTTTTAATTCAGGGGAGGAATACAATGAAATCAATTGGTTTTTCAATGTTTGTTTATCAAAATGGTTTGCGAAGGAAAAAGGAAAATCTGAACGATATTTTTCGAATAGTTTGTTGTTGAACAATTGGAAAAATTTTAATTTGAAAATTTCAGAATATCGGCCATTAATTTCTGAAGATATGTTATCAATTATTTCAACAAAAAGTCGTTTGTATTCTGTCTGAGCACAGCGCACATTGCGTCTCAAACGAGGAGCAGAGTTATTTTGCAATGTGTTTTCATAAATGTGATCAAAATCTGACTGAAATTCAGAACGTAACCATGTCTGAAACTCCTTTATTTTATTACTGCAATAACCGACATCAACTTGTGATTTTTGTAAAATATTGTACAAGCAATCGGTTTTTTCAAACACCCGATGGAAAATTGAAAGAAAAAAATTGAAATTAAATGAACGCAATGTGTTTTCAAAATTCTCGGCGGTCAAGATCGTATCGCCGTCCCAGTTCTGCGGATTGTCGCACATATCCGAAAACAAATTAATCAAATTATCTTTTTGTTCGAATACTGTATTCACAATTCGTGACGTATACGTCCAACGAGTTGCGAGGGCATTGGGCAATTTTTCGCTGCAATGTGCATCATAAAAAGACGACCGTTTTGTGCTGTTATTAAAAAAAAAAAAGCCTGAAGGGCTGAAAAAAAAAGTGCTGACTTCCCCAATCCTGTTACAAGATTTAGATAAAACTAATGCCAAAATGTGTGCATTACACCAAATATACATGGCTTGGGGACCAACATCTTTAACTTTTTGTTGCACTCCATTTCTGACACCGGACATGACACTTGCACCGTCATAGCTTTGCGCAATTAGTTTTGTGTTGCAGTCATGTTTGTTTAATAATTCCAATATGATATTACAAAGTGTATCTGCTGTGCGACTTGCAGACACATCTACATACCCCATAAGACGGTCATGAATATCGTTTCCATAATAATATCGGAGAATCAGACACAATTGCTCTCTGTGACTAACATCGGGAGTTTCGTCAATAATAATTGAAACAAATTTTGACAATTTTATTTCGTACTCGATGCGAGTTTTCATTACATCAGCGACAGAATGAATAATGTCATTTTGGATTGTACTAGATAAATAACTCGGCCGTTTGTCGCTTTGTTGATGCTGTGTATGTTTTTCTAACACGAGATCGTACTTCGAAAGAAGCGATACAAGTTCTAAAAAATTGCCTCTATTTAATGAAGTTTTCGACTCATCGTGACCTCTGAAAGGAAGTTCTTGTTGTGCTAAATGGCAAGCAATATCGACTAATCTTTGAAAAACACTACGGTTGTGATCAACACGCATGTTGTGTTTTGTAATTTCCTCGGATAACTGACGCGAGAAAGATGTTTCAATCCGATTTTTTCCAAAATTACTGAACGAAATTACCGCATTCACGTGTTTTTGAGAATGCATATGCCTTTTAGTGGCTCCAGATAAGTTATTTAAATCATCATATCCAGTAGTATTGCTGTTTTATCGTTGGAAAAAAATATACAGCACCAGCAGTACAACTTATTGGTATGTGAGGAGCCAACAACCCAATGAGTTTTGTAAACAGATCTATCAAATTGCCGTTTGTGGGTTTTACTCGTTTGAGAAATACACAGATCAGGCGTTGGTTTCGGCGTGGATATGAGCTGTTTTTTCTCAACAAAGTTTAAAGATTTTACCTTTTTCTCGCCGATTAGCACTTTAACACACTTCAATTCATCACAAGGAACACTATTATTCTCCATGTTCACTAAAAATCTTTAAAAAAGTATAAATTTTCAACTCAACATTGCAAGTTTCATTCGCTCAAGTAAACACACACAGTAAACATTGAAATGTGAAGTGCACTGCAAATGCCAAATGTATCGCCCGACGCCCCACTCTCGACTAACTTCATACTAAAAGCCTGGCTTTTGCGTTCTATATTAATTGCTATATAAACAATCGTAGTTATATTTCATTATAGAACATTTTGCCATATGTTAGAAAGGGAGCGATCGTCTTTTCGAAAGCCCGGTAAAAAGCCCACGCGTGCGAGAGAGACGACTAATCAACAGCAATATCGCACAGTTTTGCCGCGTGTTGACGTTCGAGGTCACGACTTGTGTATATTGTATAACAGAGGAGCGCGCGAAATTTGAAATAGTTTGAAACATTTTACGAGTTATTTTATTAGTTAATATTATTGATTGAGCAGTTTGATAGGGCAAGCCTGGCTTCTCGGCTTCTATGGAGGCTTCGCTACCGCCTACAGGGAAGGTACACGATCCTCCACATCTAGAATCCGCGTAGGTGAAGTAACCATTTTTGTCAGACCATATGCCAAGGCGAAGTCATAAACAGATCTTCCCGCATGATCGGTTAAACGAGAGCCAAGCCATTCATCGTGGTGGCCGTCAAAATTACCAAGGATCACGTTCTCTGCAGATGGGGCCTGTTGTAGCACGGAGTCTGCAGCGATTTGGACGTGGTCGATGAGTTGGTCTGTGTCGGCATTACCTATAGAGGCACCCGTAGACGCGAGGATGGTCGCTGATGACCTTCAAGACTGCCGAGGCGTCAAGAACAGATGTCCTCTCTGACGTATACGCAAACTCCAGCCTCAGGTACAAACTGAAGTATCGACCGGAGAGGACACCTGCGTCTCGATTAGAAAGAGCAAAGTCGGCTTCCCCGTCTTCAGATGGTACCTAGTGGACTTCGTTAACGTTCGAATGAAATTCCCTGATGTTGCAGAAATTCACGGATAGCGTGGCAGGGGTAACCTTAACAATGGTAGAAACGGTTCTTAGTAAGCCTTATTAATAAGCCTTAGTAATATTTATTGAACGGAAATGAATACAGTTTTTATATGTGGTTATGAATGAATCGGTATTACAATAAGAAAAATTGTGCAAAATTATAAGAAAAAAATATTTTTTGAGAGTTCTTATTAACTAACGTATACGTAGTTTATAATATTACATATTGTATATATTATAAATTGATTCCGCTAGATGTCGTCACTAGGTTTTTAAAACGCGGTAACGAAATGTTTCCTGACATGTACTTAACACCCGCCGTTGAGCCGCGCGTCAACTTATAGTGCATACGGTACCTATACGCTTAAATTGTTTCTATTTTGTAGCTTATTCGACTACCTGCTTTCGATTTCGGTTGTTTGTTATTTGCTTTGTGATTTGGTTAAGGTTGTATCCATACTAATATTATAAATGGATTTATATTGGCTTTCATTTTCGGATTTGTGTATTTTCTTGGATCGGTTTTGTTGATTTGGTTGGTATTCCTTTATACATATTTAGACTCTGGCTTTGATTTTGGATTTTGTTTATTTAGAATCGTGAATTGGTTTTCGTTGTTTTAGGTTGTTTAACAATATTTCAAAGGAATATTAATAGTATAGATAGTGTATACGGTACCTATACACTTACTTCTTTTTTCGTTGGTTATATTTATATTGACTACTGCTTTCGATTTCGGTTTTCTGCGATTTGTTTTGTGATTTGGTTTAAGTTGATTCGATTTTTTTGGCTATCGTTTTCGGATTCGTGTTGTGTCTTGAATTGGTTTTGTTGTTTTGATTTTAAAAAATATTTAAAAGGAATATTTATTCCTTTTAGATATTTTGGATTTGCTTTTAAAAAAAAATATTTAAAAGGAAATTTAATTCCTTTTAGGTACTTTAACGTTTTTTTTTATAAATAGGTTTTTTCTTACTTCATAATGCCTCGCAAACGTAAGTCCAGCCTTTCAAGAGTATCTTCTCAAAGACAAGCGAAAAGATTAGCTCGATCGCTAGAATCTTTAGAAGATGCTGAACTGAGAAGGCAAGAACAAGCAGAGCGTCAGGCTGCTTTTAGAGCATCTGAGACACCTTCTCAACGTCAGCAAAGGCGTCTTGAACAGACAGAGCGTCAGGCTGCTTTAAGAGCTTCCGAAACACCTTCTCAAAGTCAGGAAAGGCGTCTTGAACAGGCAGAGCGTCAAGCTACTTTAAGAGCTACTGAAACACCTGCTCAAAGTCAGCAAAGGCGTCTTGAACAGGCAGAGCGTCAATCTACATTAAGAGTACTGAAACACCTGATCAAAGTCAGCAAAGGCGTCTTGAACAGGCAGAGCGTCAATCTACTTTAAGAGCTACTGAAACACCTGCTCAAAGTCAGCAAAGGCTATTCGAACAAGCGGAACGTCAGGCCGCCTTAAGAGCCGCGGAAACACCTGATGAAACTCAACACAGACTCATTGAGCAAGCTGAACGTCAATCTACTATAAGGGCATCTGAAACACCAGAACAGACACAGGCGCGAAGAGATGCAAATGCACAGCTCCAAGCTGAACGTCGACAAAATTTTCAAAGAAACAATTGGTCGGTTTTTAATGACGCAGCATTCAATTATGATCCGTTGATTGATTATAAAAATCACAGGTTAGTTGTTATCGGACTGATGGACAAGGCGTGTCGATTTTGCAGCGCTTTAAAATGGAAAGATGAGACTGCAGGCATGTGCTGTTCCAATGGCAAAGTGTCTCTTCCGTTACTTGGGGAACCAGAAGAACCTTTGAAAACTCTCTTTTTATATGATGCTAATGAGTCACGGCGCTTTTTAAACAGGATCCGGAAATATAACTCATGCTTTCAAATGACGTCCTTCAGAGTTGACCGGGAAATAATAATGCCGGGATTTTCGCCTTCATTTACGGTGCAAGGGCAAATTTATCATAGAATAGGTAAACTTTTTCCAGCTGAAAACGAACAGCATAAATTTTTACAAGTATATTTTATGGGTGACGAAGAAATTGAGGTAGACCGTCGCTGCCAATTTATCCAGGGAGTTGAGAGAGACACAGTGTTCAAAATTCAAAGATTCTTGCATGAACGTAACATTTTAGTCAAAACATTTAAAACTGCTTTAGAAAACCTACCTGAAGAGGATTATAAAGTCGTCATTCACGCAGATCGGACCCCTCGAGGAGAGCATGAAAGGCGCTACAATGCACCTTTGATAAACGAAATAGCAGCCGTAATTAGTGGTGATCAATTTTCTTTAGCCGATACACACAAGTTTTATGACGCTCTGCAATACCCATTGATTTATTGCAAAGGACAAGAGGGTTATCATTTTCAAATTCCACTCATTAACCCGGTCACAAAGGAGCCTACTCGAACAAAAAGTATCGTGTATGGATTTTTATGCGTATCATATGATGTTGTGAGAAAATGATTTTAACCTCTTAGCCCGGTGTAGACAATTATTTCATCAATTTTGGTAGACATGTATGTGAAGGTAGAAAGTGAACGTCTCCGTTATATATCTTTAAATCAAAAGCTGCGCGTTGAGAATTATATACATTTACAAGATGCAGTTTCTACAGACGCCAATGTAAACCCCAGAGATTTAGGTAAAATGGTAATTCTGCCCTCATCATTCGTTAACAGTCCCCGCTACCTACATGAGTACACACAAGACGTATTCGCCTATGTACGAACTTACGGAAGACCTGATCTTTTTGTTACTTTTACTTGCAATCCCACATGGAAAGAAATAACCGAGGAGCTAATGCCGGGCCAAAAAGTACTGACAGACACGATTTAGTTGCTAGAGTATTTAGATTAAAAGTACAAAAATTAATGTATGTAATTCAGATTTCAGACTTATTTATTTATTTCCCACAATTTGATTGTACACAACTTAAAAATATACAAATGTTGTGCGGGGGACTGGTGTCAAAACTAGGTACAAACCTGT
Source organism: Parnassius orleans (assembly GCA_029286625.1). Lineage (NCBI taxonomy): Eukaryota > Metazoa > Arthropoda > Insecta > Lepidoptera > Papilionidae > Parnassius > Parnassius orleans. Next base: position 1,685,922 of record JAGSMP010000078.1, read on the forward strand.
ATTATGGATCTCCAGGCCTCCACCCCTCGGATAAATACAATCTTTGTAGTATGGAAATACCGATAAGAAAGAAAGAAAGAATGCAATTGCATGTGTGTGTGTGTGTGTGTGTGTGTGTGTTCTGTTTACTCTACGCCAATGACTTAGGATTAGTTATCAGCTTTTAAGGATCTTAAACACTTATGTTGTTGAACACTATATGAATTAGCAATTAACACTTAGTAAGTTTTCTGTCATATCATAATCAGCGTCTCCAACCATTTGAGACATTTCTTACAGGAGTTTTGTTTGTGGGAAGAAATTTAAAATTTTATTAAGTTTATTATAAATAACCTCCCAAGAAAGTAAAAGATTTTTTGCGAAGCTCGAATGAGGTTTTATTTACATATAGCATCCTTACGTCTTTTCCTTTTAGTGTTGATGGATCATAAGGTAATAGAGAATGTTGCCTATTTACGGTGTATAAAATATAAAGCTGTCGAATCGTGAGGACTTGACATTTTTTATATAGATCGCGTGTTGGAAATGTGTACGGAAGGGAACGTGATGTTTTGAGTACAGCGCGTTGAGCTCTTTCCAGTTTTATGAGAATAGATTTGGATGTTCCTCCCCAAATTGTAATTCCGTAAATTAATATGGATTGACATAGTGTTAAATATAACATTCTAATAATTTTCGAATTAGCTTCAGGTTCTGACAATCGCTTTTTCAAAGCGCTTTGAAATATGTAGTGAAAAAATGAATAAGTAGAATAAAATCAATTAAAGTTGATTATTAATTAAAAGGTTTCTTACTTCATACCTATCAATTTGGGGTAACTGCAGACTAACAACGCCTAACTAAAGGTTAAGGAAACAGCAGATCTATGGGGGATTTCCGTTAAAGTTATTGCGTCTATAATAGATGCGAAATTACTTTAGAAATTAAAAAAAAGACGAAATTATTTTAGATCAAACTAGCTGTTACCCGCGGCTTCGCCCGCATGGTCACTGGGAAATGAACTATCCATTGCTTTTGAATTGAAAGAAAACTGAGTTTTATAGATTTGTCAGAGATGCAGCCATTAAAAGGAAACTGAGCAAAATTGATTCGTCAGCCTATTTAAATGTTTTGAAACGCAGCGTATAGGAAAGCATGAAAATAGCCTGTTTATTCCAAATGGAAATGGGATATTTTTAATTAAAGGAAACTGAGCATAATTATCCGTCAGGGATGCAGACTTTGAAAAGAAACTGAGCTAAATTGATTCGTCAGAGATGCAGTTTTTGAATTGAAAGGAAACTGAGCCAAATAAAAGATCCGTCAGAGATGCAGCCTTTGAGTTGAAAGGAAACTGAGCTAATAGGTCCGTCAGAGGTGCAGCATTTGGAATTGAAAAGAAACTGAGCTAAATAGGAAATTTTGAATTGAAAGGGAAGATCTGTGGAATTTGATTAATTGATTGTGGAATTTTGGAAAAAACTAACTGAACACTATTTTAAGACGCTACTGTACACAATGTTATATGTTTTCCATTCGGGGAAAGAATGTGGAGATTCTGGGCATTTGACACACGCGAACATGCTACATACAGCTGACCATGAGAGAAGCACGGTTTTCTAAGTTGACCCCGCTACCTGTAACGTTTGCCCTTGCGCTTTATTAATTGTCATTGCAAAACTGAGCTTAATAGGAACTGCAACCTTTGAATTGAAAAGGAAGATCTGTGGGAATTATAGGATCCGTGGTATAATAAAATTTTCACCTTTCCTACGCCTGTCAAAATTGTAGCACTGATTATGTTCCGTCCAAGATGTGTCACACGCAGCCTTGTCCCGTTACATAACCGAGTAGCATCTAAATTTCGCATTAGCATGACTGGGACGCCTAATTTTAATTGAAGCTTATGTAAGGGCACACCTGACAACTCTAGAGAATTTAGAAACTCTACGGGATATGAAGTGCTCTGTTCTGTGTCCATAACTGTGTCTACTGACAAATACTCTGTTATTTCTCCTGCTATTTCGCTTAATATATCTGAATTTATTTTGTTAACGCTCATTTTTGGTGCAAGAATCGCCCTTTCACATAACCATTTGTCTTCATGCATGTTGTTCGTTAAATCTGAATAAACGCTCGCAATTAATTCGGAATGACTCTGTACTAAATTACAAAAATCTCTCGTCAATTTAACGCAGCCCTCAGCATCCGTTTCCATCCGCCCATCGCCAATTTTTAATAGTGTGTCAGCATAGTTTCCAGCATTGATATCATTATACAAATGCACTCTCATATTCGTAGTTAAACTGAATTTTGTCACCTTGTTCCATAAAATAGACGACTTGAGGCATGCTTTAATTTCATCTGCAGGTGTGCCCTTTTGAATGACAGGTATAGTTTGGCGAAAGTCACCAGCCAGTAAAACCACCATTCCTCCCATTACATCGGTATTGCTGCGCAAATCCTGGAGCGTTCGATTGCTTCTACAGCTTTTTTATGCGACATTGTACTTTTGTCCCACACTAAAAGTTTGCATTGTCGTAGCATTATACCTCGTGCACTATTTTTGCTAAAGTTGCAGATCGGCGATTCTTCCTGGGCTAGATTTAGAGGGAGTTTTAAAACAGAATGTGCAATGCGGCCCCCGCTTAGCAGCGTGGCGGCTATACCGGAGGAAGCTACGGCCACTGCAATGTTTTATCTTTCCGTACTTGCGCTAATAATAAATTTAACAAAAATGTCTTCCCAGTTCCTCCAGGGCATCTAAAAGAAAAGTACACCATTTCCAGATTCAATTTGTCCTAATACTTTGTCAAAACTCGTTTTGTTCGGGAAGCAAGGGGGTACAAATTCGGCTACTTGCTGCTGCAAAGCTGGTATATCGTAGTTTGTTTCACGTATAATTTCATCACTTAGTTCATTTTCAGTTTGTTCGCTAAGGGCTTATCATTCCAAAGTCGCTTAATTTTTTGCCTACCATTGCCATTACTTTATCTTCAATTTTCCAAGTGCTTCATTATAAATGTGTTCATTGTATGTCATGTTCGCGTGTGTCTGCTGTAACCTTCATAAAATATCTTCCGCCATGTACTCTTTATATTTGTCCCACAATTTATGTGCATTAGATAGCCCGCAAGATGATATGAGAGTTGCATAAAGATCCCTAATTTTGGCTGGTGACTGGCACTGCACAGCTTCCTCCATGGTTTCATCCCAGTGGTTATCGTTTTCTAAATGATGCAGAACTTCACATGCTTCTCTATAAGTTGCGCATTCCTGACCGTTGACAGTTTTAAGGTCTTTATACCTGTAGGACCCCGAACATGGTGCAGCAGCAATCGTAAACAGAAACATTCAAAATTAGTTACATGGACGGTATACACGACCAAGGCATCTGATGACTTTACACCGGGCCAATTTGCAACAGGCGCGCCTTGAATACGGCGTTTCCACTCCTTCCTAGATGTGTTCCAAGTATAATAGCGGGGACTTCAGAATATAACAACGTTTTTGCAAAGGGTCGGTTTGACAAAGTTGAAAGAAGGCTGTTAGTGTAGTTTTGGCGGTGATGCACTTTTCTTGGAAATTTCTTTCGCTGAAATATACACACTCTCTATTTTCTAAGTGCACAGCAAGGTGAGTAACTGTTGGGTGCCTTTCGTGTAAAGGGAAGCCAAGGAGACGCCACGCTGCCTCGTTACTGCTGACATAACGCCCTGCTTGAAAGGTCTGTACTTCATTAACGGGATTTGCCTCACCTTCACTCCTGAGATTAAATATTGCTTGGTCGCTTCCTTTATTTATGTACTTACAGATATACTTGATTGCGCGGACAGAGCTACATGCTTCTACATTAATGTGGGCATTAAACATTTTACATAGAATGGGCGAATACGGGACAATCCAGCTGTTATCTAAGGTTTCAAACGCTCCAGAGCGAGATTTGATTGTAACTTTCCTGCCACTATCTTCGGGAGCTCTGCGTCTGTATAAAGGGTAGCCATTGTCATTGTGCACTGTTTCTTTTAATAGCTGTTTAGGGAATTTCTTTGTACATTTTCCTTCTTTCATACATAGCGATATTGAATTTCGTGCTACACATGGACCGTGAATCATATTTCGGACGATGGTATCATACAATTCTTTATCTTGCTCAGGATCCGGAATCTCGGCGCTTATTATGTCGCCTATTTGGCTGGGCCGCAACTTCTTTAAGCCATATTAGAATGTGGGCATGCGGTAATCCTCTTTTGCCATTCAATTGAATACATGAAGCACTGCACCTCTCCGAAAATTTTCCTTTGTTAATTACATACATTAATTTTGTACTTTTAATCTAAATACTCTAGCAACTAAATCGTGTCTGTCAGTACTTTTTTGGCCCGGCATTAGCTCCTCAGTTATTTTTTTCCATGTGGGATTGCAAGTAAAAGTAACAAAAAGATCAGGTCTTCCGTAAGTTCGTACATAGGCGAATGCGTCTTGTGTGTACTCATGTAGGTAGCGGGGACTGTTAACGAATGATAAGGGCAGAATTACCATTTTACCTAAATCTCTGGGGTTTACATTGGCGTCTCTAGAAACTGCATCTTGTAAATGTATATAATTCTCAACGCGCAGCTTTTTTTGATTTAAAGATATATAACGGAGACGTTCACTTTCTACCTTCACATACATGTCTACCAAAATTGATGAAATAATTGTCTACACCGGCTAAGAGGTTAAAATCATTTTCTCGCAACATCATATGATACGCATAAAATCCATACACGATACTTTTTTGTTCGGAGTAGGCTCCTTTGTGACCAGGTTAATGAGTGGAATTTGAAAATGATAACCCTTTGTCCTTTGCATAAATCAATGGGTATTGCAGAGCGTCATAAAACTTGTGTGTATCGACTACCCGTTGCAACGTATCATCACGTGCTCGCAAGACAATGTCTCGTGAAGAAAATTGATCACCACTAATTACGGCTGCTATTTCGTTTATCAAAGGTGCATTGTAGCGCCTTTCATGCTCTCCTCGAGGGGCCGATCTGCGTGAATGACGACTTTATAATCCTCTTCAGGTAGGTTTTCTAAAGCAGTTTTAAATGTTTTGACTAAAATGTTACGTTCATGCAAGAATCTTTGAATTTTGAACACTGTGTCTCTCTCAACTCCCTGGATAAATTGGCAGCGACGGTCTACCTCAATTTCTTCGTCACCCATAAAATATATTTGTAAAAATTTATGCTGTTCGTTTTCAGCTGGAAAAAGTGAACCTATTCTATGATAAATTTGCCCTTGCACCGTAAATGTAGGCGAAAATCCCGGCATTATTATTTCCTGGTCAACTCTGAAGGACGTCATTTGAAAGCATGAGTTATATTTCCGGATCCTGTTTAAAAAGCGCCGTGACTCATTAGCATCATATAAAAAGAGAGTTTTCAAAGGTTCTTCTGGTTCCCCAAGTAACGGAAGAGACACTTTGCCATTGGAACAGCACATGCCTGAGGTCTCATCTTTCCATTTTAAAGCGCTGCAAAATCGACACGCCTTGTCCATCAGTCCGATAACAACTAACCTGTGATTTTTATAATCAATCAACGGATCATAATTGAATGCTGCGTCATTAAAACCGACCAATTGTTTTTTGAAAATTTTGTCGACGTTCAGCTTGAGCTGTGCATTTGCATCTCTTCGCGCCTGTGTCTGTTCTGGTGTTTCAGATGCCCTTATAGTAGATTGACGTTCAGCTTGCTCAATGAGTCTGTGTTGAGTTTCATCAGGTGTTTCGCGGCTCTTAAGGCGGCCTGACGTTCCGCTTGTTCGAATAGCCTTTGCTGACTTTGAGCAGGTGTTTCAGTAGCTCTTAAAGCAGATTGACGCTCTGCCTGTTCAAGACGCCTTTGCTGACTTTGATCAGGTGTTTCAGTAGCTCTTAAAGTAGCTTGACGCTCTGCCTGTTCAAGACGCCTTTGCTGACTTTGAGCAGGTGTTTCAGTAGCTCTTAAAGTAGCTTGACGCTCTGGCTGTTCAAGACGCCTTCGCTGACTTTGAGAAGACATAGACATAGACATGCATTTATTCAGCAACTTACACTCATACAGTTTTGATACAGAAAATAAAATGATACATAAAAACATCAAAGATAAAAGTAAATAAGAAAAAACAGACATAAAATTATCCGATTGCTTGAGTGATGTGATGCTGAAAGGAGCACTGACTCAACATAATGCTATCGCAGAATTGCGGTAGCGTTGGTTTTCAGCAATGCCCATTGAGGTTGGACTCGCCCGCGAGGATAGTGTGTACGCTTTATTTCTATTTTCGAGAAAGATGTTATCAAAATAATAAAATAAAATAATGGAAATGAAAAATGATGGGAACTTTATTTATGCTGTAGGTATATATAAATGTATATAATAAAATAATATAATGAGTATTTACTATAAAACAATGGAGATATTTATATTATGCTATGAAAATAAAATAAAATAAAATAAAATGCAGCTATTTTATCCGCCCTAAAAGTTAAACTGACAAAAGTATTCTTTTACTTTTACTTTGAAAAGGCTGATGGTATTTAGTTGACGGATAGGTGGGGGCAAGTTGTTCCAGCATTTAGTAGCTGCATATCGGAAACTACCGCGGAATGCTGCCGTTGTGTGTTTTGGTATTGAAAGGACACTTGATTTTGTTCGAATGTTCTTAAAATTACCGTCCTTGCGCCATTTTAGTTTTTCTAACAGATACCCGGGCTTTTTGTTTTGAAAGACACCGAACATTAGTGTTGCCAAATGTAGCGCTCTTAATTGGGACATTCTTAATAACTTTGATTTGTTTAAATAGGGACTAACGTGAGTTCGTGGGGAATGTGGTATATATATATCTGCACAAGCATTTTGGATCCTCTGAATTATTCGGTCAGTTTTCGAAAGTAGCCTTGGTCCATATACCGTATCGGCATAGTTTAGCCTGGAGAGTACAAGGAGTTACAAAGCTTAACGCGCAGATCTTCACCAAAAGTCACGTATTCGGTATAACACTTTTAGTCTGTAAAAGCAATTACGTGCGATCTCGAGCACGTGTCTCTCAAAGCGAAGCGTCATCCATCAGCAACCCCAGATTCTTGGCTTCAGTCACACGATTAACCTTCTCCCCGAGGACAAACAAATCAGGATTATTTGCAACTATTCGATTTATCTGTCGCTTTGATCCCAATACTATGTATTTTGATTTTGCTGGATTGAGTACAAGAGTGTTGGCTTCTGACCACTGGGCGATTTTCGTTAGATCTCTATTTAAATTATTAACAGCCCAGTTAGTTTGACTTGGTACAAAGGAAAGATATACCTGCAAATCGTCTGTATACATATGATATTTACAGTTCTGAATGACTGTACTAATATCTGCTATATACAGTATGAATAAAGAGGGCCTAGTATGGATCCTTGGGGAACTCCTCTCGTTACAGGACAAGGATTTGATAGAGAATGTGTACCATCTTTTTTAATTATTTTAACCAACTGCATGCGATCATTTAGATAACTGGAGAACCACTTGATTGCGGTCGGATCGAATCCATGATAGGAAAGCTTGGACAATAATAATTCGATATTTAGAGAATCGAAAGCCCGTGAGAGATCAAGGAGTTCCATAATTGTTCCTTCACCTTTATCTTGAAATGCTAAAATATTGTCCACTACGACTAATAGTGCTGTTGTCGTGCTGTGATGCTTTCTAAAACCAGACTGCAGTTTCGGTAGTATGTGATTACTCTCCAAGTACGCTTCAAGCTTTGTACATGCTACTTTTTCAGAATTTTCGACAAACAGGGTAGGATGCTGATAGGGCGCAGGTCTTTGAAATTTATAATGCTATTGGTTTTTGGAATTGGTGTAACCAAAGCGGTTTTCCAGACGTCAGGGAAATAAGACGTGGTTATCGATCTGTTTACTATCGAGGTGATTACTTTTAGCGTGTAAGGAAGTGTTAAAAGAACCATATCCAGGTATATGCCGTCAGCGCCCAAAGCGTTTGACTTAAGTGACTTAATTATTTTGACTATCGTGTTTTCGTCTGTAATACTTAACTTAAATGTTGAAGAGCAGAATCGATGGGAGTTAAAGAAAATATGTTCAGAATCGGGAGCTGAATCATTTCCAGGTATAGTGCAAAAGTGAGAATTAATCAAATCCGGATCATTTAGTTGGTCAGGAATTGCATAGTCTCTAGATTTTTCTGATATGTTTATTGTCCGTTTAAGATTGTTCCAAAGAGCTTTAGAATTAGTTAAGTTGCGGTTTCTATGTTGATTAAAATATGCCTGTTTTTCGCGATATAAAGCTGAGTTTACAGCATGTTTAAGTTCTTTGTAATAACTTTTATGCTTCTCTAGTCTAGTAAAGCGGAAACGATTATGTGCTTCGTTCCGCAGTCTCATCATTTCGCGAATAGTAAAGGTAATCCATGGATATGTACGCTCCTTTACTTGCTTAAGCTTTAGTGGCGCGAATTGGTCGAACAGGCTTAACACTGTTAAATTGAATTGAGTAACCATATCATTTACATGAGGTAATTGAGCCATAGATTCCCAGTCGATCTTTTCCATTTCGAAATTAAAACTATCACGATTTATGTCTTTCACTGGGCGATACATGAACTGAATTGGTTGACATTTTGGCTTATTGATTTTAAGGTTACATGTTAAGAAAGCATGATTACTTAGAGTTGGTATATAGTCGACGGTTACGTTAGAGATTGGTAGGTCGGCGCATATTAAATCAATTAATGTAGCACTGTTAGGAGTAAAATGTAGGTTCCTCTACATATTGGGTTAAATTTAGGCATTTTGTAAAATTGTCAAATTTATGAGTATTGTTGTCAGTTACCAGTAAATTTATATTAAAGTCACCCAAGAGCACAATATTATCGCGACGGGCAAAAGATGATACTGAATCAGTAAGCGTCAAAAATATGTCTACGTCAAGCCATGGTGGTCGATAAGGTACCTATTATCAGATTTATGCCGTTAACGGTTAAATTAAGCCACATTTGTTCAACTGATATTGCGGCAGGAAATACACACGGTTTTACGGCGAGATCATGACGTACATAGAATCCAACCCCACCGCCACGTGCGCGCGTGGTACTTGAACGCGGAATATGACGCAAGCGGTAACCGGGGATAGATGGTGCGCGACCTTGTTCTCCACTACGTAGCCAGGTCTCGTTTATAGCCATGATATCAACATCATGCTGCATCATTGCCACAATGAAGTCTTCATGCCTTGTACCCAAAGAACCCGGATTTAAAAAACCAACCTTCAGCTTTTGATTTTTAGGCGCCATTTTGCACAGAGAGCATAATATATATGTGAACATAAGGACACGAGCAACTTGAGTATATGCATATAAACATACATACACATACATATACATACACACTCATATACACACATATACACAAACACAGCAGCACCGTAGCTATAGCTATAGCCGTGTAACAAATCAAATTTGGTGTTATCTAATATTTTGCTAAAGAGTTGAATATCATAATTTAAATAGTTAGTGTAATTAAATATCGGTGTTGTATAATATATTAAACAGTTGTATATGATATAAGTTATTATGATAAAATAGGATATTATAAAATATGGGCAAAAATAAAGAGAGCATTTTAAACCGGAAAATATGAAACGTATAACATCTGTAATGTATATATATACAAAATAATATGCATTATGTATCATCAGCGTCACAGCACTTACTAATAATTTGTTCAATAATATTAAAAAGTACAGTACAGTATAATTATAATTAAGCGACATAAGCGAATACATGACAAAACGAGTAGGGCATAGAAATATTAATCTAAAAATCATTTTCGAAAATTTTGCTAAATTTAAAAGAGCCAATAGTTTAAAAAATAGGTTAAGCAAACAGTTAAAAAAACAATATGAAAGCAAAAGCTCCAAGTCTAGCCAACCACCGGTTCGCCAAAAAACTTGACAAGATCGATTTCACATCGTATTCTGCGTGCCTCCGTCTTCTGATCTCGTCTCGCGTAAATGCGACCGTCTCGTGTCCACGAAGAAGGTGTTTCAGAAGCTCTTAAAGTAGCTTGACGCTCTGCCTGTTCAAGACGCCTTTCCTGACTTTGAGAAGGTGTTTCGGAAGCTCTTAAAGCAGCCTGACGCTCTGTCTGTTCAAGACGCCTTTTCTGACGTTGAGAAGGTGTCTCAGATGCTCTAAAAGCAGCCTGACGCTCTGCTTGTTCTTGCCTTCTTAGTTCAGCATCTTCTAAAGATTCTAGCGATCGAGCTAATCTTTTCGCTTGTCTTTGAGAAGATACTCTTGATAGGCTGTACTTACGTTTGCGAGGCATTATGAAGTAAGAAAAACCTATTTATAAAAAACGTTAAAATACCTAAAGGAATTAAATTTCCTTTTAAATATTTTTTAGCAAACTAAATATCTAAAAGGAATAAATATTCCTTTAAATATTTTTAAAATCAAAACAACAAAACCAATTCAAGACACAACACGAATCCGAAAACGATAGCCAAAAAAATCGAATCAACTTAAACCAAATCACAAAACAAATCGCAGAAAACCGAAATCGAAAGCAGTAGTCAATATAAATATAACCAACGAAAAAAGAAGTAAGTGTATAGGTACCGTATACACTATCTATACTATTAATATTCCTTTGAAATATTGTTAAACAACCTAAAACAACGAAAACCAATTCACGATTCTAAATAAACAAAATCCAAAATCAAAGCCAGAGTCTAAATATGTATAAGGAATACCAACCAAATCAACAAAACCGATCCAAGAAAATACACAAATCCGAAAAGCCTAATCCTATCAGCCAATATAAATCCATTTATAGTATTAGTATGGATTCAACCTTAACCAAATCACAAAGCAAATAACAAACAACCGAAATCGAAAGCAGGTAGTCCAAAAAGCTACGAAATAGAAACAATTTAAGCGTATAGGTACCGTATGCACTATAAGTTGACGCGCGGCTCAACGGCGGAGTTAAGTACATGTCAGGAAACATTTTGTTACCGCGTTTTAAAAACCTAGTGACGACATCTAGCGGAATCAATTTATAATATATACAATATGTAATATTATAAACTACGTATACGTTAGTTAATAAGAACTCTCAAAAAATATTTTTTTCTTATAATTTTGCACAATTTTTCTTATTATAATACCGATTCATTCATAACCACATATAAAAACTGTATTCATTTCCGTTCAATAAATATTACTAAGGCTTATTAATAAGGCTTACTAAGAACTGTTTCTACCATTGTTAAGTAATAGTTAAGGGTGAAAGCGTGACAGGTGGTGATAGTATTTCTGATCCATACTTATAATCACGCCTGTAACCCTTGCGGGTTAGGCAGAGCATCAACGGATTACTTAATATCGTCTGCGAGGTTATCGCCTATTCTGTGAATTACGATGCACCAAAACGTTTGAAGAAAATCAGCTGGTGAATTTTATGTTTTTTATCGCTCTCTTCCCGGTCCTGCGTGGAAAAATACAGATCCATACATTTTTTATCTTAATTTTGGTAAAAAGACATAATAATCCAGATATTCTGACCTTCTGTGTTCGTCCATCGTACCGTCGTCCGTCTTGTAGAATCACGGTGGCGCCACCTAGCTGAATTTAATTTTGCAACATATTCGATTTTCCCACGGGAATGAGACGTTTTTCCGCGGAAAAAAGTAGCCTATGTCACTCTACAGCCACCGAACTATCCCCATACAAAAAATCATGCCATGCCGACGCTCTGTTGCGACGTGAAAGAAGGACAAACAAACAAACAAACAAACAAACACACTTTCGCATTTATAATATTAAGTATGGATGTTTAGTTTTTTTAATGTAAATAAATTGCTCCATAAAAATCAGTTTGGATTTACAAGGGATCGCTCGACATTTACAAGGGATCGACGACTGTTGAGCTAATCAAACATATTTTCTGTGCATGGGAGAATTCAGAAGATTCTTTGGGTATATTTTGTGATCTTTCTAAGGCTTGCGACTGTGTTAACCATGAGACATTAATCGGGAAGCTACATCATTATGGTGTAAAAAACATAGCGCTTAAATTTTTACGTCAGATCTAAATAATAGAACGCAAACAGTTGTTATTAATGGGAGCAGTTCTTGCGGATCGATAGTACCTATGGGTGTTCCTCAGGGCTCAATTCTTGGCCCTTTTCTGTTCTTAATTTATATTAATGACTTACCTTACTTGGTAGAGAATAACCATGACATAGTATTATTTGCTGATGATACTTCGTTGATTTTCCGACTTAAAAGGCAATTATTGAAATATGACGAAGTTAATAATCCTATATCAAAAGTAGTACACTGGTTTAACGTCAATAACTTGCTTTTGAACGGTAATAAAACGAAAGGTATTAAATTCACCACACCTGTGTGCTTTGAAATGGGGAGGAGCTGGGCCTTGTTAAGTCCACTGTTTTTCTCGGAATTACAGTTGATGCGAAGTTTCTATGGGCCCCTCATTTATCTAAATTAGTTACCAAACTTAGTTCTGCAGCATTGCTGTAAAAAAGATTAGAGGCCACACATGTGTTGAAACAGCTAGATTACTTTATTTTAGTTATTTCCATAGCATAATGTCATATGGAATCTTGCTATGGGGTAATGCGACTGACATTGAAATCATCTTTCGTTTTGCAAAAGAGAGCCATGACAGCAATTTATAACCTAGGTTCGAAGGAATCCCTTAGAGAAAAATTTAAAGAAATAAATATATTAATTTCGGCCGCTCAACATATTGACGAAAATTTATAAAAACAAAAATAGTTTTATTAAAAATAGTGATGTACATTATGGAAATACCAGAAATAAGAACAAGTTAGTTATACCAGTTACTTGACTCCAAAGAATCAGTAATTCCTTTATGGGGCAATGTATACGCTTTTATAAGAAAATCCCAGAAATATGCAACCTTATCTATCAAAAGGTTTAAAATATTTATTAAGCAAAAATTGTCTAGTAAGGGTAATTATACTACTAAAGAGTACATGATTGGTAATAACTCCTGGATATGAAGTGATCGCTACCATGTTGTTTCTAAATGTTTTCATAACAATTGTATAAAATATTATATTGTAAATTGTGCTTTTAAAAAAATAGTCCCGCTGGGTTTCTTGCTGGTTCTTCACAGAACAGATTTTTTCCGAACCAGTGGTAAATTGAATAAAAATGATTATCTTATATTCAAGATGTATAATAAAAAGTTGGTTCTTTTCTGCACATTCGCCACGTAACCTGCTCTCATGGTTTCACTTTGACTCCGAGGAAATCCAGATAGATGGCAGCCCTAGTTTGGAAAAACCTTTTTAGATAAATTGGCAGAATCATTTTAACAATTTTAATTATTTTACATATTATTATTATTCCTAGCAACATATAATCATATTTTTGATGCATATGGCTCAAACCATACTTGTGGCAATCTATGGGGTAATCAATGTTTAGCAGTGAATTTTCACGTTCACGAATGTAGCAATAAATGTTCATTGCGAGTTTTAACGGGGACTCAACAGCAAACGGATTTACTCCAGTTGCTTTTGTCTTTTTGTTTTAATAATGGTTTGAATTGGATGTATAAGTTTTGTAATTTTTCATACTAAATGTCTGCGAATGTGAACTATTAGTGGGACCGATGAAACACCATCGTAATCAACTGACTGCTGAGTTAAGCTGTCTTCAAAAGTTCCCAAAAACTTCACAATTAGACGGATATGGTAAAGTATTTTGTTTACAAATTGTTATTGTATATCGTAGATATCAATAAAAAAAATAACTGATGGGGCTGTAATGATTAATGGTATTAATTACACCAACCACAAAAACATAGTTATTCAAATTTGAAAGATTAAGGCATTTTTACAGTGGCAGAAGCCCTATTAGATCATGTTATGTATATCATTTTAAAGAAAATTGTATGTAGATTTAGGGATTACTTGTTATTTTTAGAAGTCTCTCATACTTAAACATAAACTGAAAAAGGAGCCTCCGGGTCATTATTATTTGGTTAGTGGGTTGGATAATTTTTGCACACGGTCAAATTAATTTATTTTTGTACAATACGATTTTGCAGGTGTGACATTAGTTATATATATATTTATATATATTAGTTTCCTCAATTTTCCTCATTTACAATAATGTTCTTTTATTTTTGGCACCTATCACATTATTTCCACACGTCCCGGGTTGACTGGGAGTGAATGACAAAAGGCATTAAGTCCGCCTTTTGTAATCCTTTTAGTTAAGATGTACAATTAAGAATAAATAAAAAATACATGCGTGAGTGTCGTGGAACACTCGGTTGGAACGAAGTTCCTTTCGTAGTATATTATTATTGATAAACGTAGTATATTATTAATTAACAAATACAAATAAATTAATTACTAGCGTCTATTAAAATGAAGCGTCATTTAAAATATTTCTTTCACGGCAAGGTAAGAAAAAGTGCGATGGAGATGGATATTATTCCATCTCGCTCGCACTTGACGTGACGGAAAAATCTTACTTTTTCTCGCCTAGCCCCCATCCATCAAATTCGTACCGTGTAATAAGGAACTTCGTTCCAATAAATTAAATAAAAACCAGTAATAATTATAAACATACATTTATTAATATTTCACTTATTTGTTTATTGAAAACAAAATTATCTGGGATTTTGTGCTGTAATACAATTATTTAATACTTTAATGAGTATAATACTTTAATTTAAGGCACATTAGAGAAATTTGCTATCTTCGCCACTGAACTAAATTAAATTCAACAGTTCTTAAAAATACAATGCAAAGTGTGCTTTATCTCTTTGATATATAGTTCAAAGTACTTTATAGCATAAACGATATAAAACTGTCATATAAAAATATAATCTGACATATTATTACTTAGAAATCGTACATAGTTTTGGGCTCGTTGGCGCAGAACTCCTTTACTTTGGGCAGGGTAACGACGGACTCCTTAAGTTTCTTGAAGCTCGGGTACTTTTCGTCAAGGTCGGGCATTTGAAGCATCGTTTTTACATAGTCGTACACACCGGCGAACACAAAATCGGCCCATGTAAGCTGTAACAGTGATTTTTTTGGTTCAGCAGCTTTATCAGCATCATCATAAGCATTATATAATGGGTTCGGTTGTTTTGTGACTGACTCCTTATCTTTAACAATATTTTAACGTGTTTTATAACGTGTCTCCTATAATAATAACAATGAACCATCTGTGCAGTACAGGATTATAGTGCACGAGTGTGTGCACAAGTACAGATGCAGCCTCTATTCCCTCACTCTCACAGTACGATGACACGGTACTCCCAACACGACCGTAAAGAAATCAGGCGCAGGACCATCAGATTTTACGTGATTTTCGAGCCACGGTGGTGAAACACCACCAATATCCTGACTCCGGGCTGCTAGCTAATGAGAATTTCTTGGCAGAAAACCCCAATAGCTGATTTTAGGCCCAACTCGGAATGCGAATCTGGGATCAGCAGTACTTATGACCACTAGACCAACGAAGAAGTCAATATATTAATACCCTATATTAAACCGACACGGACAAGGGTAAGTTAAATTTGTGTGTACACTAAAGTCACTAAAACATTTCCTGCGCAGTTATGTTCAGAAAGTAGTCTGAAGTAGTAGCTGTGGTTATGGTTAAACTACCAGAAAACATAATAAAAATAAAAAATAAATATTTAATGTTTGTACTTGTGCAATTTATGTCTTTAACCTGTAGAGAAAAAAATCCTAGTTTGTGGATAAAGTTTTTAAAATGGTTGATCCTTCGAGCCGGAGCTAAGGTAAAAGGGGGATAGTGATTGCAAACTTTCTATTTTACTATTTTTTCTATTATACGTGTCGTAAGAGGCAACAGGGGAAACAGGAGATGGGCAGCAGCATCTTCCCGATAACAAATAAAATTATAAGAAACTAAGGTTGCCAAACTATGGCAGCTATTGCAAAATCACATATGAGGCAATATATGCATGCATGCCTTTGAAGCTTCTGCATGCCTTTTCTTAAGCTAAGTTTCTCTTTACCATCTTCAACTACATGAGCAGGTGGAATAGTTGTAGTAGCACTGGTTTATAATAGTATGTAAAAAACATTAAAAATGATACATAAAAATTTCATGAGCGGTAGAAATTGGTAACAACGGTGCTTTGAATTTATTAATATTTTTGGTTAACCATCAATATTACACAGCTCAATAAGTTTCGATCTTGACATAAGACTAATTGATTAGTTCTGTTATACGAATTTTCGACATCTTACCAGGGGCCACTTTGCAAAAAAAACTCGATACTTTTGAAACATACCAAAGTGAAGCAGTTATGTAAAAACCCAATATTAACAAAGATGTGTAGGTTCAGCAGTGAGCAGCAGCTCAATAACAAGGGCCAACAAAGACAACAATTTAAAATAATGCAGTCCCCAGTCAAGGTAACTGCAGGTTGCTAATGAAGCAGCTATAAATTACAAAAACAAAATTCAATTGACTGATGAAATAATTACTTTTCCAAGAGCAAGATGGCCGTTGTTCTGCTCAATTATTTCATTCAGTTTTTTTAACATGATGGGGTATAGGTTCTTAGTGAAGTCCTCATGTTTCTTCGCTTTGACTGCCTCGTCCGACTCGTAGTGGACCACTGCAGCCTCTGGAAGTAAAACGACGAGTTAAAGTTAATCCGCCTGAATACTGTACACTGCCACTTTTTGTTATACATATTGTCGTATCATGGCTACTACGTTTTTTCATCATAATTAACGCAAAAAAAATATGAGTTCCTGCTGAAATTAGATCTACAAAAATAATTTGTTAAATTACTGGAAGTCGAGGATGTTATTCAGACCGTTTGTAAGTCTAAGTAGTTGAAGCGGTGTTTTTTTCGAAAGTACCATCATTAAAAGTATCTCCACTTAATGGTCCTCTATACCTTTTTCGAGATTTTAAGAGCTTTTAGCCCCTCGTTTTACTAAGTATCTGAGTAGGTATCACTCTACCTACCTGCCCAACAGCCTGTAAATATACCGGAACACAGTAGTGTAAGCACTGCTATTTGGTATTTAGTAGGGTAGTTCCTACTAGGGGTGGGCGTTGGGACGACGAACCGCTAACAAAGACCGTTTTGTGTTCTGCGACGATGAAACCGTTTTACGTCCTGGGTTCAAACAGTCTTCGTTGCACAAACCAGTCTTCGAATTACTTGGTGCGATTTTTTATTTTACGCCTATGAAAATACAGTCGAGAACGCAATGATTCAACTATCTATCTTATTCCTCGCGTCGTTGTCCTTAACGTTCGTCTTTGGTTCCGCGTTCGTTTACAAACGTAGACAGACAAAACAGTCCTTACCTAATTGTAAGAAACTGCAACCATTTCACTCGACGAAAACGCATTTCTATTCCATATTCAATAAGTTTCGTCCTATAAGCCGTCTTCAAACCTGTTGCAACGAAGACCGTTTTCTGCAACCGTTTTCGTCGTCGGGAAAACGGTTGCGTTTCGTCCGTCAAAAATTCGACAACGACCCACCACTAGTTCCTACCCAGACAGACTCCTAGGTAGAAAAGTCCTAACACCTAGTTATGAACACATGATTAATTTTGTCTCGTTTTCTCGCTTTAGCAGTTTTTTGTTTTTCGATGTATACGCTTTTACAACAAAATTCCAGAAAATATACAAAATTTGACCTGCTCAAAGTTCTAAAACTTTATTAAACTAAGTTTGTATAAAAAGGGTTATTATAATATTAAGGAATTTATGGATTATAATAACACCTGGGAATGAGGTGAACCCACCGAGGTGAACCAAGCTATTTCTAATTTGTTTTATGTTGCTAATTGTATAACATACATGATTGTAAGCTGTAATTTTTTTAAGCCCTTGCTGGTTCTTCCTAGGACAGCTTTTTTCCGTACCAGTGGTAAATTAAACATAAGAGTAAATATCAATATTAAGTATTATTATTAAATAAAAAGAGTTTCTGTTTCTTTCATAACACTGGTTCCTCCCAGGACAGTTTTTTCCGAATCAGTGGTAAATTAAACAAAAGAGTAACTTCCAATCAGATAATCTTTAATGAATAAAAAAGTTTCCGTTTCTTTCATAACAAAAACTACCAAATCTAATTATCATTTGGTGAATACTAATAAGAACTTGATGTTGTACACGACCGCGCGCGCGTCCACGCCCATTTAAGTTATCAATTCTTACATTCCATTTTATCTACTCATATCGTTATAATTACAAGGCCGATAGAACAACGCATATTTATTCTAGATAGCGCTTGTATGATAAGAGATAAGATTAAATGGAAACAAAAAACCAAATAAAACTTAGATTAATATCAGGTGTCCAGATATCAATAGATAATCTTGACATAACTTATGGCGGAACAAATGGCCATTTCAAAAAAATACCGAAAAAATATATATCCAGTAATATTTAACCTTTTTTACATTCATTTATATCAGGATCATGAATGAATGAATGAATTCCCATCATTGTTTTTTTTGTGCTGTTATAACATTTTAGTTTAACTGAGTCGTCGATAGATAATTGGTAAATAGTAAATAATATGACTAGATAAAATATCAGGATCCGATGAAACCGCCATTACGTATGTATGAGAAAATTGAAAAATAAATTATACAAAAAAAAGTTATTAACACGTACGTATCGTGGGCAATTTTTTAATTCCCTTGCTATAGAAATCTACTCCACGAGAATCGATGAACTCTTTAAATAAGTTATGAGAAACTATGTACTTAATCCAGAAGTAATGGAAATGCTCACAGTTAAGGAACTCCTTCATATTATTAAAGACTAGCTGCACCAATTGTCAAAAGTCAATGCGTCAATTGAAAAAGTCGCAAGCGACTTCGTTCGCGTGGACAAATGCCGATTCTAACTCTTTTACCAAGAAAAAGTTTCTTTATCTCTGAACAAGTCCAAAGGTTTGAGTGTAAAAAAAATTGCCTGTAAAAGTCATGACTTTTATAGGTAATTTTTTTTACACCTTGGGTTACAATATAGGAGTTTTCTTAAGGATCCCTAACTTTTGAAAACAGTTTAGTAGTTTTAGAGTTTATCCATTACAAACAAAAAAAACAAATCTTTTCTCTTTATTATATTACAGTATAGATATATGCCTTAGCAATTAACTATAGCCCTAGGAGTGACCACAATAGGTCATGTTGCTTACAGTGCTACTGGTCTTGCTAGACCTGCATAGCTACTCACACAAAACAATACACTTACTAGCTCTGATATCGTGGAGGAAGTCGACGTTCTGGTCTATAATCAGGTCCTCTTCGATGTTGGAGCCAGCGAGTCCGTACTTGTGACCGAGGTAGCGACAGATGGCGTTACTTTGCGCGTACTGCTTGCCATCGATCTCAAGTATGGGCATTTGACCAAACGGGGTTTCTGTAGACAAAAACTCTTGTTATAATGAGATACACTGGAATTATGATAGAATGGGACATCTACGTCAAGTAGCTTAAAATGAAGAAAAAATCATTAAGTATTGGTTGTTGACCCAAGGCAATCCTTCACAAGGCTATGGCCCACAAACACCTAACTCTATCCGTGGTTTGAAATCAAAATATAAATGTGTTGTGATGGATTGTGATGTCCCTGAGAACCAATAGGGACTACCTCGTTATCTTTTAATTGCTGGCTGAGTAACTCTAAGCCATATCATTGGTGCCCACGTTGCACTGGTTGCGAACTTTATTCAGACTTTAACCAGATTTATACACCAGGTAAATGCTGCCCTGCTAAATATCAGATTATTTAGACATCTGGATTGTAATTGCCACCAACATTCATAAATACATACATATTATATAGGTCAAGCTACTAATAGCATTTAAAAAAAGAATAGCTTAGTTTAGTGTATGCAGATCTGTTCTTGTACTATATTATATCCTACACAGTTGACAGCTTATGTAAGATGACAAAGTAATCGAAATACGTTTTTCTTTTTGAAACATTGGTGAAATAAATTACAAATATTTTAATTATAAAGAAAAGTAATAAAATGCTTCCATAATCACATATGATATCTAATATTTCCTTATATTATATCACTTTTTCACGTGTTAATATCGCGATAAGTTCCATATAACTCAATTTGTATCTAGTGCCTTCTACAAAAAAAACGGTTTAAATAAAACTGTTAGAAAAAAGAAACAAATAACATAAAGGAAAATTAATAAACAAAAATCATATAAGTAACATAATACAAAAGTATCACATAATATTATACGCCTAAAATATATTTTACATTCTGTAATTTATGGATACATATACTACGTAGGATGGCAAGTAATAAAAATGGTAAAGATATTTCTGTGGAATCTCTGTTCAGCATTAGACTCAAAATAAGGCTTTCAGATAATGTCAAAGCTGATGCCATAACACCCCGTGCCATGGTCGAAAATTTGCCAATAGATCATCGAAAGTTCATCAACTCTAAAAAAAAGTAAAGCCACCTTCAAAAAACTAACTTAGTAAGATGGCTGTCTGGGTAGATACCACTCTCATACCTATTATATTTCTACCGCAAGCAGTGACTGCACTGCTGTATTTTTTGTTTGAAGTTGGTTGCAATGTCTATGGGCTACAGTAGCCACTTACCATCAGATGGATGGTGTAGAACAAGAGTGACCGACATAGCCCAACGGATTAGTAAGCTGAAGTGGCAATGGCCGGGCCATATAGCTCGAAAAACCGACAACCGATGGGGAAAAAGGTTCTCGAGTGGCAGCCTCGTACCGATAGGCAAAGAGTAGGGCGACCCCCCACTAGATGGAGTGACGACCTGGTAGTACATGCAGGAAGTCGATGGATGCAGGTGGCTCAGGACCATGCTTTGTGGCATTCCTTGGGGGAGGCCTATGTTCAGCAGTGGACTTGTGAAGGCTGTAATGATGATGATGTTGAGAGATGATGAGTTTGCTTATCCCTTGTCTAAGATGTAATGCCTCAATACTGGCTCTCTAAAGCCTTCCGACCCAGATAAATTCCTAGGTAGAAAAAGAGTTCAAGGACCTAGTAAAATGAAAAACAACTCAAATATTATAATACAACATGGGTTATATATAACACAACTCAAGATATTCAAAAATAATAATGTCCTCCAGGCCAAATTTCGGTCACGGCGGCCAGCCGCAATGCAGGCTAGTCATCGGCGCAGGACAGAATTATAGTGCCCAAGTCTACGCGCAAGCACGGGTGCACACTCTATTCTCTTACTCCCATAGTCCGATGGGACGGTAAACCGTCACAACAGGAGAGAGATCAGGCACAGGACCAACTGCTTTACGTGCTTTCCGAGGAACGGGGTTGAGACAACACCAACTTCCTGACTCCGGGCAGTCACTGAGAATTTTTTGACAGAAAAAGTCAATAACTGATTTTTTTTGGCCCATCCCGAAATTCGAACCCGCAACCTCATGATCAGCAGTCGCATTTACAACCACTAGACCAACGATGCAGTCATACATATTCAAACATTATAATGATATAGACATCAACCTCCTGCTCACAAACAGACAAGGATCTGACAGCTAACAGACTTACCAAGTTGGTGATAAGGAGCATTATTACGAATGTAACTGTACCAGCTTTTGAAAAGCCTTTATCTAAAAGGAGACTGTAAGTGGCTAAAGCCGTTACAGCCTATCAAAAGTCCACTGCTGAACGTAGGCCTCCCTCATAGATTTCCTCATAAGGGGGATATTTGCCATAGTTGCCACTCCTGACATGCGGGTGGGCAACTGCAGTTTATTTAGTTGTTAATAGGAAGATGCTACTGCCCATCTCCTTGTTTGTTTCCCCTCTATGGTGTGGATATTCTTACACCACCACTATATAGTTAATAATTAATTAAATAACAAAATAGTCTAATGTCTATTTATTGGAAGCACATAAAAATCTTCATATTTTAATACTCACTTGGCTTCAATTCTGCCCATTCTTCCATACTGACACGTTTGTCTTCAAACTCTTCACCTGCATAAGCTAGTAGCAAACGGCACGATTCACCGAGAGCTTTAAGGTTGAAGTAGTAAAACTTGGTCTTCGGCATTTTCCTATACAAAAAACTTTTCTTTTTAATGTAATAAGACCATTGAGTTATAATGTACTACATACTAGAGGAGACGCCTAAACTCGATTGTTTGTAACCATTGAGTTATAATGTACTACATACCATTATAACTCAATGAATAAGACTGAGTTCTTTTAACATAAAAGTGGTTAGCGCAGCCTATGCACAAATAGTGTTTAGAATATTTTCCTCTATTTCTTACCTTATTAACTATATTCATGATTTTATCATTTTTCCCAGCGATACTTTTGAGCAATAACTTTAAAAAATATAAGATATAGAATAAAATTTGTTAATTTCATTATAACAATGTTAATAAAACCCAAGTTTTTTCAATATTGCCACTTTAGTAAATCTGTCACCTCAACTGTTCATAGCTCCACTTAGGTTCAGTACATTTGGCTACACTTAGGTTGACTAGAACAAATGGTAAAATTAAAAATTTTGTACAACCGACTTCAATATAAATAAAATGAGAACATTGTCAATGTAGTGCAAGTCAATTAAATATGAATTATTAAGAATAACTCGAAAACTACTGGTCAAATCTTGATGAAATTTATATGGAACCACATGAGAAGCACCAGCTTTCAAATAAAAAAGAATCATCAAAATCGGTTCACCCAGAAAAAGATTCTTAGGTTAACATAAAAAATATAGTCCAATTGAGAACCTCCTTTTTTGAAGTCGGTTGAGAAGAATCCGCCAACCATCTGTTCTTTAAATGCCCTAATTTTACATGTTCTTCTACAATATTCATTTTTCATCATTTTCATATCCTGCGTAACTATTTCATTTCCATGTTTCATCATTTTCATATATATCTAACTATATCCCATATTTGTTGTCCCTGGTATTTACTCCCTTTGTTAATATTTTATGTAATTATATTCCATTCATATAATATTAAGTCATAATTTTATCAATTGATTTTAGTGATGGTTATTAAAAAAAAATTGTGGGTTTGTCTTTTTTGTAAATGGGTTTGGATTTTATATTTTTTACTTTGTCCTTGTATTTTATATAAGTTTTGCCAGCGACTTCGTCCGCCTAGAACTTTAACAAAAAACCTGCAGATATATAGTAAGTGGTTTTTAAAAAAGTAGTTCCTGTAAAAGTAGTTCAATTATTGAAACTACACTCTAATCTCGGTTTTTTTCTATAACTTGATAACCTTGTGATGGCACATGGATATATCGGTCTGAGATAAAAATTAAAGATTTTTCGCGTTAAAGATGTCTATCATATCAATGTTAAAATGGTCGAAATCGACTTTGTATCTAAACGATAACACATAGAAGATTTTTTTGTTGGGTTTCTACTTTCTCTTATGTTTCACCTTCCAAATAATTCCCTGTTCCCTGAGATTTTATTCCTAATTCTTACGCCACTTGAGTACTTCCCCTAATAAACTACAAAACGCTATTAGTCCTAAACTGAATCTTATAATTAATGAATTTATAATTAACACAAACAAAGCAACCGGTTTTAGTAAATTTTGTTGTGCAAGTGTTTTTATTCGGCAAACATGTTAGAAAATCTAGGAAACAACTTTCATTATCTAATATGTTAACAATATTCATATAATCTGAAATAAAAATAGAAAAGTAATTAACAACTTACTGTTTTTTATGTACACGATCTTTCAAGTCAGACACAAACAATCAAACACACTTGCAGTGCAGCAGGCAGCCAGGCAGCCAAAGAGAATATAATCATTATATTCTCTTTGAATATAATTATAATCACTTATATATGTTCTGTGATAAATCACTACGTTTACAGGCAGCCACCAAAGAGTATAATAAGCATAGATTACTGTATATATACTAGAGATAGATGCGCAACCTAATTTTCGTTATTGCGTTGTGCTTTGCCCAACAGATGGCGCTAAATTAAAAGTGCTTTAAGCTCGCCCTTTATTTGCACTTAACAATTTTTATTTTATATACAACGATTAATTACATTGCAGCACTTGTGCACAAGTGCTGCAATGTAATTAATAGTTGTTTATGTTTCTTGTGCTAATTGCATAAAATAAAACCTATTACAAAAAATAAAAACCGGTTATTTTTAAAATGTTTATTGTTTAAAAATTCTTTGCTTAGTTCTTTGCTTAGTTATTGATTAACATTAAATGTGTGTTAAATTTAACAATATTTGAACAGTATAAATTGACTTCTTTATACAATGTCCCTACTGGTTAGTAAATATCTTATATTACAACGAATAGAATAGAATAAAATAATTTTTATATTGTTACAATATAGATTATTACATAATACTTATTGAGTAATTTTTTATTTACCACTGGTTCGGGAAATACCTGTCCTGGAAAGAACCAGCAAGAAACCCAGCGGGACTTTTTTTAAACATATTTCACTTTACAATAATTTTCTTTGTGCACTTTAAATAAATTTTCATAGAACCAGCACGGTGGCGATCACCTCATTCCCATGGGTTATTTTCATTTATATATTATTGGATATTATAATAACACTTTTTGTACATTTTTCCTTTAATAAAACATTTACACTTGTTTATTGACAAATTTTGTACATTTTCTGGGATTTAGTTGTAAAAGCGTATACATTGCCCCATAAATGAATTACCAATTCTGTTGAGTCTAGTAACTGGTATTACAAGCTTATGTTTTCCTAGCATTTAAAGTATGAACATCTTTATTCTTATCAAAGCTTTATGTTTTAATGTACATACATCACGTTTATATAAATAAATATTTTTTAATAAATATCAAATTTTAATTTTTAACATGACAAACAAAAAAGTATGGACCCTTATCATCAATTTGTTGATCAAAATAATTGTACATAGTTCAGACCCTCAAAGATGGCCTAAGAGCTGGTGCAATAATATAAATAAAATATTAAAAGGCAGACATATTAAAATCAATAATGATAAAATAAAACACAATAATGACAAGTTGCAAAATCGTTAGAATACCTTCTAATAATTAATAAAATAAAACCTTGATTAATTATTAGAAGGTATTCTAACGATTTGCACTATTGAAAGATAATAATTTATAAAATTGTGCTGTGTATTTTGTAGTAACAATAGTAATAAATTTAAAAAATGTTTTAATAACCTGAAATCAAGGCCAAATTATTATTTTAAAATACCAAAAATAGAAATGGTTATCTGTAAAAGCAAAAATTTTTCCATGACATCAAAATTAAGGTATCACCAAATATCTTATGTGATTAGTTATCTACTTTTATAAGTCCACAGTGCAGTGATCTTGAATTTGGTTTTACAAAATTTTTAAAGATCTTGTACGTTTTCTTATAGGAACCTCCATTAAAATAATCAAACAATTGATCAAACAGTAGAAGTATATCTGCTGCATCTTCACATTCTTGTGGCAGTAACTTCTTTTCTGCAAAGAAATAAAATGTTATGGTACTTTTTAAATAATAAGAAGCAATAAAATGTTAAATACAAGAGAGAATACAAGTAGATAAGTGATAAAGAGAGATATCTTAGAAAAAAATAATTTCAACATTGAATATTGTTTAACAAAGTATATATACGTCCCCGTGTAGTGGCGGGTAAGAATACCCACTACCCCATATCTTCCCGTGGGTGTCGTAAGAGGCGACAAAGGAAACTGATACAGAAGATGGGCAGCAGCATCTTCTGATAAAAGCCAAAACAATAAAAACTGCGGTTGCCAACCCGCTCGCAAGCGTGGCAACTATGGCAATATACCCCATGAGCGACGACACAAAGAAACGGCCCCAGTCCCCGGCGGCCCCGCTATTCCTGGCTACGGTGGCGACCATGGTAACGGCGGGCAGGGGTGCTAAGAATCTCCGGTGGAGGTTCGGTTGCCACCTACGACGACTCGACCTGGCAACATATAACGCACGCACCCTGAGGACTGACGAGAAGATCCTGGAGCTGGAAGAAGAGATAGATAAGTTACGCTGGAATATAATAGGACTATCCGAGGTCCGAAGAGAGGGGGAGGACACGGTAATCCTCGAATCCGGCAACTTATTCTATCACCGGGACCATCTGTCCCAAGGAGGTGTCGGATTTATCGTCCACAAGTCTCTCGTTAACAACGTTGTAAAGATCGGGAGTGTGTCGACGAGGGTTGCGTACCTTATACTCAGAATCACCAAACGGTATTCGCTGAAGGTCATACAGGTTTACGCACCAACCTCGGCACACCCTGATGAGGAGGTGGAGGAAATGTATGAGGATATCTCTAGAGCCATGCATTCTCCAAAACCCACTATACGGTGTTAATGGGAGACTTCAACGCAAAACTAGGCACAAGAGAGAGCGGTGAGCTGAAAGTAGGAAATTCGGAATAGGGCAACGGAACCCATAATAGCAGCTGGCTGACTTATGGAGAGGGACTTTATGATGAACTCTTTCTTCCAAAAGCGGCCCCACAGAAAGTGGACCTGGTCGAGCCCCGACGGTTCGACAAAAATGAGATTGACTTCATTATGACGACCAGACGACAACTGTTCAGTGATGTCTCAGTGATCGCGAGGGTGAAAACTGGCAGCGATCACCGAATGGTGAGAGGCACACTGAACCTAAACGTTAAGTTGGAGAGGTCACGTCTAATGAAGTCAACGCCCGTCCCTCGTGCTCTAATCCAAAGTCCCAAAACTTTCAGCTCGAGTTACAAAATCGTTTTCAGTGCCTAGAATTTGGCAATGAAGTGGACGATATGAATGACAAGCTTGTGGAAACTGTCCATGCGGTCGGAGCTAAGTTCTGTAAGACCCGTCGCAGAAGAACACAAAACTCTCCGATCACACTTTAATCTCATGGTTGTTAGACGGGAGATGAAGCTGCAGTCTTCAGCAGATTTGACAGCATACAGGCAACTGAACAGACAGATCTCCAAATGCATGCGGCGGGATTTGCGCAACTCAATACAGCTCGTATTGAAGAAGCGATCGAGCGGAACCAGGGCTCCAAAGTCTTTGCCAGAGATCTGTCTGCCAGAAAGAGCCAACTGTCGAAGCTGAAGACCGATTGTGGCAGCATCGTTTCCGGGACACCTGAGATTTTGAGTGAGATTGAGAGGTTCTATGGGCAGCTGTACACGTCATCGTTGGAGCCACGCAAGTGTGAGTAACGATCCAAGAGCAAGTCTTATCCGACACTATTCCGATGATATCCCGGACGTCAGTCTGAGCGAGATTAGAATGGCTCCAGCACCTTAAAACGGCAAGGCCCCAGGCGAGGATGGAATTACAGCGGAGCTTCTGAAAGCGGTGAAAACCGGTACTTGAAGTCCTTCAGAAGCTCTTTAATTCCGTTCTCCATGGTGGTATTACACCGGAGGCGTGGAGCAGAAGTGCGGTGGTCTTGTTCTTCAAGAAAGGCGACAACGCTCTTGAAGAACTACAGACCGATTTCCTTCTGAGCCGCGTCTACGTGCTGTTTTCGAGTCATTACGAATCGTCTCGCATGCAGACTCGACAACTTCCAGCCTCCCGAACAAGCCGGTTTCCGAAAAGGCTTTAGCACCATAGACCACATACATACTCTTCGGCAAATTGTACAGAAGACCGACGAGTACAATCGCCACTTTGCCTTGCGTATGTGGACTATGAGAAAGCCTTTTATTCCGTCGAAATTTGGGCGGTGCTGCAGTCCCTTCAGCGGTGCCAAGTGGACTGTCGGTATGTCGAGGTGCTGAAGTGTTTGTACAGTAGGGCTACGATGACTATCCGAGTACAGAACCAGAGTACGAAACCTATCCAACTGCAGAGAGGTGTAAGACAGGGTGACGTAATATCCCCGAAACTCTTCACCGCTGCATCGGAAGACGTTTTCAAGCTACTGGACTGGAAAGGATATGGTATTAACATCAATGGCGAGTGCATCACTCACCTTCGATTTGCCGACGATATAGTCCTTATGGCAGAATCGCTGGAGGATCTAAGCACTATGCTCAATGACCTCAATAGTGTCTCCCAACGGATAGGTCTTAAGATGAACATGGACAAAACAAAAATCATGTTTAATGTCCATGTCACACCTATGCCGGTAGTTGTTGGGAGCACTAAGCTCGAAGTTGTTGACGAATATGTTTACCTGGGACATAATCGAGAGGTAAATCGACGGATTCAACTCGGCTGGGCAGCGTTCGGGAGATTACGACCCATCTTCTCGTCAGGCATACCTCAAAACCTCAAAACTAAATTGTACAACCAGTGCGTGTTGCCAGTGATGACATACGGAACTGAGACGTGGTCCTTCACTGCTGGCCGTATGAGGAAGCTCAAGGTCGCTCAGCGAGCTATGGAGAGCTATGCTCGGGGTTTCTCTGCGTGATAAACTTAGAAATGAGGATATCCGCAGTGAACCAGAGTAACCGACATAGCCCAAAGGATTAGTAAGCTGAAGTGGCAATGGGCCGGCCATAGCTCGAAGAACCGACAACCGATGGGGAAGAAAGGTTCTCGAGTGGCAGCCTCATACCGGCAGGCGAAGTATAGGGCGTCCCCACTAGATGGAGTGACGACCTGGTAAGACATGCAGGAAGTCAATGGATGCAGGTGGCTCGGGACCGTGCTTTGTGGCATTCCGTGGGGAGGCCTATGTTCAGCAGTGGACTTGTGAAGGGCTGTAATGAATGAATGAATGAATATACGTACTTGCACAAATCGTAGAGCTCCTTATACTCGTTGACTAAAAACTTGAGCTGCATGTTTCACCTTCATTTTGGGACATTTTTAAAATCATTATTTTGTTTAATATTTTCTTTATTTTTACATTACATTTTTACATCTTCTTTTAATCATTGTACCTGAAAAAAGTATGACAATCAGGTATGCATAGAGACCAGATGAAATAATGACAGCATAGACCAGATTGCATTGGAATCTCTTTTTTAATTAATGATTTTTAATTGCAACTTCTGCCTTATAATTATATAATATTTATTATGCAATATGCTATTAGAATGCTTTTGGAGCTGGCGCGGTGCTGCAGTACGCACAGGGATGTCTTTTGCATACCTTAGAATTGATAATACTGGTCCATATTACTATTCAGTTGAACTTGTATTTGGAATCTGTGAAAGATTAGTTATTATATTTAGCCTATCACATTTGTTAATTATCAAAGTTGTAACAAATGTCATGCTGTTTTTTTAAAAAAAAATTGAAGACAAACTTAGTCCAGAATTCAGACTACTATGGTAAATGCTAGAAAGAATATCTTTCATGATAGATTATATTAAAACCATCTAGTGCCAGAAGTATATATACAGACCAAAAATAGGTTACAGAGATGTGGGCTGATGGGGAAGATATAATATAAAAGAATATAATATAAATTATGATAATTTAGCAATAAGTTTAGTACTATCCAGTGTCATAATAACTGGAACAATTGCTGGCGGGAACCTGAAACAGCACGGCTGGCATTGGCTGGGGACAAAAAATTTATCCCCCGATTATATCCACTAACAAGAGATAAAATTATCTTGTCCTTATGCCAAAGCACGGCAACGGGGAGAAGTATATCCCCGTTTGACATTACGAGTAGACACATATCCCCCGTCCGTAGCATGGAGCCAAATGAAAGATAAAAAATTATGCTTTTTTGACATTTGAAAGGGACAATTTTATCCTAGTTCATTGGACGTGGGTTTAAGTTTATATTCATACAAAAAATCTATCTAAGTCTATCTCCCATTTTATCTACTGTGGATATTATATCCACTGGTGTGCCCATGCTCGATGGGAGGATAAAACAAAGCGAGGGGATAAACATTTTCTCCTTTTCCCGGGGATAAAACTGTCTCCTGCCCATGCTAGCCCTGCAGGAGATGGGCAACAACCCGCTTGCTAATCGTGGCATCTATACCAAATAGTACCTATAAGGCAATCTGTGGATGCATAGCAGTAGACTTTTAATTATTACAGCCCATGCCTTGAACCTTTAATTTCTTAGATTGTGGCTGTTTTCAAGTGAATAAAAACCGGAAATTATGCGAATACTATAAAAGTACTTACCAAATTGGTCACATTTAAAAACACATTGGTTTCGTCACAGTTTTGCGCAAATCGAATAAACAAAAACAAATCAGGGCCGCAGAAATATTAATTATTATAAAAGAAAACACATAAACGTACGAGAAATTGGAATAATGTTCAATAAATATTAATATCAATTTAAGGTTAACTACCAGTACAAAACAAATAATAGTTGCTACCAGTAACCGCCACTAACCACTAACTGCGTACTGCGTAGTGCGCATGGGTTATTGCGTATGCATAGACTTAATATATAAGCGTGCCTATCGCTTCGGAATGTAGATGGTAGCACAAAAAAATATCATTTTGTTCATAAAATAATGTTGGTTCTAAGTTGCATGCCCATGATAATAAGTATGTAAGACCACAGACACAGAATACTAATACCAAAGAGCTAGTATAATATATACAGTAATCTATGGAAGAAGTAAATGTATCACAGACTAATAAGATACTTACAAAACGTAGACAGAGAATCAATGAGGGCCACACTTTTCACCCCTACCCCAGCCTACGAATTTGAAGTATATATATTTTAAAAATATTGACAGACGTATTTCAAATAGCACATCTAAAAATATTAATTATTTAAACTGCACCCATGTAGTTTAGAAATAAAAAATAGTTGAAAATCGCTCACCTTATAACGTCGATATTACTTCAAATAATTATAATTGGGTACTTTTTGCAATATAAAAACTGCACCTTGATTGAATATAATGCACCGTCGTTAAAAATGCATAAAATGCAATGATAAGCACAAAGGTTAAAAACCAAATTTGTTGTGTCGATTGTACCTAGCCTACAATTTGGAGTATATATAAAATAAAATACTGACAGACGTATTCTAAAAGCACATCTCAAAAATTATTTAATTGCACCTATAGTTTATAAATAAAAAAATAGGTAAATATCGTTCACCTTATAATGTCGATATAACTTTAAATAATTAGAATTGGGTATTTTATACAGCATAAAAAGACTGCACCCTGCTTGAATATAACTGTACCATTGTTAAAAACGCATCAAATGCAATATTAAGTGCAAAAAGTTAATAAAATCATATAAGAGTAAAATAGTACACGCATACATATGTTTGGGTATACATAGAGCAGCGATGTGTGCATGAGCTCTCACCTACGGGTTCACCGATTTTTTTGTTCACCGACACTTCAGTTTTATTTATTTGTATAGATATAGGTGCAGTTTAAATAATTAATATTTTTGAACCGTTACATACATTTACTTTTACTAAGGAAGTCCCGCCTATTAAATCTAGTGATTAAACACTCTTTGTCGACAATTAACAAATTTGATTTTATTATCTTCTTGCACTTATAATATTGCAATTTAAGCATTTTAACGATCATCATCATCATCATCATTACAGCCCTTCACAAGTCCACTGCTGAACATAGGCCTCCCAAGGAATGCCACAAAGCACGGTCCTGAGCCACCCGCATCCATCGACTTCCTGCATGTCTTACCAGGTCGTCACTCCATCTAGTGGGGACGCCCACACTTCGTCCGCCGGTACGAGGCCGCCACTGAGAACCTTTTTCCCCATCGGTTGTCGGTTCTTCGAGCTATATGGCCGGCCCATTGCCACTTCAGCTTACTAATCTGTTGGGCTATGTCGGTCACTCTGGTTCTACTGCGGATATCCTCATTTCTAAGTTTATCACGCAGTGAGACCCCGAGCATAGCCCTCTCCATAGCTCGCTGAGCGACCTTGAGCTTCCTCATCCGGCCAGCAGTGAAGGACCACGTCTCAGTTCCGTAGGTCATCACTGGCAACACGCACTGGTTGTACAGCCTCGTTTTCAAGTTTTGAGGTATACCTGACGAGAAGATGTGCCGTAATTTCCCGAACGCTGCCCAGCCGAGTTGAATCCGTCGATTGACCTCTCGGTCGAAGTTGGACTTACCTAGTCGGACTATTTGTCCCAGGTAAACATATTCGTCAACAACTTCGAGCAGTGCTCCCAACAACTACCGGCATAGGTGTGACATGGACATTAAACATGATCTTTGTTTTGTCCATGTTCATCTTAAGACCTATCCGTTGGGAGGCACTATTGAGGTCATTGAGCATAGTGCTTAGGTCCTCCAGCGATTCTGCCATAAGGACTATATCATCGGCAAATCGAAGGTGAGTGATGTACTCGCCATTGATGTTAATGCCGTATCCTTTCCAGTCCAGAAGCTTGAAAACGTCTTCCAATGCAGCGGTGAAGAGTTTCGGGATATAACGTCACCCTGTCTTACACCTCTCTGCAGTTGGATAGGTTTTGTACTCTGGTTCTGTACTCGGATAGCCATCGGCCTACTGTACAAGCACTTCAGCACTTCGATATACCGACAGTCAACTTGGCACCGCTGAAGGACTGCAGCACCGCCCAAATTTCGACGGAATCAAAGGCTTTCTCATAGTCCACATACGCCAGACATAGTGGCAAATTGTACTCCTCGGACTTCTGTACAATTTGCCGAAGGGCATGTATGTGGTCTATGGTGCTAAAGCCTTTCGGAAACCGGCTTGTTCGAGGCTGGAAGTCGTCGAGTCTGCGTGCGAGACGATTCGTAATGACTCTCGAAAACAGCGTAGACGCGGCTCAGAAGGAAATCGGTCTGTAGTTCTTCAAGAGAGCGTTGTCGCCTTTCTTGAAGAACAAGACCACCGCACTTCTGCTCCACGCCTCCGGTGTAGTGCCACCATGGTGACGGAATTAAAGAGCTTCTGGGACTTCAAGTACCGGTTTTCCACCCGCTTTCAGAAGCTCGCTGTAATTCCATCCTCGCCTGGGGCCTTGCCGTTTTAAGGTGCTGGAGAGCCATTCTAATCTCGCTCAGACTGACGTCCGGGATATCATCGGAATAGTGTCGGATAAGACTCGCTCTTGGATCGTTACTCACACTTGCGTGTGGCTCCAACGATGATGTACGGCTGCCCATAGAACCTCTCAATCTCACTCAAAATCTCAGGTGTCAAACGACGCTGCCACACTCGGTCTTCAGCTTCGACAGTTGGCTCTTTCTGGCAGACAGATCTCTGGCAAAGACTTTGGAGCCCTGGTTCCGCTCGATCGCTTCTTCAATACGAGCTGTATTGAAGTTGCGCAAGTCCCGCCGCATGCATTTGGAATCTGTCTGTTCAGTTGCCTGTATGCTATCAAATCTACTGAAGATTGCAGCTTCATTTCCCGTCCAATGCCATGAGATTAAGAGTGTGATCGGAGAGTTTTTGTGTTCTTCTGCGGCGGGTCTTACAAAACTTAGCTCCGACCGCATGGACAGTTTCCGGATTTTCTTTTTTAACATATTGTTAATATAAATAGATAGATACTTAACTAAGTATATAACTATTCATATTTTATATATTTTATAAAATGTTTTGATCGGGAAACAAAAACTGGGACACGGAGTACATAATGGCTGCTTTATTTTTCATATAAGTATTACTTGTGATAATTACAAACATTTAATAATTAATAATTAAATAGATTATAAAATGTTTATTTTAACATTCGACTTAAGTATGAATGTAAACTTAATAATTTAAGGAAGGAAACTTGTAGGAATCAGTTAAATAAGATTGCTCTGTTTAAAGGCCAATATGTTTATGAGGCTTCATCATGCTTCATGTTTATATTCTTTCATCTGTCCCTGAAAAGTATAAAGTAATAATAAATTTATTATCATTTTAGCTGCATGAATTAAAAAAAATAATGATCTTAACACAGTAAAGTACACTAAGTGTCTAAGGATACAGATGCACCCTCTATTCTCTCAATCTCGGTATGTTAAGAAAATGGTCACTCATTCATGGACTGACCGCGGCAAGTGCAACTTAATTTCGCAGATCTATTGATCTTCGCAGCTATTACTTAACCACTAGTTCCTCTTCTCTATGACTAACGCTGTAGGGGATGAACCACGCTATTTAAGCCCTCGCGACAATGTCGTCGACCATCAAGCATGAATCGGGCATTGACCGTTGCGAGTATCAAATACTATGGAATTTATACTGTCACGTCTCATGGGCGGTCGTCTAGTAGCGCTTGAGGAGCATTACTAAATATATATACCTAACTACGCTAAAAGTTTTATCGTTGTGACTTGGGAATATAATCCGAAGCTCCGATCACCCCTTGGGGAAAATAGCGTGACGCTATGAATATTGTACTAGTGTGACCGTGGGGCTGTGCGATTGGTTAAGTAAGGTTATAAATTTATTTTGGTTGATAAATAGATACTTAGTTGGGTTCATAATGGCTTAAAGAGAGAGGATAATCTCAAGATTTTTCTTTATCTTTAATGTACTACAGTTTTATAATGTATCAAAATCTGTCTCTATATTTATCTAAAGTTTTGAAAGTTAAATTTTTGAAGTCTTATTATAACAATATTTTACTTACTGGTACAAATAATGTAGAAATGACTCCTTTTAATAAAATTGTTTTTATTCTACTTTTTCTTTTATACTTCTCAAGAAAATGTTTGCTGCAAATTGTTGAGTTCTTCTTTGCATTCCAACCAACCCGTCCAATGAACCTTAACCACTTTTTCTAATTACAGAATCCGGATGGAATCTGTTTGAAAAACGGCAAAATAAAATTACATTTTAGAACGCAAACCGAGGATTTATTTTCTTGTAGTGTATGCAAGTCTATCGATTCATTATAAACATTCAAGATAAATATCGACATTAATTTTGATATAGTTGAGTCAATCCCTAGCGTACATGTAAAATATTTTGTATAAAAATGTATTTACCGAATTCATGCAAATTATCAACAACGTGACTTTTTTCTTTGCAAAATATCAAAATTAACAAAATAATTGAAAACGTTCTATATTTTAAACAGTATATAACATAAATTTTAACCAAAAATAAACGCTTCATAACATTGATGACGTCTTGAGAATTTACCAGTGAAATGTGCAATTATCAGGATTATTTCTATTATTCACATCCACAATCACTCACAGAACAAGTAAGCATTTTGGAAAAAAGTTACTTACTAAAAATAACCACTATTATACTTTAAAAAATTACAAAATATCTCGGAGCTATTTCTTGCGTGCCGAATTGTGCCGACCTGTCATTCAAAATCGGTTACAGAGTCATGAGATTTGGTATCCTTTTCTATCTTGCATTTTTGCCATAAGGAATTTTCTTCTCCCTTGCACACTATGTTGGTCTATACGCCAGTATATTCTAAGTCTATGAGTAAATGTATCACAGACTAATAAGATACTTACAAAACGTAGACAGAGAATCCAATGAGGGCATCCACGACTTTTTCTGCCACCAGGACGGCGCCACTAGAAAGTGAGGTATAATATTTGACAGATTTCATAACGGGGAAGTTAATTTGTTCGGAAATTTAAAGTTTATTGTTTCTTTCTGTACTATTAGCTATATTTTATATTAATAAGATTAAAAATAAATAAACCAAACCACAGATATTCATAAAAGTAGAAAAATTAGAAAAATAGTTAAAAATGTGCAAAAAATTAAAGAGCAAACCACTGACGCATTGTTTTGTATATTAATATAATACTCTAGAAACTGATAAACTTTTATTAAAAACCATCTCAGTGTCAACTAGCGACATCTGGTGAGCAGAAAATTATTAGCCCTTATTGGATTCTCTGTCTGCGTTACAAAATGTATGAAAGGGCGCCATGCTACTCTACCAACATCAAGGTATGACATTTAATTTTTGACAAACAGTGCTGACAACATAGGCGAATTATAATAGTGCTAGAAATGTCTATCCTCGTATAATTTTATCGATATAATGTTTATCGATATATTGTTTACCGATATTTTTACATAATAAAAGTTAGATCTCTTTACTGAATTATTTATGAAATAATTTTTTAACGTGGGGATTGAGTAAAAATGCCGATGAGGATAAGAAATCAATTTATTTTACACACAGCAATTTGTAATTATATCCCTACAATTATTATGTGCAAAAATATGTATAAAGAAAATATAAAATAAAAAACGCACTGTTGTACTAGTAATTAATTAAGTATAAAATAAATGACGACTCCGTAGCGCAGTGGCTAAACGTTTGGCTGCGACACTGCAAGACCGAGGGTTCGTTACCGCACTGAACAAGTGTTTCTATGCTGTAAAATAAATAGTCTTCGTCTGGATGCTTGTTTTCAACGTTATTTTTTAAAAGGGTATAGCTATAGGGCTTTTTAACACTGGTTTGATTAAATTGCTTTTAAGTGTAACAAATACTATGTACAGATCGCTAGGCTTCTTAACACAGGTACCTATGTAGGTAAATACTACTCGCAGAGTTCGTTTACTAAGAGTCGCTTTCAAAATGAGTGCTCATTATAGCTAATGTTGTAGATGAATCTATAAAAAAGTATTTATAACCAGGTAATTACAAATAACTTTGAGTTTGGTTATATATTCGAATTCTTACCAAAATGTGATTTTAGAGGGATATTATCCTTTTGCTACATGTAAATGAAACCTAAGCTAAGTAACATACACATAATTGTGGAAGTTTTAATTAAGTCCACTGATGGAATGACAGTTCGTTTTAGTTGCGTTCAAAAACACTGTCCGATTTTCAGACACAATAGTAAGACAATAGCAATGACCTATATGTAGTGCACGGGACAGCGAAAGGGTTAAGCAAACCTGCAAATCTGTTGGAGAAGAGCATCTTTTGATGTACGTTCTTCAAAAGATCCGTACACTTGTCGACTGGGATTTCTTCCAAGGCTGCACTGAATTTTGTGCATACGAAACGGCACTTTGGCTGCTAAAATACGCGTAGAAATAATCTTAATCGAGCATGAAGAACAATTTACAGTTACTTTAGGTGAGGATAGCGGTTTTGCGCTTGAAGATTATCCCTACTGTTAGGACAGTCTATGACTCAATTCAAGAAGGTAAATATTAGATTAGATGCTTGGAACTGTACGCACGCAACCGGATCGGATTTGCATTTGCGTTTGATTTGGATTTGCGGATGTTCAATTGGTGCATGTGCCAGCTATTTCACCCATTACTTACATCTGAAAAATTAATATAAATAAAATCACATTTTTACTGAACAAATAAAAAGAACAAATAAAATGCGGTCACAACTGATAATATATTTTATAAGTACAGTTCGTTTCGAACTATCATTAAATTTGTAATCACCACAGACCTTTAAAATGAATGCGGCGCGCGTATTAAATCAAAATGCACCTTACGTCCGCGTACGAGTGTCTGTATCACTTAGCCCGTTACGCGCCTTTGTTAAGACCGCCCCTACTGAAGGGTTAGGTGTTGTGAGAAAACAAATTGAATCCTTTGATATTAGTTGGTATATAGTAGAATACACCGAGGTGTTATGCAATGTATTAGAATTTTTTTTGTTAAAAAAAAACATTACCCCACACTAGGATTTTCTCCTGTATCGTGGACGCAGTTTACACACATAAATTGCACAAGGACAAACATCTAGACCCGGAACAATTATTTATAGGCCATACAAATACTTGTTCCGTGCGGGATTTGAACCCGCGGCCCCAGCGTATTCAACCTTACCTACCTAGGAGGTACTCAATTCAACTGTATTTTTTTATGTGTATTACCTAACTTTTTTCTAGGTGAATCGATTTTGATGATTCTTGTTTTATTTGAAAGCTGGTGCTTATAATTTATACATCCCATATAAATTTGATCAAGATCTTACCAGTAGTTTTGGAGTTATCCTTAATAATTCGTATTAATATTGAAATCGGTTGTACAAAATTTTTAATTTCATTAGTTGTCTCTCTTCCTCTCTTTTTAAAAACCTTACATCCGCTCTAGGATTTTCTCCTGTATCTCAGGGACAGTTTACATACATAAAACAGACCCAGAACAATTATTTGTAGGCCATATAAATACTTGAACAAGTATTTATACTCCGAAAATATTATTAACTGAACATGAAGGCGAAAATTTTATAATACCATATTTATAATAAAATTTAATAAATACTTTTGGATTTTCGTTAGTGGGACAGTTAATCATTGGAACGTTGAAGATTGAACGTCAATGGAAAAGTAAGGTCTCTGATTACAATGAAGGATTTTTTTGTCAATTTTAATTACTTTACAAACATATTTAAATTAGTTTGCTTAGTTAAATATAATAACTAGGAAAACTAAATAAACTTCTTTAATCAAAACAATACAAACATTTTAAACTACTACATGTATATTTTATGTAGATTGGCCAATGTATCTGTTCTTTTCTCTTAGTTCCTTTATCAGTACGACATTCTCTTTTACCAGCAGTATATCTGCTGATATTGTCACGTAGGTAGAAATTTTCTATTTCGTTTTCAATTTTATAATTTTTAAAGTTACTTTACACTTTCTTATTCAATGTTTTTTTATTTCTCAGTCATGCAGGTTTCCTCGCAATGTTTTCTTTTATCGCCGAGCACGTGACAAATTAGCATTTGAAACTGCAATTAACAATTTCATTAGTGCCGGATGAAATTAAACCCAGATTGCTGGCCTCCTGTGAAAATTACAGTGAGCGTTTAGCCCCTAAGCTACCACGGCTCTCTAAAATGATACAACTCCTTATTCAGTGGACAGTCATGTTTATAATAATTACCTATAATCGCTAATGTTTTTTCATTAACATAGATATGTAATGCAAGTTATATTAAAACTCGTCGGATTCGAACCCGCGGCCCTTAGCACTGCAACTCATTACTAAGCCACTGCGACACGGAGCCGTCACTTGTCTGTTTCACATTTTTGCTATTTACAAACATGCGACACGCTGCATTATTAATGAAGGAGTGGCAATGAGAAGTCAATCTTTTCAATATCTTTCTTTTATCGAACAAGTGTTAAACTAATAACCAGTATATGCTGATCTTGCATTAGTGGGCAGTCACTAGTACTGGGAGGTCTACTTACACTGCACTATTTTAAGGTCATTGGCATTGTACGCGAAAAAATCGAAAACTGCAAAGCTGTGGTCGGGTCGCTAATCAAATAATAAATCTGTAACTATGGCGTCAGTAACTAAGTACCTAAATATCTAGATCTACCTATAAATAATAATATATTACCTTTCGGTATCCTCAGGAACAGTAAATAATGAAAAGTTGACATTCCTATTGTTATTTAAGCACCCGCATGCTATGCAGTACCTTTTGGCTTTTTGAGAGGCCATACTTGAATAAAAACTCAAAAATAAATATCAAAAGTGGCTAAATACTCATCATCATCATCATCATTACAGCCCTTCACAAGTCCACTGCTGAACATAGGCCTCCCCCACGGAATGTCACAAAGCACGGTCCCGAGCCAACATAGCCCAAAGGATTAGTAAGCTGAAGTGGCAATGGGCCGGCCATATAGCTCGAAGAACCGACAACCGTTGGGGAAGAAAGGTTCTCGAGTGGCAGCCTCGTACCGGCAGGCGAAGTGTAGGGCGTCCCCCCACTAGATGGAGTGACGACCTGGTAAGACATGAAGGAAGTCAATGGATGCTAAATACTTATAAGAGAAAAATACTTTTTTGTTAACGTAAGGCGCGCGTTAGCTCGAGCGCGCGCGTGATAACCTCACGGAATTAGCCGCTTGTAGGGGACCACGCAGCGTTGGTATATTTTCATGCCTAAAGCGCGGAGTGAGACAAGCCTGGTTTTACGAAAGAATTCCCTTCGCCGTAATGTTGGTAGCACGAAAATCAGTGTTGCTATATTTTGAGCAATGAAATTGCTTAATATGAGGGAGATTTGCCAACTACATTATTTTTACAAATCGCCAACTTATTTTGATTTATACTTTTAGAAATGTGTAAAAATTATTTTTGAATAAAGTATACTGCTACACAGGAATTCTGGAAACAATTGATAGCTTTATTGGGGTGCAAGGAAAGAGCGTCCACAAAAGACGAAACAAGAGTTTGTCGATCGCACTTTGAGCAGTCAGTCTTGATATCACCTTTGTTGACTCGCTAATCTTTTCACTACGGCATAAGCCTACCCTTTGGTGCTAGCTTATATCGACAGAAGATAATAATTGTAATTATACACGTTGTCATGATATAAAAAAGGATCATCTCCTGATTTGTTTTCCTCTGTCACCTCTTACGACACTCACGCGATGAAATTTTTTATAGTATAGGGTGACAAACGAACACACAGTCCACCTGATAGTAAGTGGATGCTGTGGCTCTCAATTGAGAATCAAAATGTAGATGCGTTGTCACCCTTGACGACTAAGATGGAATTCCTCGTTTCGAGTAAAAAGGGTCTCCGGTTCTCTACACTCACCATACGATACACAGTAGCATTAAACTAACTGTTTTGTGTTGTTGATTATTGTGTAATTTTAATGATTGTAGCTATCTTATTTTGTACCATGTCATACGTCATATGCATAAAGAACAACTACAAGAATTTT
Source organism: Parnassius orleans (assembly GCA_029286625.1). Taxonomy (NCBI): domain Eukaryota; kingdom Metazoa; phylum Arthropoda; class Insecta; order Lepidoptera; family Papilionidae; genus Parnassius; species Parnassius orleans. The sequence goes on from JAGSMP010000078.1 coordinate 1,726,587, forward strand.
GCTCTTATTTTATAATTTTCTCTATGCAAGTAATTATTCTGAGGTTTTTATAATTACATTAACAAATAACAATAAATAGTCACAATTAGAACATCTATGTATATGTATGTTATGTATTACATAGCTAAATTTTCACGCCTGTTACCCGGTGAGTAAGCAGTGACTAGGGACTTTTTTTTAACTTATAAGCCAGTGCTTGGTCACAATCCCACCTGGTGGTAAGTGGTGGTGCAGTCTTAGATGGTAAATCGCACTGTCTTAGCGTAACAAAAGCCTATTCACTCTAGCCTTGAAGACGCCCAGATTGTATTCGGACGGAAAGAAAGACGCCGGCAAATTATTCCACTCCTTTTATACTTCCGTTTGGCACGATCCTGAGATGCCTCCACCGCTTTTTTCACATTCATATATCTACGTATACTCGCTCGCAAGTTAAAGGTTCCCTTAACTTGGGCGCATCTTCAATATATCGCCAATTTGGTCAATAAACTTTCGTCTAGGGCATCCTTTGCTGGCTCTGCCACTTACTTATGCAGCAACCTTAAGGGTGCGTTTGCAAATCAGGCGAAATTATACTGTTTTTCGGTACATTTTGTGACAAAACTAAACCAAATCAAACATAGCTAATTGCTACCACGTATAGAATGGTTCTTCATCTTCAAATGGTGGTGACTTTTTGTTGAAAATAATAGTTTTTATATTGTAAATACGATCTTCCTAGCCATTTTCTACAAAATTAACGATACCGGCTCATGTTTCGGTACATTTTGTTCCATAATCAACATATATTTTTCATTTTCATTATTAAGATTTCTAAAATACTATAAGTAGGCAGACATATTCAATAAAAATAGTGGTGTTTACTTTTATCAAAATGTCACAAATAGTCGTAAAAAATAAAACTGATGCTTATTTTTCACATATTTTGCTAACACGGATGAATCATAATGAATTGCAATAAGGGTTATTTTATTTTGGTGCCCGTTTTGATTTATTGTACAAAAATTTCGATGAAACCTCAGTCCACGCTCGGTCGCCGTCGTGAGTGGATACTGTATCGCCTGCCTGATTGCAGCAGCCGAAAAGATCGCTGTATATACAAAACATTCGAATTTCACACATAGATACTTGACAAGGCAAAATAATATTATTATTTTTATAATCACACATTTTGTTATAATATTTTATTTCGCTGAAAGTAAGTGCGATTTATATATATAAATAATTACATAAATGCCTATTCGTCTTGGACTTTATGGAGTGATCTGAAAGTGTTCATCGGTGACTGCTACTGGAACTCCTAGTCGAGTAGAACTAGATGTGCCGAGTTTGGGCTCGTTTTGTTAGTTATGATAAGACTTTAGCTTCGGACTTGGTGAAGTGACTTGAAGGTATACTTCGGTGACAGCTACTGGAACTCCCGGACGAGTAGAACTAGGTGTGCCAAGTTTGGGCTCGTTTTGTTAGTTATGATGAGACTTTACCTCCGGACTTGATGGAGACCTGATGGTGTACTTCGGTGACCATTACTGGAACTCCTGGACGAGTAGAACTAGGTGTGCCACGTTTGGGCTGGTTTTGTTAGTTATGATGAGACTTTACCTCTGGACTTGATGGAGAGACCTGATGGTGTACTTCGGTGACCATTACTGGAACTCCTGGACGAGTAGAACTAGGTGTGCCAAGTTCGGCCTCGTTTTGTTAGTTATGATGAGACTTTACGTCCGGACTTGATGGAAAGACCTGATGGTGTACTTCGGTGACTATTACTGGAACTCCTGGACGAGTAGAACTAGGTGTCTGTCACCCATCAAGTCCGGGGTAAGTAAGAACTTAATGATAAGAATCATAACTAACAAAACGAGCCCAAACTCGGCACACCTAGTTCTACTCGTCCAGGAGTTCCAGCAGTAGCACCTAAGTACACCATCAAGTCTCCATCAAGCCTGGAGGTTAGGTATCATAATAACTAAGAAAACGAGCCCAATCTCGGCACACCAAGTTCTACTCGTCCAGGAATCAGCAGTAGTCACCGAAGTACACCATCAAGTCTCCATCAAGCCTGGACGTTAGGTCTCATAATAACTAACAAAACGAGCCCAAACTCGGCACACCTAGTTCTACTCGTCCAGGAATTCCAGCAGTAGTTACCAAAGTACACCATCAGGTCTCTCCATCAAGCCCGGAGGTTAGGTCTAATCATTACTAACAAAACGAGCCCAAACTCGGCACACCTAGTTCTACTCGTCCAGGAATTCCAGCAGTTGTCACCGAAGTACACCATCAGGTCACTCTATTAAGTCCGGAGGTAAGCTCTCATCATGACTAACAAAACGAGCCCAAACTCGGCACACCTAGTTCTACTCGTCCAGGAATTCCAGCAGTAGACACCGAAGTACACCATCAGGTCACTCTATCAAGTCCGGAGGTAAGCTCTCATCATGACTAACAAAACGAGCCCAAACTCGGCACACCTAGTTCTACTCGTCCGGGAATTCCAGCAGTAGTCACCGAAGTACACCATCAGGTTTCTCTATCAAGTCCGGAGGTAAGCTCTCATCATGACTAACAAAACGAGCCCAAACTCGGCACACCTAGTTCTACTCGTCCAGGAATTCCAGCAGTAGTCACCGAAGTACACCATCAGGTCACTCTATCAAGTCCGGAGGTAAGCTCTCATCATGACTAACAAAACGAGCCCAAACTCGGCACACCTAGTACTACTCGTCGAGGAGTTCCAATAGCTGTCACCGAAGTATACCTTCAAGTCACTTCACCAAGTCCGAAGCTAAAGTCTTATCATAACTAACAAAACCAGCCCAAAGTCCACAGCCACCATCTCACTGCTAGTAGTAGGCTTCTAGTGCCTAGCAGTCTCTGGAGCAGCTATTCGTATTTCGTATGTAATATATTTTGTAGGTATAAGAAATGAGAAAAAATCAATCTTTCAAATTATTAAAATGTTTTACTTGATTACGATTCACACACCCGCAACTAACCGTGCGTACACTTGTGTGTGTGACCCGTGTCAATGTAATAGTTCGATTCTATACCTATCAATTTTGCAAACGCGTCCTTAATCCGGGCTTTCGATCGTAAATTCGGATTAGGTAAAATAAATTGCGCATTCTGGTAAGAGCCCTGATTGGACACTGTTGTCTTAATAAGCACATGTCCATCTTGGGACTAAGTAACTCAAGGATGTTTTGCTCCTTAGAGGAGGAAACGCCTTTACACATCCTGACAAATTGCGGACCCTTAATGCGCAAACGCAGCACTCATTTGGGAAACTATGTACTTCGCCCAGAAGAAGTGAAATTAATCATCGCTAAGCAACAATCTATTCGCGGTCTTATACTGCAACACAGATAATTTTGTTTGGCTACAATGTTGTAATAACACATTACTCGTATGTTTTTGCTTTTAATTTCCGTATATTCTGTTTAAGTATTTAATGTTACGTGTTTTAGATTTTATATATAGCTCCATGTTGTGATCTTAGGCCTAAATAATGTGCCTTAGCCTAATCTTGCCTTAGCTCTTAGCCAAATAGTGTTTTTTAGTTTTTACTTTCTAGTTATCTGTTTAAACATGATTACCTACTCTTTGGCAATTATGTGTTCATTACGGAAGGGAGAATGAGAAATAAGAAAAAATAAAATAATATAATATTATTAAATATTTATTTCAATCATAACTGCTAGGTGCCTTCTGTGGCTTCTTTGTACTGTTCGCACCAATGACCAGGGCTCTTGTCAAATGCCTGAAAAGAATAGAAAAAAAATATAAAACACACACACCAGTACAAGTACGTAATATACTTATACATCCAAAAGAAACGACTCCAGAATATTATTAAAGATAACAACATTGTCTAGCACTGCTACTCGTAACACAGAAAAGGGCCGTGGCCCTTAGGCCCACAAAGGAAAATCTAGGTTTCCTGCCATGGTAATATATATTGTTGTAATGAATGCACGTTATGAATTGGATCGATATATGCTGACAACTTCACTCTTGTCATTTTTACTGTAGCGAAAAAGGATGTCGAGGAAGTAAATTATTTTTAAACGCAGAAATTAATTATTTTTAGACAACATCGTGCAAATAATCACCGGCGTTTTGAGAACAATATATACCTATTTCAAGGAACACAAAACAAAATGCGATCACAACATAACTGAAATAAAAATAAACAATTTTTTTCTAACAAATGGTAAACTGGTGGCCTTTGGTGGCGGCACAAGAGAATCCATCACCAATAATGAGTGTCATAAGAGACGACAATGGGAAATGGCAGAAAAATCTAATGGCTCCCGAAAGATGGCAGTATAAACATCTCGTTAATGCATTTTAACATGGACGTTAGAAACTGAGGTCGTTGAACATAGTAAAGGTTCTGCTATAATGACTATGGTCGTGTTCCAATATACACTGCGGGCACGCGCTCTCACTAGTGAAAAATTTGTTCCGTTATGGACTGCCAGTATACTGCCGCAGTACCCTAGGGAAATATATGACGTCATAAATCGCCGCCATTTTTGTACTGTGAGCACTGGCGCTTTCGGCGTAAGGTGCTCTCAGTACTTTGATCGCGTAAAAAAAACATAACAACGCCTAGATTTAACAGCTTCCACAAATTATTGTTATTATTATTAATTAATACTGTTGTTCAAATAAACTCTGACATTAAGTTTTAAAAGCAACAACATTCAAATAATAATTTTTCTTGTTGTAAAGAAAACGTGTACATGATAAATATTTTCATTTGAAACCAGTGTCGAAAAATTGGGATGACAGTATACTGGACTACGTTCCGTTTTATACAGTAAACAGTATAGCAAACTAAAAAGGACCGACTTCACAGTATATTGAATTGACTACGTCGTCGGCAAATCGAAGGTGAGAAATGTTAATAGCGCCTCTTTTCTAATCAAATAGCTTGAAAACATCTTCTAATGAAACAGTGAAGAGTATCAGGGATATAACGTGACCCTGTTTTACACCTCTTTACAATTGGATAGGTGTCATGCTCAGAATATGTATTTGGATAGACATCGTAGCGTTAATGTAACAATTTTAATAGGTATAGTAGTAGCATATCTCTAATGTCCTCCAAACTGAATTTCGGTCACGGCGGCAAGTCATAGCGCAGACTAGCCATCGGCGCAGGACAGAATTATAGTGCACGAGCACATGTTTAGGTTTATTCCCTTACTCTCATAGTCCGATGGGACGGTAATACGACACGACTGAAGGCAGATCAGGTGCAGGTCCAACAGATTTACCTTCTTTGCGAGGCACGGGAAAGAAACACCACTAATTTTTTAACTCTGGACTGCTACTGAGAATATCTTTACAGAAAAACCCAATAACTGATTTTGGCCCGACCCGGGACCTTTAAAGCTTTTATGTGTTTTTTTTATAGGATCGGATGACAAACGAGCACACAGTCCACCTGATGGTAAGTGGTTGCTGTGACCCATAGACATCTACATCTATCTTCAATAAAGAATCAAAATGCAGATGCGTTGTCACCCGTGAGGACTAAGATGGAATGCCTCTTTTCCAGTAAAAAGGGTCTCCGGTTCTCTACACTCACCATACGAAACACAGCAGCGTTAAGCTGCTATTTTACGCTGGTATTCTGTGAGAGCGTGGTCCTTCCCGGTCGAGCCGACCCTTCGTGCTACAACTATACCAGTAATATAGCTGCAGCATGGCTCTATCACGTAAAAATGAAATTATTTTATTCTTTTTATTTGTTTGAGCTTTTACTTTTTATTAAACGCTAAGTTTTTTTCTATCCTTTTTAGTAGACTAAGGAATATCATAAACTAAATATAACAACCAGAATGTCGTCTAAATAGTTACATTAAAAACTTCGTCTCATATTTTCCCACACTTAGGGGTGGAATTTTTTCCCAGATTCATATGGGACCGCCCCTAAAGTATAACTAATTTAATTAAAAAAATAATCATTAAGATCGGTTCACATGAAGATACAGTCGAATTGAGAACCTCCTTCTTTATACTGACTGTAAGTTCGCTTGTCATTTCAGTTTTATTTAAAAAAAATCCTAGCTGTACAACCCGACACGTTTTCGGTAGAAGTAGAATACATACCTCGGCCATTTTCTTGAGAAGATACATTTTAGGTGCTTCTTCTATAGCTCTTTGTCCCCACTCGAAAACGTATCTTGCTAATTCACCATCTCCAACCTTAAATTAAAATAATCATGCTTTAAATGAGCTACGGTAGCAGAGGGACAGGGCACTTGCCTTAAATAAACAAGTGCATTTTTAAAAATTAAATATTAAATCTTTTTGTTTTTTTCATATCCTTACATTGTCATCCGAATCTGAGCTATATTCAAAATTTCAAGTCTCAAGCTCATCGGGAAATTAGTTTAATATTAATTACTAACAAACGAGCACACAGTCAACCTGATTGTAAGGGGATGCTGTGGCCCATAGACATCTAATTTATCTTCGATTAAGAATCAAAATGCAGATGCGTTGTAACCCCTGAGGACTACATTGGAATGCATTATTTGCAGTAAAAAGGGTCTCCGGTTCTCTACACTCACCATAAGAAACACAGCTGCATTGAGCTGCTATTTACGCTGGTAGTTATTCTGTGAGAGCGTGGTCCTTCCCCTGCAGCGTAGATCTACCACGTATAAATTCAACCCGAACAGACATACACGAAAGCGAATTAATAAAACCGAGGTAATTGCAAAGTATGCAAGTAACCAAAGTTAAATCTGGCACCAGAGTTGTTATTCGTAAACGAAGCCAGCTTCATTAGTTCTGGTGATTGGGATTCAAAATGGTTGTTTAGACATTCAAATTAGCTACCACAGTTTGTCATCTTGAATATGCTAATCAAGCTGCCTAATGCTGCGTTTTGTATGGTTATTGACGAGAACCTGAGACCCGTTTTACTAGTAACAAGACATTCCATCTTAGCTCTCAGAGGTTGTAACGATACATTTTGATTCTTAATTGAGGACAGATGGTGTCTATGGGTCACAGTATACACTGACTATCACATGCACAAGTAGCGGCACGTAAGTCTAGCGCTGAACGAAACGTGGAGGGGATAACTGCGCATGGGTACTGTCGCGCACGAATTGAATTGTACGAATGCGACTAGAGAGCCAATCAGCGCGTGCGAACAATACGCACGGACCAATCAGCGTGTGCGAACGATACGCACGCCGGGCACGCCCGCCCCGCGATCCGCTTACTACCCCATGATACCTTATTTTCGACTTATGCGCAATAACAGTCACCGCTAGACTTTCATGCCGCTAATTTTACTGAGTTTGTTTGTTACCCTTCTTCTATAAAATAAAATAAAACTTGTCTTTCCCTTCTAGTCTATTCATTCAATCATTCATTACTCCTTAACAAAAGTCCACTGCTGAACATTCAGCCTCTATTGGGTTTTTTATTGTTTTATTATCACTGTTTCATTCCCCTCAGTCGCCTCTTACGACACACACAGAATGATATAGGATAGTACAGATCTTCTCACAATTCCAGTTTCTAGATTATTCCTAGATTACTTTAATTTTTTACCCATTTACGTTTTATAGGATCATCTTTCGAAAACAACGGCGTCTATATAAGTATAACATCAATTAGTACTCATTTAGATATATCATATATTTATGTGTATATCATGGCTCTTAGACGGGAAATGAAGCTGCAATCTTCAGTAGATTTGATAGCATACAGGCAACTGAACAGACAGATCTCCAAATGCATGCGGCGGGACTTACGCAACTTTAATACTGCTCGTATTGAAGAAGCGATCGAGCGGAACCAGGGCTCCAAAGTCTTTGTTAGAGATCTGTCTGCCAGACAGAGTCAACTGTCGAAGCTGAAGACCGAGTGTGGCAGCGTCGTTTCCGGAACGCCTGAGATTTTGAGTGAGATTGAGAGGTTCTACGGGCAGCTGTACACATCATCGTTGAAGCCGGATGCAAGTGTGAGTAACGATCCAAGAGCAAGTCTTATCCGATACTGTTCCAATGATATTCCGGACGTCAGTCTGAGCGAGATTAGAATGGCTCTCCAGCACCTTAAAAACGGCAAGGCCCCAGACGAGGATGGAATTACAGCGGAGCTTCTGAAAGCGGGTGGGAAACCGGTACTTAAAGTCCTTCAGAAGCTCTTTAATTCCGTCCTCCATGGTGGCACTACACCGGAGGCGTGGAGCAGAAGTGCGGTGGTCTTGTTCTTTAAGAAAGGCGACAACGCTCTCTTGAAGAACTACAGACCGATTTCCCTTCTGAGCCGCGTCTACGTGCTGTTTTCGAGAGTCATTACGAATCGTCTCGCATGCAGACTCGACGACTTCCAGCCTCCCGAACAAGCCGGTTTCCGAAAAGGTTTTAGCACCATAGACCACATACATACCCTTCGGCAAATTGTACAGAAGTCCGAAGAGTACAATTTGCCACTATGTCTGGCGTATGTGGACTATGAGAAAGCCTGATTCCGTCGAAATTTGGCGGTGCTGCAGTCTCTTCAGCGGTGCCAGTTGACTGTCGGTATATCGAGGTGCTGAAGTGTTTGTACAGTAGGCTACGATGGCTATCCGAGTACAGAACCAGAGTACGAAACCTATCCAACTGCAGAGAGTGTAAGACAGGGTAACGTTATATCCCCAAACTCTTCACCGCTGCATTGGAAGACGTTTTCAAGCTACTGGACTGGAAAGGATACGGTATTAACATCAACGGCGAGTACATCACTCACCTTCGATTTGCCGACGATATAGTCCTTATGGCAGAATCGCTGGAGGACCTAAGCACTATGCTCAATGACACCTATGCCGGTAGTTGTTGGGAGCACTAAACTCGAAGTTGTTGACGAGTATGTTTACCTGGGACAAATAGTCCGATTAGGTAAGTCCAACTTCGACCGAGAGGTCAATCGACGGATTCAACTCGGCTGGGCAGCGTTCGGGAAATTACGGCACATCTTCTCGTCAGGTATACCTCAAAACTTGAAAACTAGACTGTACAACCAGTGCGTGTTGCCAGTGATGACCTATGGAACTGAGACGTGGTCCTTCACTGCTGGCCGTATGAGGAAGCTCAAGGTCGCTCAGCGAGCTATGGAGAGGGCTATGCTCGGGGTTTCTCTGCGTGATAAACTTAGAAACGAGGATATCCGCAGTAGAACCAGAGTGACCGACATAGACCATCGGATTAGTAAGCTGAAGTGGCAATGGGCCGGCCATATAGCTCGAAGAACCGATAACCGATGGAGAAAAAAGGTTCTCGAGTGGCGGCCTCGTACCGGCGGACGAAGTGTAGGGCGTCCCCCAACTAGATGGAGTGACGACCTGGTAAGACATGCAGGAAGTCGATGGATGCAGGTGGCTCAGGACCGTTCTTTGTGGCATTCCTTGGGGGAGGCCTATGTGGACTTGTCATGGGCTGTAATGATGATGATGATGATGATAATGATGATAATGATGATATGTATGTGTGTTAAAGATAATTGGTATATACGGATTATTACGTATTTGTGTAATTTAAAAGCCTAATTGTAATATGTTATAATATGTATTTCTGTTCATTATATTTAGTTTTTAAGGCACCTACCTGTCACGATTTTATCACCACTGGCACCACTTCATCACGGGTTGACTGGCAGAAAATGGTAACTGGCATTAAGTCCGCCCTTTGTAACTTTTATGGTCGAAACAATAAAGTTCTTAAATAAATAAATAAATTTTATATAAATTATTTTAAATAACTCACCTTGTTATATTGTAAATACATTTGTCTTGTCATCGTGTTTATTAAGAGTTTGCGTCCAGCATAATCGTTTTCTTCTAGCAAGCCCGCTTCAGTAAGAAATTTCCACATATCATCTGTTGATCAATTCATTATTTTGCATTATAAAAACATGGAGAGGATTTGATTGAAACAAGCGTGTGGCGTTTTACCGTAAATCGAAACGCAACAGTGACAATACAGCCCGGGCCTATCAAGTATTCGAATTTTGAATGGACGAACACAATTGGTCATAACGGTCCAAAACACAACATTATAATATAACGTTACATATTAGTTCTTTGCATTTATCCTTCAATATAGATATTTTATTACATCCTTAAGTTTTTATATTATATGCAAATACGATTAAAAGCAAGATTTTCGTTATTGATTTCATTTAAATCAATATATTCATCACCCAAGAGCTCCTGCCGCGTCCAGGATCAGGATCCAGGAGAACAATTATGTGTTTGACATTAGCAGTATGAACATACACAATGCATGTTTTATTTAACTTACAAGTAGTTTCATATAAACTTTATCTATGCCAAATGTCAGGACTTTACATACTTTCCGAGGCACGGGGGTGAAACACCAACTTCCTGACTCCAGGCTGCTAGTGGGAATTTCTTGACAGAAAAAACCAATAACTGATTTTGGCCCACCCGGGATTTGAACCCAGGACCTCATGATCAGCAATCTCGTTTACGCTACTAGACCAAGAGGCAGTCATAGTATATTCATATGATAAGTATATTCATATGTAAGTTGAATAAATTAGCTGTAAGACATCTTAGAGAGGTTTCACCACTTCTGTGGCCAGTGCATGGTGCATGTGTCCATGGGAAAGAATAAGCCTGCCTTTATATGAAAGAAATATCAAATTAAAGCTATACTTGCACAATTAGTATAGCATTCTATACTAGCAGTATTTTATGGTAAGAAAAATTACTGAGTTTTTTAGTTTTACAAATAATGGCAAATGGCAGTGCAAGATAGTAATTTTGCAAATTTGCAAAAACTTTTGAATGTGGCAGAGTTAAAAAATGTGCATTTACAATATTGTCAAAAAGTATGTATTATATGTATAGTTAGTAGAAGTAAGCAAGCTGAAAGGGCAATTGGCCAGTCATAATATAGGTGGAAGAACCAACATGTGATGCGAAAGAAAAGTTCCCAAGTGGCAGCCTCGTATGTAGCAATAGCGTAGACGTGAAGTGTACAGCGGCCCACCACTAGATGGAGTGACTACCTGGTAATTTTTTACCATTTTTGGAGAAATGCATGTGGCTCAAGATCGAGTTTTGTGGCGTTCTTTCTAGAGCTGTAATATGATAACTGATATATAGTTGTAAATGTTTAAGCCTTACAAACCTTCTTTTACAGGTCCACCAGACATATATATATGAGTTAATGCCGCATTTAATAATCTTCGTTGTTGGGGGTCTGTGACACTTGAATGTAAAGAATTGCATTCATCATTTAGTACCACAATGTACTGCACCCCACTCTTTGCATCCACTTGTATCAATTTGTATCCATATACCTGTCAAATAGTACAAATTTTTTAACAGACTACAAAAGCAAGAAGATTTTTTTATTTTAATTTTATATTAGTAGTACAGTTGTAACATGAATGGGTCGGCTCGACCGGAAAAGGACTGGAAAAGAGGCATTCCATCTTAGTCCTCACGGGTGACAACGCATCTGCATTTTGATTCGTAATCGAGGATAGACGTCGATGTTTATGAGCCACAGCAACCACTTACTATCAGGTGGACTGTGTGCTCGTTTATCACCCTTATCCTATTAAAAAAAATATTTACATTGTTTTAATTATAATGTCTGCTCTGGATAATTTTTGGCGCAACATATTTCACTATACAACATACAACTTGGTAATGATACCAGTTTAATGGTTATGTCTGAGCCTGGAATGTTATAAAATGGGGTCTTTGGCAAAAAAAATTGTTATTTTTATATAAATATCAATATTTTATATTAATTAAAAACATATACTATAAACATAGTATTTCACTTTATTTTTTTAGTTTGATTTATTTTTATTAATAACACTGATTAGCATTTCTTAGTATCCTGCTGTGTGAAAGAGGAAGGACAAAGGCTATGAGAGCAACCCCTATGAAGAGTTTGATTGAAAACTTATATTCGTAACATTTTTTTTAATTGTTTTAAATGACATGAAGTCGGGAGGCACATATTATAGAGTGAATTAATGGGGTTTATTACAACTAAAACTATTTAATCAATTGCTTAGAATCACCCATGTATTAGCGGTGTAAGAATATTCACTACCCTATATCGTCCTGTGGGTGTCATAAGAGGTGACAGAGGGAAGCACCGGGCCATCTTGTGTATTTTTCTGTGACCTATACTAGCAGTATTTTTCTATTAACAAATTAAAAAACAACTGTGGCAAATATCCCCCTTAGAAAGCAATCAATAAGGAGGCCTATGTTCTGCAGTGGATTTTAAAAGGCTGTAAATATGATGATGATTACGATAGCAACTGCCATGATGCTGCAAAAGTATAGGCCCGCTGTCTTTACATTGCAGGGGCTGCACTCTTTCTATGCCTCTGGCTTCTAGAGGATTTACTAGAAATCATTTGCTTCCAAACTAATTTCTATGAAAATATTTTATACCTACAAAGCTTCAGGAAATAGATTTATTTCTGTCATTGAATTTGGTTACAATTCAATGACAGATTACTGACCCTCGGCTCCTCTTACATTAGCTACTTTAAATAACTCAACGAATATGGCTGATGATGATAAATGATGCTAATTTCAATAAACTTAATAAGATCATCATTCAAATTATCAAATAACTGAAAAAGGAAAATTGACAAAAATATGGTAAAATTTAAAGGTAGAAACTTGTTGACCAACATCTAAAATTATACATGCCTAAAACCACCAGTTATAAAGTTTGGATGATATGTGCAGAATTTAATTACATAATATACAAATATATACAGGTAAAAAAGCCAATCAAGCAGAAAACAAACGAAAAAAACGAAGCTAACCAAAAAACGAGCTCACAGTCCACCTGATGGTAAGTGGTTGCTATGATCCTATAGACATCTACATTTATCCTCGATTAAGAATCAAAATGCAGATGTATTGTTGATAGAATGCCTCATATGCAGTAAAAATATTTGTAAAAATTTTGTGGAAGTTTAAAATCCAAGAATAATAAAGTATTTTTGAGATCAAGTTTAATTTTGGTATAATTGTAGCACAAATGGGTCGGCTTGACCGGGGAAGGACAACAATCTCACAGAATACCAGCGTAAAATAGCAGCTTAACACTGCTGTGATTGATATGGTGAGTGTAGAGAACCGGAGACCCTTTTTACTGGTACCGAGACAATCCATCTTAGCCCTCACGGGTGACGACGCATCTGCATTTTGATTTGTAATCTAGGATAGATGTAGATGTCTATGGGCTACAGCAACCACTTACCATCAGGTGGACTGTATGCTCGTTTGTCACCCTTATTCTATAAAATAAAAAAATACCCCCTTAAAATTATACCTGCATTTTGACAACATATTATCATGTCGTACTATTAACTCAAATCGCAAGTTTTTGTCAAAACTGGAGGAAGAAAAAGATCTGAGAAGGGGGGAACATGATTACTGGATCAGCAACACAAACATTGGGAGCGTATCAAAAACCTCAGCAAAGATAATTAAAAATCAATAAATAATAAAATCGAGAAGATGCAAAAAGTGCAAAATACATATTGTATTAAGTATACATTTACATTCTGTGGTGCAACATTTCCATAGTACCTTTTTGTATCAGCAATGGCGAGACATTGCGATTTTTATACAAGGTTATAAACAATAGAGGTTAATTTTTCCTAATTAATTCTTATTCTTTTTTGTCTTAATTTATTTTATTTAGGGTTTATTTATATTTTTACAATGGCCTCCACAGTGGTCAGCAAACTAGTCACCTTGTTTCTCAATTGCTTCGCATAAAAGATTTCATTCCGACTAGCAACAAATAAGCACTTACAAAAATATGCTTCAGTTTCATTTGTAAATACTTCATATCCAAAGTGTGACTAAAAGAATAAAGGATTATTTAAATATATTAACCAAAACAAAATATATCCCTCATAATGGTTGGAGCCTTCAAATCTATTGTAGATATTGTACAGTTGAGCCGTAATCTAACAGGCGCTAGCAAATTTTTTCAATAATAATAACTTAAAAATTAAGGTGTAAGTAAAGACAATGTACAGACCGCCTTCAGCACATTATTGGCTTCTATTATCACGTTATTTACTTGATTAGAGGGGATTTCACAAACACTTTGTATATGCTTTAAAATTTCAGCTCTTTTGATGGGAATTTTGCTACCTTCACGACAGAAAATGTATCGAACACATTCCTTTACAGCACTTTTCAAGTCTGTGTTATTTAGTGATTCATTATTCTTACTTTGTCGTTTCTGAGACATTTTAGAAAATTGTTTTGAATTTGTGACAGTCTTTATTTTATATGTAACTGTCACAACCAGTCACAACTCTCAAAGTTGTTTTGAGCACAGAGTACTTTTTTACTTCGAGCATAGAAAATAGAGGAGATGGCAAGCCTACAAAAAAATCGTGTCAAATTGAAACAATAAATGGCGGACGCTGTAAGCTCCGCCCATAGACTTAGAATATACTAGCGTATAGACCACCTGACAGCCCGAAAACGCGTGACCAATTTTGATTTGTCATTGTGTGCGTTAGCTAGTGATGTATATTTTACTTAAAAGGACTATCGAAAATGATTGTTAAGGAAGCAGTAAAAAGATTATAAAAAATTGTTTAGTGCATGAAGTTGAATAACTTCAAAAATTAACTGAATTTTACCATGATATTTCTAAAATAATTAAAAAATATTCATATAACATGTTCCTGGGAATAAGCTGAACCTACCTGCCTTTTGTTGGATTTTAATTCAAATGTATAAAATCCCAGGTGACTTTACCGAAAACGTAAAAACTCCCCAATAATCAGATCAGAATGTTGTATTTTCGAGCTATGATCTTTGGAGAAAATATTTACTGCCGTGGGCAGTTTCCGGAATTTATTTTTAATATATTGTTTATATAAATAGGTAGATACTTAACTAAGTATATACCTATTTATATTTTATATATTTTATAAAATGTTTTGATGGGGAAACAAAAACTGGGACACGGAGTACATAATGGCTGCTTTATTTTTCATTTAAGTATTACTTGTGATAATTACAAACATTTAATAATTAATAATGAAATAGATTATAGAAGTTTATTTTAACGTCCGACTTAAGTATGAATGTAAACTTAATAATTTAAGGAAGGAAACTTGTAGGAATCAGTTAAATAAGATTGCTCTGTTTAAAGGCCAATATATTTATTAGGCTTCATCATGCTTCATGTTTATATTCTTTCATCTGTCCCTGAAAAGTATAAAGTAATAATAAACGTTAGATTTTTGTATAAAGTAATTATAATAAACGAGTAAATTTTACATGGTAGAGCCATGCTGCAGCTATATTAGTAGTATAGTTGTAGCACGAATGGGTCGGCTCGACCGGGAAGGACCACGCTCACAGAATACTAGTGTAAAATGGCAGCTTAATGCTGCTGTGTTTCGTATGGTGAGTGTAGAGAACCGAGACCCTTTTTACTGGAAATGAGGCATTCCATCTTAGTCCTCACGGGTGACATCGCATCTTCATTTTGATTTGTAATCGAGGATAGATGTAGATTTTTTATGGGCTGCAGCAACCACTTACCATCAGGTGGATTGTGTGCTTGTTTGTCACCTGATCCTATAAAAAAAAACTTATTATCATTTTAGCTGCATGAATTTTAAAAACATAATGATCTTAACACAGTAAAGTGCACTAAGTGTCTGAGGATACAGATGCACTCTCTATTCTCTCAATCTCGGTATGTTAAGAAAATGGTCACTCATTCATGGACTGACCGCGGCACGTGCAACTTAATTTCGCAGATCTATTGATCTGCGCAGCTATTACTTAACCACTAGTTCCTCTTCTCTACGAATAACGCTGTAGGGGATAAACCACGCTATTTAAGCCCTCGCGACAGTGTCGTCGGCCATCAAGCATGAATCGGGCATTGACCGTTGTGAGTATCAAATACTATAGAATTTATACTATCACGTCTCATGCGCGGTCTAGTAGTAGTAGTATTTTGGTTGATAAATAGATACTTAGTTGGGTTCATAATGGCTTAAGGAGGATAATCTCAAGATTTTTTTGTCTTTAATGTACTACAGTTTTATAATGTATCAAAATCTGTCTCTATATTTATCTAGAGTTTTGAAAGTTATATTTTTGAAGTCTTATTATAACAATATTTTACTTACTGGTACAAATAACGTAGAAATGACTCCTTTTAATAAAATTGTTTTTATTCCACTTTTTCTTTTATACTTCTCAAGAAAATGTTTGCTGCAAATTGTTGAGTTCTTCTTTGCATTCCAACCAACCCGTCCAATGAACCTTAACCACTTTTTCTAATTATAGAATCCGGAGGGAATCTGTTTGAAAAACGACAAAATAAAATTACATTTTAGAACGCAAACCGAGGATTTATTTTCTTGTTGTGTAGGCAAGTCTATCGATTCATTATAAACATTCAAGATAAATATCGACATTAATTTTGATATAGTTGAGTCAATCCCTAGCGTACATGTAAAATATTTTGTATAAAAATGTATTTACCAAATTCATGCAAATTATCAACAACCTGACTTTTTTCTTTGCAAAATATCAAAATTAACAAAATAATTGAATATATCATGTATTTAAAACAGTATGTAACATAAATTTTAACCAAAAATAAACGCGTCATAACATTGCCGATGTCTTGAGAATTTACCTGTGATATGTGAAATTATCAGGATTATTTCTATTATTAACAGCACACTCACTCACGGAACAATTAACCATTTTGGAAAAAAGTTATTTACTAAAAATAACCACTATTATACTTTAAAAAATTACAAAATATCTCGGAGCTATTTCTTGCGTGCCGAATTGTGCCGACCTGTCATTCAAAATCGGTTACAGAGTCATGAGATTTGGTATCCTTTTCTATCTTGCATTTTTGCCATAAGGAATTTTTTTCTCCCTTGCACACTATGTTGGTCTATACGCTAGTATATCCTACGTCTATGGCTCCGCCCATTTTTTAGTGATGTGAAGTCAATCAACTTTTAAAATTTAGTAACACCCATATGTATTTTTATTTATATATAATATGCAAAATTATATTTTCTCTAACGATTAGGAAGGCTAGGGGAATTTGGCTCGATTTTAACCGCCAGCGGATTGTTAATCCTGTTTTATCATGAAAATAATAGTGTGAAGACGATTTTGATACGTAATGCACGGATAGCTATACTAATATAAGGTTTACTTCTGGGCTAGTAATTTACTATCTAAAGCCAGGATGGAGTTCTCTTTTTGAGCTAGTAGCACCCCCCACCATTTTTTTCTACTATTCAGGCTTGTGCACCAGCTTCGTGTGACCGGTTAAGCTAATATCTTTTTGAAGTGAAAACTACTTTAGAATAGCTGCGATTTGAATATTATTATACTTTACGATGCACTTGTGGTTACAAATTATCATATTAAATAAATCATTTGCCGTGAAATATTTTTATTTTATATCCACCCCGGCTTAGCATGGGTGATTTCTGGATTTTGGCAACAAAATCAAGAAAGACCAAGCGGAGTAGAATCAAAATAACCCTTTGCGTGCCAGCTACGAGATAACTCGTAGTTCGGGATTTCACCATGGTGCCGACTACGAATATATTCGTAGATTTTGTAGGTCCTTCTACACAAAAAAATATTTATTGGCACTACAGGTAAGGTCGGATTTTGAACGTTTGGCATTAGCAAAGAAAACGCATGGTAATTTCAAACTTCAAACTTTTAATGGGAAAAAGTTATGATATGACAAACATAAGGTACTGAGTAGTAGTATAAACAAACAAAAGAAGACATAATTGCGTCTTTTCAACAGTAGAAATATAATATTTAGTTGTGATAAGCTTTGAAACATTCAACTACACATAAAGCTGGAGTTTTTGAACACAATGGGCAAAAATACCTTGTTTCTTTGCGAGTCTTATTTTGGTACACACAACACAAGGTTTAGTTGGCTTGCTTTTCTTTTCCGTAGGTGGTATATATTCCAAATAATGTTGAAGCAATACTTGACCACTTTGATTGACCTTTGACTGCCCTGGTCTTTCAGAATAGTCGATATACTTTTGGCCTAACAAGTGGATAATAACATTTTCAAAATTCAGAGGTATTCTCTCCGATCTGTTCAATCCAGATTGACCATTATGTATTCTTGCAGCATTATGTATAAACATTTGAAAAATGTGAATAGCGAACTTTTTATACTACCAGTATTTGGTTTTTTTCATGCTCTTATAATAGGAAATCATTTGGTCAGAGTGGCTCCTCCCATTCCGTTATTGTAATCAACAACAATATTAGGTTTTAGTTTGTTGATTCCTGCGATTTTGATAGTTATCATTTCAGGATTGTGCATATTTGAAATGGTTAGAACATCGCATTTGTCTTTCCATTTGCAAACAGCTACTTCCTCTTTCTTCCAAATCATCTCACCTTTCTTCAGCTTTGCTGATGTCACAACTTTTGGATTACCCTTACGGGTTGATTGCAAAGTTCCGCATAAGTAAGTTTTATTTGCACTCATTTTTCTTGTCAGCTAAACGGAGTTATAGTAGTTATCTGTATATACCTTGTAACCTTTATTCAAGTAATCATCTAATAAATTTGTTACAATTTTATAGTTTGTCCACCTTCTGACCTTCTGATTTGCCTGTGTAAAGTTTTATCTTCAGTATTATGCCGTTACTTTCACATAGTTTATATATCTTGATGCCGTATCTATGTTTTTTATTTTTTATGTAAACTCGAAAAAAAAGTCTTCCTTTCCACGACATTACAGATTCATCTATGCATAAATCTTTATTCGGGGCATAAATATCTTGCATCAATTTGTTGAAATGGTCTATCAAAAATCTTATTTTGTAAATACGGTCACTTTCATCAACTTCTTCGTTGTTTGAAAAATGGAAAATCTGAATAGTATCTGGAATCTATTACGGCTCATCAAACTTCTAAAAAGCGGAATGTCATATAACTTATGCTAACTCCAGCATAGTGGTTTTTGAGGTAATTGCAAGATACCCATATGTAAAACAATAGCAATAAATACCTTCATCTCGGCTTTATTCGTTTCTCTCCATTCTTTCCATCTTGACGAACGTCGCAAACGACGCGTTGAAAGCACTTGGGTGGCGTAACGGTTAGTTTCCGTAACTAAATTTTCCAAGAATTCGTCGTTGAAGAACAAATCAGCATACATAGAAGGAGCTGTGCTCTTATTAGTAGCTATCTTCGCACCTGGCTCAGGACCCAAAAACGGGAAGTCTGAAATTTCCCAGGGTATATCTATCCATTCATTACTCTCGTTTTCTCCTACCAAAGGGACATTTTCTTCTGAACTTGGCTGAAGTTCTGAGTTAGACGTATCTGGAGCACCACTACTATCTAATGAAGAAGAAGATTGAATAGTATTGGATCGCAATGTAATAGCTTGTTGTGTAGCTTGTTGTGTAGCTTGTGCGTTTGAATGAGACTCAGCATGTTCGCGCTCCGAAAACGAACTATCAGCGCTTGTATCAGGTTGCACATACAATTCGTCTTCATCTGTCGAAGAGAAGTCATCACCACTCTCGTCACTACTATCACAATTCGCTAAATCAGATATTTCTTGTTCACTTAATCGCTTAGCCATTTTTATGCAGATAATTACTTGTTACGACAGCGCATCCTTTGCATTACGTAGCTAAACTGAATAATGTCACTCAGACGCCACCACTCGTTCAGAAGCCACGCCCCCTAACCGGCCGAAACTAGTTGCACTGTTAGTTCGTGTCACAGAGTACCTTTATATATACTGAAATAACTGTGTCTAGCTCCCGAACACGAAGCAACCTGTCGTGTTGCTTCCTGTTTTCCCGCCAAATTACGAAAGAATACCATTTTCTTTGCCGACTACGAGTATAGCCGTATACGAATATACTCGTAGTCGGCATAGTCGAATGGATTTATGTTCTACTATGCCAAGTACGATTTATCTCGTAGCTGCTTATATGTATGACGGCATACAGCATAAACATACCAAAATATTCTGGCGCTGAAAGGGATAATAAAAATCTGCGGATGCTAAACCGCTTGCCAAGCGTGGTAGCTATGGCAAAATGCCCTATGAGGCAATCTATAGTGGAGACCTAGGTACAGCAATGGACTTTAGAATGTAATGGATGGATAGATGGAGTAGGAAAATAAATAAATTTACATTTTTGTTAGCAATAAAAAGTAGTTTAATAACGTAATATTTCTATAAATAAATATATATATATATATATATATATATATATATATATATATATATATATCAATTATTTTAAGATGCTGCCCGGGGCTTCTCCTGAACCCTCCCTCCCCATCCCTCCCACCCCCGTGCGAGTACCGGATGTCTATAGTTTTACCCATCTTCCTGCAAGCCACACTTTTCACATATCACATAATTTCTAAGTATAAGATTCAGAGTAAGTAATATATTCTAAATGAGTACATTTCTAGAGCATCAGCAGCCATGGGGAAGCTGCACAACCCTGTCTGACACTTTTATGGATGCCAAACTATTTTAATGCTCGTATCAGCACAGCACCCAACCCAAAACAATCCAGTGTCTCCATATAGCAACCTTATCCTTTACCTTTTCTCTGTCATTAGCTCTTTCCAATAAAGGCACAAAAAATCTTTTTGGTTTAGGCCAAAAACTGCTCTGTGATCATGGGCATACAAAAGACCTGTTTAGACCTTACCATACAGTTTCTCCACGGTGCTAAAAAGGCTAACTCTATGGTAGTTTTAACAGTCCTGCTGTTGCTCTTTTCCCTTACATAGTGGGACTTTAATGACTTGGCACCAGTCTCCCAGCATAAATTATGGAATTTTTTGATATTTCAATATGAAGTTAAATGTAATTTCAGTAGTACTAGCAATAAGTATGACAGGACTCCATTTCTGCATAGAAGTCTGTCTGGGTAAGCATCATCCTCTTACCTATTTCTCCCACCATGCAGCTGTAAGAGCCAGTATAATTGCAGCTTGAGAGGCATTCCATCTTAATCCTCAGAAGTGGCAACATATTTGTAGCCTTCATTTTAGTTTGAATTTGGTTGCTTACCAAGACTGTCAAACTGTTGCCACCACAGATTTATGAGAAAAAATAAAAAGTAAAAAATTGAACTTGGTTTTCTCCTGTCACATAAAAGACTCCAAGCCCCTGAGCTATTGTAGTGCCATATTAACCACATTATTTTGTATTGTGTAATTTTTTTATAATATAAAATAAAAACAACACTATCAATGATTGTTTTTTAACTTTAGAATTTGTTTTACCTAAAGTAGAAAGATTAATATATTTTTTATGATTTATTGTTCCAACTTACCTTTCAAATTTGTAACAGATGAAGCTTTATATATACTATAATTAATATGCTTATTTACCGATAACTGAAATGCTGAATTTTTTGTCAATACAATGCACTATTTATTAACTTCAGTTCCTTCAGTCCCAATTTAAAACAAAAAATTTGTGATCTTCCGTACAAGTGCAAGTTGCACTTTTATCTTCAAAATAAATATAAATCAATACTAAATCAGTACATACACTATACACATACAATATAAATCCAAAAAGTTTGAAATTTTAATTTTGTAGTACAGTACAACGTTTAGATGAAGCTAAAAGTAATGTACGTAGCATAGATTACTGTATATATACTAGAGATTAATTGTTTCAGATTTGCTGTTATAAAAAGTTGTTTGATATTTCTTAATTTGAAAATTTTGCGAATTTTTATACAGTTTATAGTGAATTTTCCAATTCATTATAAAGTACGAAAATGAATAAGTGTTGTGTAAGAGGCTGTGCCTCAAAATATAGTCAAAAATCACGCAAACTATCATTTCATAGGTGAGTGATTTAGTTTTTGCTGTAAATATAATGTAAAAAAGTTTATTTCTTTTGCGACAGTAAGTAGATGGATGTAATTATTTACCATAAACCTTTAATTCATATTATTTAATTACTTACTTCTTATCATTCTTTGCGTATCTATAAAATTTTGTTGTTCGTAAATAGTGATGTTACATTGTTAACAATAAATTCTTTCAAATACTTTATTAAGGTTTTTATTGATTTATTCTGTCGTATTATGTGAAAAAGTTTTGCGTTATTTTGGTATCATGGGTCTGAGCAGTGAGCATAAATGATTAACAAAATTATAAGGAAACGGAGTTACATTAATGTTAGGTACCTACGGTACCTACATAATAAAATTGAAGCAAAGCAACAAAGATTACACAAAGTACAATCTAGCGCCTGTAATCTCTCTCTGTAGGCAAACATGCAAATACCTCAGATACTATGGACATTATTACTTGACTTTATTATATATTGTTTAGTTATATATTGTATATATCTGTGCCTTCTAATAATGCAATATACTTCTAATAATAAGCATATTCATTATAGTAAGGGCAGGCGGGGTAAGCGCGCCGACGGGGTAAGCGCACCTACCATAAAAATATCGAAAACTACAGATATAATACAACTAACGACATCTTAAATCCATGCAACAAACTAAAACACAGTTCCACTTCACAATCACAGATCACCATAACTTGATGTATCCGCTATTTTGGTTTTAGTGTCATTTAAACCTGTTACCAGAGATGAGCACGTGTATCATTAATCCCCTTAAATCTTAAAATATTTTACGTGCTGCGGCAAACCAATGAGGTGAGTACAGAATTTAGTTGTTTTTCTTTAAATCTATGTCTGTATTTTAGTCCTAGATAGTGAAATTAATATTTTTTTATGGAATTTAAAATCTTAACCTCAAAATAGTCAAGTGAGGCAAGTGCGCCTAAGTTTTTAGTAGTATGGCGCACTTCCCCCGAGCCAGAAGTCGTCAACTTTTATGATTCAGATATTTTCTTACCCGACGGCCTCTGAATAAGGGTAATGTTTTTCTGTATTGAGAAGTTACTGTCTAGATGTGCTTAGGGTCTTGTGATGAGAAGGCGTTGGGGTGATGGGTTTACAGTAAAAGCCTCGTATTAAGTCTATAAACTATTTTTAAATAAGTAATTTTATTTGTATTTCTTGGGATTTGCTTTTGGGACGCTATAATTATATAACTCGTTGATCGTTAGTGCTAACAGTAAAACCAACGTACTTGTCATTTCATTTATTCATTACTTTATGCGCCCTTAGGTGTGCCTAAGCTCCTTAATCGGAAGCGATAATCGAATTCAAGCTACTTTGGATGGGTGGCTGGTAAACTATCGATCCGGCTGTTGTCATTCAACATCAGTCTTTAAGCCATGTCGGAGGCCTTTGGGCTTCCTGAACAACTCTCACACTAGTTTGCCCACAGAACTCTCGGCAAGAAGAAGCAGTTGAATACTTACTACAACTGGTTCTAAAATTATTGTCTTTTTACAGATGGTTCGTACTTATCAAAGAAAAAGCGATAAGCCTTCTTAGTCTAGAGAAACTTTATGTCAGGCAGTTGACGCTGTCCGATCAGGCCTATCTGGATATGAAGCAGCGAAAACTTATGGTATACCTCGTAAAACAATCATGGATCACTTGACGGGTGGAAGGGACCAAAAATTATCAACACAAGGCAGACCACCAGCCTTGTCAGCTGAAATGGAAATAGAGTTAGCTAACTGTCTACATATTATGGAAAGGCATGGCTTCGGGTTAAGTCGGAAAGAGGTATTAGACCTGGTTGGCGAGTACGTTAAAAAAAATAACATTAATACACCATTTACCAATGACATCCCTGGAAACGATTGGTTTTCTAATTTTATGACTCGACATAGGTTGTCAATAAAAAAAACTCAAGCAGTTGAGATAGCCCGTAAAAAAGCAGCTGACCCTTTCATCATACAAGAATTTTACGACATTGTCGAAAAAGTTATTAAAGAGCTAGGGCTTGAAAATAAGCTAGAGAGAATATATAATATTGACGAAACAAGCTACTGCAGCGACCCTCAAAAAACCAAAGTGGTCGGCTTAAAGGGATATCCTTCAACTAGAACAACATCATCAGCTGGTAAAGCAAACACAACCGTCTTGGTTGCCAGCAATGCAGCTGGAGGCAAAGGGCCTCCATTTATAATTTTCAAAGGTAAGCATGTGTGGAGTGGATGGACATCTGAGGAAGCGTATCCTGGCACTTTATACATTGCGACATCCAATGGTTGGATTGAATCCGAAGCATAAGCATTTTTTTTTATTACTAGCACTGTGAGGGATCTTCGTTTTCTTTTTAGCCTTGTTATTCTTGTTGACTGGAGCCCTTCTGCGCCGCGAATTAGCGATGAGTGTTTAAACAACGAACTAGTTGAATCAACCGTTGATCTCCTGTCAACGTATTAACGTTAACTGTTTATGAATCAACTAGTTGAATTCGTCAACGACGTTTATGAATTTAACTCGTGCGTCTCGTTTAATAATCGGAAACGTAAACGCAACGAACTGAGCAAATTAAAAACTTACGTTGAAAATAACGTCATACATTGCGAGAGACGGTCATGTCATACAATTTGAACTCTAAGTAACGTACAAAAGAGTTGATTTTCGAAATATTTATTTTAAGAATAGTACTTATGACGATACAGGTGAAATGGCGCGCCCCGCTCGTGCCGCCCGAGAGAAACAGGTTAATACTAGTTTGCTTGTTTACGTTTACGAACGATATGAAGTTCGCTTTCTTTAATTTTTGATTGACAGTTTGTGACAAGTTGCGCGGAAGTTCAGAAGTTATTTTGCTGCTTATCGTGATTGTTTAGAGTTTAGACTTTTTAGTTAATGTTTATAGTAACAGTGTTAATTTGTTTGTGTTAATATAATTGTATATATTTGCATAAAATAGGACTACTTAAGGTACAAAATTGAAAATGTCGGGACATAAGGGTAACAGTGAATTGTGGCTGCATTTCGAAAAAATGAAAAAAAACTATAAAAAAACATGTTGTAAATATTAATTGATTTGTGTACATAGAATCGGACGATCTTTTAAAAACGCCTGAGTAGATTATGGTTTACAGCCGTATTTATAACCGGTTTTTCCGTTAAAACTTCCGTTTTACGTTGGTCGTTTTACGTCAACGACCCATAAACGTTAACGTCGATTTACGTTTGTCAATTGGTTAATCAACCAGTTAAATTCATCAACGAATTAACGTACTACTAATGTCAACTTGCAACGTAAACCGTTCATTCATAGAACGGTTATAATTCAACGCTGCGACGTTCAATTTTAGAAACAATTTGATTCAATGTATGTATTGAAAAACGTTTGATTGATGGTTCTACTTAGATGACCTTCCCTTCATGCCTGTACCTGCTGTACACCTTATATAATTTGTGTTGGGAACTTAAGCGGGTACCGGGAGACTGGTGCAAAGCCGTGATAGTCCCAATATATAAGAGAAAAAGATCGCAGCAGGACTGTAAAACTACTGTATCAGCCTTCTAGCATTGTGGGAAAACTGTATGCTAAGGTGCTAATTTAAAGAGTTATGAAAGATACTGATGGAAAAATTTGGGATGTGCAAGCGGGATTTAGAAAGGGAATGGGATGTACAGATCAGGTCTTTTCCATGCGCATGGTCGTGGAGAAGTTTTTGGCCAAAAATAAAAAGGTTTTTTGTGCGTTCGTGGACTTGGAAAAGGCTTATGACAGAGTGGACAGGGATGTGTTCTGGCAAACACTGAACTCATTTGGGTTGAGCGCTGGGTTGATACAGTCATTGAAGTCTCTGTATAGGGACTCCAGTGCTTGTGTCAGGATCAACGGGGCCTACTCGGACAGGTTTGGCATCCATAAAGGTGTCAGACAGGGCTGTGTGGCTTCCCCGTGGCTGTTCAAACTATTTATGGACAGTTGTTTGGAAAATTTGAAAGTTGAAGAATGCGGGTTAAGAATGGGTGAGTTAACCGTCAAATGCCTTTTGTACGCCGATAATCAAGTCACACTTGCGTCGTCGGCGGCCGAGTTGCAAATGATGGTTACATTAATGAACAGGTCATTAAAAGAAAGCGGAACGAAAGTGAACGCAAGTAAGACGAAAGTTATGTAATGATATGTTATGTAGGCTATTAAAACGTCGGCAAGCAATCTACATCAAAGGAGTGCAACTTCTGTACGTAGTACTATTATTTATTCTGTGCTTAAGTCCCGACATTTTCAATTTTGTACCTTAAGTAGTCCTATTTTATGCAAATATATAAATTATATTAACACAAACAAATTAACACTGTTACTATAAACATTAACTAAAAAGTCTAAGCTCTAAATATTTACGATAAGCCGCAAAATAACTTCTGCCCGGCTAGCATGGGCGGGGGACAAAAATTTTATCCCCCGATTATATCCACTGACAAGAGATAAAATTATCTTGTTATGTCAAACGGGGAGAAGTATATCCCCGTTTGACATAACGAGTAGACATATATCCCCCGTCCGTAGCATGGAGCTAAATGAAAGATAAAAAATTATGCTTTTTTGACATTTGAAAGGGATGATTTTATCCTAGTTCATTGGACGTGGGTTGAAGTTTATATTCATACAAATTTTATCTACTGTGGATATTATATCCACCGGTGTGCCCATGCTCTAAGGGTGGATAAAACTAAGCGAGGGGATAAATATTTTCTCCTTTCCCCGGGGATAAAATTGTCTCCTGCCCATGCTAGCCCTGCTGACCTTCCGCGCAACTTGTCACAAACTGTCAATCAAAAATTAAAGAAAGCGAACTTCATATCGTTCGTAAACGTAAACAAACAGACTAGTATTAACCTGTTTCTCTCGGGCGGCACGAGCGGGGCGCGCCATTTCACCTGTATCGTCATAAGTACTATTCTTAAAATAAATATTTCGAAAATCAACTCTTTTGTAAGTTACTTAGAGTTCAAATTGTATGACATGACCGTCGCTCGCAACCTATGACGTTACTTTCAACGTAATTTTTAATTTGCTTAGTTCGTTGCGTTTGCGTTTTCGATTATTAAACGAGACGCACGGTTAAATTCATAAATGTCGTTGACGAATTCCAATGGTTGATTCATAAACAGTTAACGTTAATACGTTGACAGGAGGTTTTAAACACTCATCGCTAATTCGCGGCGCAGAAGGGCTCCAGTCAAAAAGAATAACAAGGCTAAAAAGAAAACGAAGATTCCTCACAGTGCTAGTAAATTAATTAATAATACAGCGCCGCCTTTGTAAATAGTGCAATAAATTGTTTATAGTTGCGTCCCTCTTTCAATAGAACCGTCAATAAAGTGAAATCATGTCTTCACAATAGTTAAATACACACTGTTTTATAAATTACTACTGTCCACTTGCTCTGATTTTGATGATGATGATGTATAAAATGGCGTAATAATACTAATATCGGGCGGGAACCTAAATACAACTATTAAATAAAACTACTTTTACGGATTCTATCGCGTTTAATTTATTTATTCCCGACGTTTCGGGTGCTTTACAGCACCCATGGTCACGGGGGACTGAGGTGATTGACGTCCCGATGTTAGAGTTAACCTGGAATACCTTCAGCTCATTTAATTATTAATTTTGGTCCGATCTACGCAGAATGAACTTACTGTGTCTTGAAGTCTTGCAGTGGTATGCTTGGGTTTAGTTTTAATTTCATGGAGGACTTTGGGAGTAAGCCCTGCTTACTGCACCAGTAACTCCAAGGTTCTACAAGCAGTACGTAGACGATACTTTCACAATTTTACCATCAGACAAAGTAACTGCATTCTTAGAACATCTTAATGCCATAAACTCTAAAATTCAATTTACTATGGAGTTAGAGGCAAATAATTCTTTAGCTTTCCTAGATGTGTTAGTCATTCGAAATCCTAACAACACCATAGGTCACACTGTGGATAGAAAAAAGACCCATACAAACCGATATTTAAACGGTGAATCCCACCATCATCCTTCACAGTTAGCTACCGTGGGCGAATCTTTGTTACAGAGAGCACGAGGGATCTGTGACAGCAAACACCTGGCCGCCGAGCTTCAGAACGTCAAGCAGGTTCTGCACGACAACAAGTTTCGGGTCCCGCGCCTACGTCACAGTGACCGAGTGAAGCCGGCTTCAGTTGAGCGTGTGCCTGCTGTACTACCATATGTCAGAGGTGTCACAGACAAGATTGGCTACATCTTGAAGCGAGCTTCTATTACAACATTCTTCAAGCCGCCGAAGAAGATTAGTCAGTTCTTACCATCCGTCAAGTGCAATATTCCTCTACAAGATGCAGGAGTGTACAAGCTTGATTGTGAATGTGGTCTCTCATATATAGGGCAAACAAAACGATCAATAAAAACCCGCGTAAAAGAACACATAGCTGACGTGAAACACCAACGTTCCGGAAGTCTGCAGTTTGTGATCATATCCTAGACGACCCCCGCCATTACATTAGATTTGATAAACCACAAATTCTCGCGAAAGAACATCGATTCCTGCCAAGAATGATACGTGAGGCTATTGAAATTAAAAAACATCCTAATTTCAATAGAGAGGGAGGCTGGGTATTACCACCTGCTTGGGATCCTGTAATTAATAAAATTAATACATCTGTCCTCAATTACAAATCAAAATGCAGATGCGTTGTCACCCGTGAGGACTAAGATGGACTGCCTCATTTCCAGTAAAAAAGGTCTCCGGTTATCTACACTCACCATACGAAACACAGCAGCGTTAAACTGCTATTTTACGCTGGTATTCTGTGAGAGCGTGGTCCTTCCCCGGTCGAGCCGACCCATTCGTGCTACAACTATACTACTAATATAGCTGCAGCATGGCTCTACCACGTAAAAGCACCCGAAACGTCGGGAATAAATAAAAATAAATAAATTAAACGCGATAGAATCCGTAAAAGTAGGTTTATTCAATGTGTAGTGTTCGCGTAAATATAAGAAATCATTATCTAAATACAACTAGCACAATTTCGTTTTTCACTTCTAAACGAGAAAAATATGAAAGTATGTTTTTATGGATGTTTGTTCATTAGTCACACTTGAATAGCTGGATGTATAGAATTCGATTATATGTTGAAATTGTACTATGACGCCTTTAGTAAAGGTTATTATAAGTTATTACTTCAGTTAAGTCTCTTTACGTGGTAGAGTCATGTTGCAGCTGTATTATATTTGTAGTACGAAAGACTTGGCTCGGCCGAGGAACCTCGGCCGTATGGCGAGTGTAGAGAACCGGAGACCCTTTTAACTGGAAACGAGGCATTTCATCTTAGCCCTCAAGGGTGACAACGCTTCTGCATTTTGTTGCTTAATAGATGTAATGGGCCACAGCGTCTACTGTTTGCTCGTTTGTCACCCTTATTCTATAAAAAAAGGGCAACACCCACGTAATAGATAATTATTATACGAACAGATAATAATTATTTTTATCCATCGTTAGAAACGTAATTCCATGATTAATCTGTTAACGTTGTCGCAGATCGTCTAAGCTTGAGCTGTCGTTTTATTGTGTTTTCCCATCACTACACCGCCTCACCTTACCCCGAGATTGTCGTTACAGTCAACTGATTTGTTAAGTTTCTAATTAAATATCTTTTGTTTTTTCAGAGGCCATTATTTATTATATGATGTTGAACATCATGCACAAAACTGTTTATCATTCAGTCTGTTTGAGAATGTTTGTAACTGCATTATATGTACTGGTGAATGGAAAGCAAAGAAAAAAGAATTTTCATTGACGGAAGAGCAACTTAACTTATATAAAGAAAGATTTTTGCATGAAGACATAGATATCATCAACTTTATAATAATTCCCAATTCATTTCAAAAAATATGCAATGAGCTCGCTTGTCTTAGTGACGTGCCTTTCTCAGAAGAATATGTGCATGTTTTAAACAATTCTTTCTTTCCATTAATATCGGCTTATCAAGAATTTGTATGCGCTAATGTAGTTTTTGAAGAGAGTATCCGCTAAATAATTTAAATTTGATTCAATTACAGTACCGTGTGATTGCATATACGTTGCTTATTTTAGTGTAACAGAATATCTATTAATTATGATAGTTTTTAAATTAAGTTTGGAGAGAATGGGTAGAGTAATAGTGTTTCATGTTTATGCTAAGGTCACATTGTTGCGCAAAGATTCGTGTCGCGTTTTCACAATAATAGTTCGTGTTCGATCTACGACGATCCACATGGCCGAGATTAAAAATTTATTAAAAGAGAGATTAAAAACGTCGAGATGGTTCAGCTAGACACGGAATAATGGAAGACGCGGTTGCGCTGTATTATATGTCTCTAACACTTAAATAACTCTACTATATAAATAAAAGATTAAAAAAGTAAAATAAAAGACGATGGTGAATTTCAAAACTTTGTCGTTACTCTAGTTCATATTTTACCTACGACAAAATCAGAATAATCCAACACAAATACGCGCACACTGCTCGACGTCTCGCTGTAAACAGAGAGCGAAGTGTAGACAATGTGTAAACAATCGCACGAACTGAGTCGCGATAAAACCCTTTGATGTGCAAAAATTTACCGACAGTCCCGCGAATGGCATTCGAGCTTATCTGAATGATTCGCGATATGACGAATTGCTTATCCAAACGTGTCGCAACAACTCAAATCGTCGCCTTATCGCGACAATGTGGCCGCAGCATTACCGTAATAACAGGGAAATGGGAAAAAAATATTTTAAGCTATAATACAGATTGGAAATTTGAAAAAACAATATTGTTTTCTAATCTAAATAATTTCTTATAACTAGTCAGTTTATTGCATCAGTCGATGTTGCGAACGAGGGTGTTTCTCTTATAATTTTATTAGTTATACCTATAAAGCTATATTTTTTATAAAAAAATCATAATTTAAGGTAAGTTTGGTTTCGAGTTACATAGCAGATTTTACGGAAGAGTAGAAATTTCTTACTGTTAAATTTCAAAACTTTCATAACACAATTATAAATCTTTCTCAATTGTTTTTAAGTTTATGGGTCGTTAGCAGCAGGGATTTCTACGCTATCTAAACAATCGCCTTCACTTTAATCATTTAATAATACAATTTAAGAGCCTTTAATACCACCTCAATCACTGAACTCTATACAAGTACGCTGGAGTGGATAGTCAATTTATTTTGATTTTTAATTTGTGGAAAAGTATATTTTTAAATATTAATTAAAGCTATGAAAAAATAGTATAATATTTAATGTGGCCATCTGTAGCAGCTACCAGCTATAAGAAAAATCTCGAACCGATAGGATAAATCTACTTTCTGATATCATTGATTGTACTAATTTTGTTTTAATAATTTATTTATTGAACTGTGTATTATATTCTTTTGCATTTTAACACAAATAGCGCATATATATAATTTTACATAAGTTGTGATCTGGACACTGCCGAATACTCCAATAAAATGACTTTTGGAGTATGTTGACCGTTGTCCGTTTAAAAATAGATATCATTGATATTTAATATTACTGATTATGCATATTTTTTGACATACATAATATTAGTTAGTTTCCAAAATATAGATATTTACTTTATATTTATCAAAAAACTACATAATATATTTTTTATTATCCCTTTCACTGCCCCATGAGTCATATATGAACATTTCAATTGTTTAACTAATGTGTCTGTTTTGCGGACAAGGAAACTGTTAAATATTAAAAAATATTTTTATAAACAGTTATAGAATTCTTGCTTTATTAAATTTAAGAGGTTCCACAAAATAATGTTGTTCTTGATTAAAACATTGTTTTTGTGGAATTCATTTAAACTTTTTGCAAAATTTGGAAATTAAGATTGTTAACTTGCAATTACTCTTAATAAAATAAGGCATAGGCCCAGTACATGAAAAGTCACTTAGGGTGTCTACATCCTAATTTGTAGCACAAGTATTCGCTACCGGGTCCACTGGACCTAGTATAATATAAGTTTATTCTAAAACTGCTTTATAAACGTTAATGGTTACTTTCTAATAAGGATTTGATATGTGTAAAGAAAACTATAATTGAATCAAATACTAATATTTATTGTTTTTACTTAAACAAAAGTTGTTACAAATACATACTAAATTTCTCTAGAGTTTTGTGACATCATGTTAAAGGCTAATCGTTATAATTTCTATAATTATTTATTTCAAACAAAATATTATATATTTTGTTACAATAATGTATTTACTTACACGAAATAAAGAGGGATCATCAATCATCATAGAAATATTTAAAAAAATAATCAAAAATACAATATCTTCTTTGAATTAAAATCACACTTTCCAACATTCTACTGACACTTTTTAAACTAACTGACTACCAACGTCGTTATTTGTCATGCTACACTATTGTTGAAAGGTACTAAGAGCGGCAACATTGCTAACGTCGAATTTGAATAGTCATTAAGTCAAATATTAAATACTGGGTCCGTTGGACCCATTAGCGACTGCTTAAGTGTTAAATGTAAAATATGCATCAGGTATGATGATTATGTTTTAAGCCCACTTTTGAATCAGTCAGAATTCTTTGATACTGACTAATCATTATTCCGCACTCTACGAGCAATAGTCTCACTTTTTAATTAAACATGCATTTTATAAACTACTAGCTGGTACCTGGTGAATTGCCACCGCAGTAGAAATAATTGTGGAAATATCGTTTTAAATTTGGATGAGTTATATTGTTTAATTTGGAATTATAATACAATCATTGAAATTGCATGATCTATAACTTTCAAATAAATAAAGATTTACGGCAATCTGATGAACGCATAAAATACGAACAAACAAACATTAATATTTCTCTGCACTTTTTCTTTTAATACTATAAGTAAAAATTCTCTATCGTTACACGAAACCTAAGCCTGGAATAATTTTATAGGCTCTCCTATGTCTGTGCTCTCCTAGACATCCTCAGACAGCTGTCCTGGACTTACCCTCGGATTTTCTTAAAATTTTTCATTCAAAAACAATTAAGTAAAAACCTTTTGAGGTTATCAACAATTTTCTAACATGATAGTGTTCGTAGTCGGATTACCCTTACTCCCCTTACGTTGCTAGTGTTTTTTTTTTTTGTAATAAACTGATCAGAATTCTCACTTTGTTTAATTAAATTTTATTTTTTAGCAGTGCGACAATGTGATTTTTATTTTGTTTTTAAAAAAGTAGTTATTTCATAAAAACATAGGTCCTATTATGTAATTTAAGTTTAAATAAAATAAAGCACTGACGAGAAGGTCCAAAGAAAAAAGTAGACAAGTTTTACCTTACACTAATAATAATACACAGATGTATTTTAAATTGCCAACACAACGAAACAATGAAAACTGTTAAACATTATGTATAATTATTGTGTTATACTGCATATTATATTAAAGGTAATTATTTAACCATTAATTTTCCGAGTTTGAACTTCATTGTAGGTATTATTCTTTAACTTTTTCCGTACTATTATTAATATTTATAAACAAGTGTAACATTTTGGATTATAATGTTTTGTATTAAATAAAATAAATCTGTAAACTTCTTTTTTTTATAAACCTGACTGTCCGTATTTTTAATTTTTACGCGGTTGATTCATTCTGAAGCTATACACGAATGTGTCGGCTAATTCAAATAAATACTTACAAGTCCCAAAAATGAAGATGAAGTTTCATTAAGTGACAATAATCGCAAGTATTATTGCGAACTTTTAATGGGGAGGTGTGCGTGCGTGTGTGTGTGTGTTATTACGCCGCTTGTTAATTTCGATATAAGGAATCTTATGGTGTTGTAAATTGTATCACATCATCATTACATGTATGTAAGTAATCTAAACAATTGTCTTACATTAAGAACTTTATGATCTTTGTAGAATTGAATTGTCGTATATAAGATAGGTCGAAAGGCAATAATCTTTTAAATTGCGCTATGTGCGATTTCTAATGGTTTCAAAACAGTTTTTGCTGCACCACCCCAACATGAAGTGCAGTAAGATATGATAGAAGGGTAGAATGCAAAATACACATTGCGTATAATTATCTGGTCAGTGACGTGACGAAGTGATTTAAAAATAATGATTAATTTACGGACTCTGCTAGTTAAATCATCACAGTGGGCTTTAAAATTTGGAGTTTTATCTAGATCTAGAGCAGAGATTATCAAACTTATTTCTGTTACCCCCCTTTGAAAATCAATTACTTTTCAGCGCCCCCAATTTTTATACACTCCTAAAACTTAAAAACCACAATTAAATTACTTTACCATTAATTAATTTAGTTATGGTGTGCTATATTAGTCGATTCTGGTGTTTAAACGTACATTCTAAACTAGACATTATTACCAGTGAGAGCAATTAAACCGCAACTTTATAATATTAAGAATATATTTTAATCAAATGAAAAGAAACTATAGATAGGTAATCAATTTTAGTTTTAAAACTAATCTAATGAGATGGGTGAATTTGATGATTTTTAACAAGTTTGTTGATATCAGGTTCGATTTTACTCAAAAACAGTCGTAAGTCGCCACGTTCGCTAACATGCAAACGATTTCTTTTTTTTAGTAAACAGCGTTGTCACAGCGCTAAATCCACGTTCATACAAATATGACGATGGGAATGCTATCAAAAATCGTTGAACGATCGACCACAATCCAGGGTATAACTGCGGGTTTGACTGTAGCCAAAATTCTTGGTAGCCATTTTTTAATTTGATTTTTATTTCCTCGTTCGTTGTCAGTTATATAAGTTTTTCTTCCAGTTGGGGTGATACTGCTATGTTGATATTTGAAAAAGGATCTAACACCCTTTCTGGTATTTTCAATTTCAAAATGTCCTGGAATCTTTCAATGAAATCACTGTGGAGATTTCCTAAATGTTGGCAGTAGACAAGCAAGTCGTCGTTGTTGTAGAATACTGATAAATTGGGAAAATTATGGAGCTCACGTCTGCCGATACTCCTCTTGTGTAAGAGCAGCACTGCGACGAATGCAGCGACGACATTTTTTGTTTCTATTAAGTTCAAGTCATCGCCTTGAAGTTGGAGATTCATATCATTAAGCAATTTATAAAGGTCTGTCAGGTATGCGATTACATTCTTTTCTTTGTTTTCCAAGAACAATTCGCGCAATTTTGTGTCTTTTTTTCCAAGAACTCTACGACAGAGTCAAACATATTGTAAAATCGAGTCAGACAATTTCCTTTTGATAGCCAACGCACTTCTGTGTGAAATATCAATCGGTTCAAATCTTCATCATTAGTAACACAAAGCTGATTAAATAATCTGTCATTTAAAGAGTTGTTTCGGATTTTATTGACTGCTCTGATGACATGTTCCAATGATTGAAACAGTCGTTCACTTAAATTTCTAGCAACCAAATGTCGATGTATAACGCAATATACAGCAAGCACATCTGGAATTTTGTTTTTTGAGTACGCTATGAAGCCTTTTTGACACACCGTCATAGCTGGAGCACCATCTGTAGCAGCTGATATAATATTCTTCAAGGGAATTCCTTTTTCATCAAAAAACTTTTCCAGTGTTTTAAATATGGTTTTTACTTTAGTTTCTGTCTCTAAATTTCCAGCAAATAATAGTTCTGGACATATTTTTTCTTCTTTAATAAACCTCTCGTAAGACAGCAACAATGCTTCATTAGTTGGTAAAGTGGACTCATCCAACTGAATTGAAAATTGACTAGTCTTCAGATGATTGCACTATGACTCTCCGATGTTTCCAGCCATTTCATCAATTCGTCTTTGCACGGAACTATTGCTCAAAGGAATTTTTCGAATTATGTCTGCCGCCGGTTTATGGAGCACAGTAGTTATAACTTCTTTTATTGCCGGCAAAATTAACGTTTCTCCGATGGTGTGAGGTTTACCAGTTTGGGCAATTAACAAAGAGATATTGTATGAAGCTCGAAGTCCGTCATTGTCGTGTTTAGCAGCCACCGAAAAAAGTTTTGATACACTTGGCTGAGCATTATGCTTCTTTTCCAGGTCTTGAAAATAGGCTACATTTTTGTCCTTCTTACCTGGATACATTTTATTCAAATAATCTTGAAGTCTTGAAGGATTCATCGCTTCGTTTGAAAATGTTTTTGAACAAAGAAGGCACAAAGGCAAAGATGGATTTGTCGAATTTTCTATGAAGCCATATTTAATATATTCTGCACTATATTGCCGTCTCTTCCTTTTTTGCTTCCGACATGGCTTTGTTTTTACAAATATGTAAATAAAGTTTTGAACTTAAATACTTGTTTAAAGAGTTTCTTGCTGGTTCTTCCCAGGACAGTGGTATTTTTCGAACCAGTGGTAAATAAAAAATGACTTTCAATAAGTATTATGTAATAATCAATATTGGATAAAAAAATCATTTATTCATTCATTCATTCAGTGCGTGCGAAACCACTAATGAAAATATAAAAATTATTACGAGCTTTTATATAGGATTTATATACAGCACGCACCGACAGGAATAAGATAAGCACGCACAAACTCGTTTCTCTTTCGACGCTCAATCGTACTGAGCAAGTTAAGACAAGTATCGATGAACCAGCCGATTGCTACCGTATTGCACCAATAGCGTTATTTAACAAAAACTTGTTACAACTTGATAGCGTACGACGTACGGGCTATCCTACGAAATGTATGTTAAGTATTTCTAGTTTATATACCATCATACAGGGCAGAAATATAAATTAATTATTCGATATTGAGTAGTAGGTAGATTTAAATTTTAGTAAATTTTAAAATATAAAGTAGGTATCTAAATGAAATTACAAATCAACCATCGCCCCCCTAAACCACGCCAACGCCCCCCATTATTTTCTGGGCCCCTTAACGCCCCCCTCTAGGTCTCCAACGCCCACAAGGGGCGTTATCGTCCACTTTGAGAAGGACTGGTCTAGAGAATGACAGAGGGACAATGGAAAATTTGTTGGCTTGATGTGGCTATTAATTTTATCGAAGTTTTAATAATTTGATGTTTCGGTTTTATCATATACTCATTTTGATGAGTATATGGTGTATAATGCCCTTAAAAAGTTGCACCTTGGAAAAGGATGTGGTCATTACCACATTTCTGTTGAATATTTACGTTGCGGTGGTCCCTGGGTTGTGGTGTTTCTCTCGGTTTTTATTAACGCGTGCTTAAAACATTCATTTTTGCCGCCTGACTTATTAAAACACGTGGTTAGCCCTATTGTCAAAAGTAAAACCGTAAGCGATACGACTAGTTCCAATTATAGGCCTATTTCAATCGCTACAACCTGTGCGAAACCATTTGAGTCTATTATTCTGGATATTTTATCGAAATTTATTTTAATAATAATAATATTATAATTTTATTTCAGACTATGGTCTTGTTAGTAATGTTGTTAGTAACAATAACAATTTTCGTAAGTGACGCCCAGTTTGGTTTTAAAAAAGGTAGCTCTATGAGTTGGCATTTTTTTCCTTCAAACAAATAGTAACGTATCACGGAAAACAAAAGTATACGCTAGTTTTTTGGACTTGAGTAGCGCCTAGGACAGGGTAAACTATAGCATTCTGTGGGATAATTTAAAATTGGTAGGTGCTCCACCCGACGTAATTAGAATCCTTATTAATTGGTATAATACGCAGGTGAATG
The DNA here is from genome assembly GCA_029286625.1 of Parnassius orleans. Lineage (NCBI taxonomy): Eukaryota > Metazoa > Arthropoda > Insecta > Lepidoptera > Papilionidae > Parnassius > Parnassius orleans. The sequence continues at coordinate 1,764,248 of JAGSMP010000078.1, forward strand.
TAGTGAACTGGGACGGTTCTGGGCTCTGGGTGGGCTGACCACTCCTCTGCTGTTTAACCTTTACATAAACACTCTAATTAAGGAGCTCAATGAAGCGGGTATCGGCTGTCATGTAGGCGGGAGATGTGTAAACAACCTTAGTTACGCAGACGAAATGGTTTTATTGAGCCCCTCAATCGGAGCTTTAAAAAAGTTAATCTCTATTTGTAAGAAGTACGCAGCAAACCACGACTTAGTTTATAATGCAGACAAATCTGTGGCAATGGCGTTTGGAGGGCATAATAAAGATGTTTGTCTACCATTGTAACTGAACGGCAAAAATTTGAAGTTTGTTACGAGTTTTCGATATTTAGGACATATCGTATCGTGTGACCTGTGGAATGATCAGGACGTAGACAGGGAAAGGCGGTCCTATGCTGTACGTGCTAATATGATTGGCAGGAAATTTAACAAATGCGAGCGTGATACTAAAATGTTACTGTTTAAAACCTATTGTCAATCGCTTTACACGCCGCATCTCTGGACTAAATTTAGAAAGAATATCGAATTTTTAAGGTTCAGTATAACTATTCGTTCCGAACTATTTCGTTTTCATCTACCATAGATTACTGTATATATACTAGAAAGCATCTACTATGTTCGCTGACGCACGCGTGCCGGCGCTCGATGCTTTGATAAGACTTCGTGTGGCCAGATAGTTTTCTCATCTGGTTGGGCTATATAAATATATAAATGAAAATGATCAATATACATAAATATCAATAAAATAAAATAAATACATAAATAAAGAAAAACCTAATGAGATGGAAGCCTTGGCAGGGGAGACCAAACGGCCTAGGGTTAGCGGAAATGGGAAAGAAACCGGCGGACGACACCTTGTCACAGGTCCAAATATTTTGACTGCTTTTCTATTTCGGCTTTCACGAGTTTCCGTCATACGGAATGGTAATGTTGACCAAAAATATCCTTGACTGTGCCCGGTCCATCGGCACAATATCAAGCTTAATCGCAAGAATAGTCTTGTCTGTGATGATGGCCTGGTCCCAATAGAGCCTGGTGCGGTCATTTTAGACATATACATAGACTTGCATTTATTCAGCGACTTACACTCATACAGTTTTAATACATAAAATAAAATGATACATAAAAAACATCAAAGATAAAAGTAAATAAGAAAAAAACAGACATAATGATCCGATTGCATGAGTGATGTGATGTTGAAGGGGGCACTGACTCAACATAATGCTATCGCAGAATTGCGGTAGCGTTGGTTTTCAGCAATGCCCATTGAGGTTGCCCAAATGTCGATGTAAATAAAGCGAAACACTATCCTCGCCCGCGAGGACAGTGTGTTTGCTTTATTTCTATTTTCGAGAAAGATGTTATCAAAATAATTTAATAAAATAATGGAAATGCGGTAGGTATATAAAAATGTATATAATAAATAAAATAATGAGTATTTACAATAAAACAATAGAGATATTTATATTACCTATGCTATGAAAAATAAATATAATGCAGCTATTTTATCCTCCCTAAAAGTTAAACTGACAAAAGTATTCTTTTACTTATACCTTGAAAAGGTTGATGGTATTTAGTTGACGGATAGGGGGCAAGTTGTTCCAGCATTTACTAGCTGCATATCGGAAACCACCGCGGAATGCTGCCGTTGTGTGTTTTGGTATTGAAAGGACATTTGATTTTTTTCGAATGTCCTTAAACTTACCGTCCTTGCGCCATTTTAGTTTTTCTAACAGATACCCGGACTTTTTGTTTTGAAAGACACCGAACATTAGTGTTGCCAAATGTAGCGCTCTTAATTGGGACATTCTTAATAACTTTGATTTGTTTAAATAGGGGCTGACGTGAGGTCGTGGGGGAATGTGGTGTATATATAAGGCACAAGCATTTTGGATCCTCTGAATTATTCGGTCAGTTTTCGAAAGTAGCCTCGGTCCATATCGTATCGGCATAGTTAAGCCTGGAGAGTACAAGGGAGTTGCAAAGCTTAACGCACAGATCTTCACTAAAAAAGTCACGTATTGGGTATAATACTTTTAGTCTGTAAAGCAATTACGTGCGATCTCGAGCACGTATCTCTCAAAGTGAAGTGCGTCATCCATCAGCAACCCCAGATTCTTGGCTTCAGTCACACGATTTACCTTCTCCCCGAGGACACACAAATCAGGATTATTTGTAACTATTCGCTTTGATCCCAATACTATGTATTTTGATTTTGCTGGATTGAATACAAGAGTATTGGCTTCGAGCACGGCTTCCGGCAAGTATTTACAATAAGGCAGTTTCGATCCACGAGACCGTATTTCAGAGCAAACTCCTGGTGTAGAATCCTGGCTACTAGGTTGTGACATGCCTAAGTGACTCACCGGGATGGCGACAAGCTCGGCAGATGTCGACGGCGCCATCCTTTAAGATGTATTTCCGATAGTTGTTGGTCTTAATAACCAGATCCTGTATCGCACAGACAAAACTCTCGGTTTCCCCAAAGAGGTCACCGAAACGTAGCCAGTGGAGGGAGGCGGCTGTATCTACGAAAGGCTCATGTAGAACCGCCCGTGGAGCTCCTTCTCATTCCATACGGTCGCCCGGTCGGAAATGCATTGTACTGCTGGATCTTGCCATTGCTCGTTGGCTAAGGATAGAGGAGTAAGCCCTTTATCATTAGAATGGATCATCCGATCTCGCCAGGAAGTAATTACGGAGGCTGCACACTTCATGATTATGCATGGTGAGAGCGCTTAAAAGCCACGCCCACCATGTTTCCGCGGCAAGCTTGATCGCGTCACTTTTGTACCTCCTTTCCGAAGCTGAAATCCCCTCCCGGAAATATCCAGTAAGGTGCTGAGAGGGTTCAGAAAGAGGCAGAATCAGATTGGACTCAAACAATCACCCTGGAAGATATCCTTCTTACCCTTATGTGGTTCTCCTAAGCCGTAATCCGCTCGCCTAGATTACACAGGAATGTACTCCACTGCCCCATACACTGACCGAGGAAGTCTCTAATTGTACAGTCAACCTTGTACAGGTCGAGGATCCTCTTTAGCCATGTATGGGGCACCGAGTCGAATGCCTTTCTATAGTCTATCCAGGCGGCGGAGAAGTTCCGACGGTTGCGTTTAACCACCTTGCCAATGACCGCGCCTTGGTTCCACGACCACCGCCCCGACATCCATTTTGAGCGCGCGACAGCACCTGATTTCAGTTCAGGTGACGAGTGATTCCCGCACTCAAAATGGATTTTAGTGTCTTGTGTATGGTGGGTAAACACGTGATGAGGCGATATTTGCTCGGGTCTGTGGTATCCTGGTCTTTAGGAACCAAATGAGTGATCCCAGTAGTGAAGAGGCTTGAAAGTGACTTCTGATCGAGAGCCTCTTGAAACTGTCGGGCGAGCACAGCGTGACACACCACGAACCCCTTCACCGAGTAGTGATGCAGCCCGTCGAGTCCCGGACTTTTCTAGTTCGGGACTGGTTGAATCACTTCCCCCAAGCAGTGATTCCTTGCTTCAGGTCGTCTATGCGCCCAGTTAGTTCCTGCGTGATATCCGACTGAGACAAACTGATATTTGTCCCAGCAAACGCCATTCTAACGGTGCGCACAACTCTCGGCCTATTATTACTCGACTTTAAGCTTTTCAGTCTGCCGATAAGGGCCCTTGCCTTTGTGATACGGTCCTCAATTCTTTTCTCTATGTTGGGATAGTATTATTTTGTGTATTAGCAAGTCCAGCCGTGGCAAGCTTGGCGCCAATGATACGGCAGACTGCCAGTGCGGCGCCAAAAAAAATACATATTATAGCAAAATTCCATAAGACATTACGCTATGAAAGTAACTAAAATAAATAATCTAGCTGTCTCAACATCTGTGAGACTTCTAATCTTTCTTACAACATATGCAAATATCAGCAATGCTATAAACATTGCTAATATTCCCTTGAACCACTCCTGGTAAGCTTAAAATGTTTGTGTTAGGAGTGGTTCACGACAGTAGTCGAATGCTTGATTCGAACCCACGACTTTTTGATTTCGCGATCCGCACCCTGCTTGCTAATTTCGATATATGGATGTAATTAAATACATGTTGCTAATTTAGATACATGTTCAAATGTTGGGGCAGTGCGTCCAAAAGATATTTAATACAGATCCAGAGAGCACACGGGGCAGTTTTATAGGCAATATTAGGACAACCATACAGATACCCTATTGTAAGCGTATACAAAGATGCCGGAGTACTCACTGTACGCCAACTTTTTGCACTAAATACGTCGTTAGCAGTACTTAAAGGCGTGCTATCTTCCCATGATCACGAACTACTGACTAATCTCAGGGTATACAAACTATCCATACCATCTGTCAATACTAAATTTTCACAACGTTTTGGCGACTTTATCAAAAGACAAATTTATAATAAGGTCGTAAAACATTGTAATATTAGTAATAAAAACTACATATCTGCGAAATTAATTATATTGAAATGATTGGTCACCCTATCACATGAGGAAACAGAAGAATTGTTAAAACTGGCATTTGATAATTGATGGTATTTGTAAAATTATTAGGTAAATTTTGTTATTGTTTTAATCTTTATTTTCTTTTTTAAATACACATAGTTACATTTCAGTTTTATATTACTTGGCTTGGTTGTTATAGTTTTCTTTCTTTTTATGTTCAAAGATTTAAAGCAATGAGCAGTTCTGTTAATGCTGTTTTGTCTATATAGTTAATACACAAAAAGTCTGATAAGGTGTATAAAATAACGCTTAATGAACTTTGGTCTCAGGTTTGCTCGATACAGGCTTGCCTATAGTCTTTGCGTTATAGCATGGTGCGGGTGACAGCTTACAGTTTGGCGTGTCTAGAGATGTAACAATTTTAAATCGATTTAAAAAAGCCGATTAAAGATACAAAAAGCAAAGCAAAAATTATCGATTAGCTATCGATATAAAAATTAAAACCGTAACATATATTTCTTTATAAAATAATATGCATGTAAAATTAAGTTAAAGTTTAATACAAATTATAACATAATAGTTACATAATAGTTGTTCCCGGACCTCGCTCGCTTGGCACGTATTACGATTGGATTTCATGGGTTTTAATTTTTTGGCGCGGAATCTTAATTCTTTTTCTAAAATAAAAGTAGCCTGTGTTACTCATTCTAACATCAGCTATCTGCCAAACAACAAACAAGCAAAGGAACAAACAGACAGACAGACAAACATTTTAAAATTTGTTTTTGTATTTTTGTTATAAATACCGTATACAGGGTATTTTTGAAACGCTCCCGAAAACGAAGACAGATGATAGTACTAAGGATACCTATGATGATGGGTCACAAAGAAATTCGGTCCCGAGGAAAAAAAAATCATCTTTTCACAACGTTTTATTAACTTTATTCACGCTCCATCATGTTATTACAGTTATTTGAAACGATATTTCACACAAAAAAATCATGAAAATACTGAAAAATAAAACCAGCAGTGAAACTTTAAAAAGAAAATCAGCTGACAATAGGGTCAATATCCTCGCGGGCGCCGAACTCTTTCCTAGATCGGTACGCAACAATGCATTAGGTTATACTACTTACTCACTCTACCCTTCCCTTTCACACACACGCTGCTTCGTGTCGCATTTACACATACTTCAAGGACATTACAATAATTTTAGTTTTTGAGACAGTGCCATGTTGACTATCACGAGCGATAGTTGAATTGTTTTGTTTATTAAATTATTATCGTTATTACTTGTTATTTATTAATTAATGATGTTGTTCTTGTTGTTACGTTTTGTGTTTTTGTTTGGTTTTAATAATGTCTAACGCGTAGGTACGTTCATAGTGCTCGTGAATACGGCAACATGTTAATGTGCCTTGAAGAATCTCATAAGGTCACGGAGGATCGGTAAGCTGTTTCATACCTAATTTTTTTTAAATAACTTAGTACTGAACTGATCTGAATAGGTACATAACTGAATACTAACTTATTCTGGACTATAATTTTTTTTATAGTATAGGGTGACAAACGAGCACACAGTCCACCTGATGGTAAGTGGTTGCTGTGACCCATAGACATCTACATCTATCCTCAATAAAGACTCAAAATGCAGATGCGTTGTCACCCGTGAGGACTAAGATGGAATGCCTCTTTTCCAGTAAAAAGGGTCTCCGGTTCTCTACACTCACCATACGAAACACAGCAGTGTTAAGCTGCTATTTTACGGTGGTATTCTGTGAGAGCGTGGTCCTTCCCCGGTCGAGCCGACCCATTCGTGCTACAACTATACTACTAATATAGCTGCAGCATGGCTTTACCACGTAATCAGAATAATAAAAATACCTACAATGGATAACAAAGCATGACTCTAACCTTGTAAACATTTATTTAAGTATTTTTTCATGCGGGAATCGAACCAGTTATTTGGTTTATTTAACCTGTGAATTCAATTAAAGTGGCTACGTGGAGACAAGCACAGTGGCAAATTAGTAGGTTAAGTAGATAAGTTAGGTATTTAGACAAGTGTTGTAAATTATTAGGTATTGTGGTACCATCGCTAGCTGCGGGCCGCGCGAATTCGGCGTTCGCGCGTACATTGACCTAGTCAGCTGATTGTAATTCAGTAATTCCTGCTGGTTTTATTTTCAGTATTTTCATTTTTTTGTGAAAGATCGTTTCAAATAACTGTAATAACATGATGGAGCGTGAAAAAGTTAATAAAACGTTGTGAAAAGATGATTTTTTTCCTCGGATCAATTTTTGTGACCCATCATCATAGGTATCCTTAGTACTATCATCTGTCTTCGTTTTCAGGAGCGTTTCAAAAATACCTGTATATATATACAGGGTATTTTGAAACGCTCCCGAAAACGAAGACAGATGATAGTACTAAGGATACCTATGATGATGGGTCACAAAGAAATTCGGTCCCGAGGAAAAAAATCATCTTTTCACAACGTTTTATTAGCTTTATTCACGCTCCATCGTGTTAGTATAAATCATCGTGTTAAATAAAACGTTAATTTTATTAAAATAAAACATGAAAATACTTAAACATAAAAGCAGCAGTGGAATTACTGAATTACAATCAGCTGACTAGGTCAATGTACGCGCGAACGCCGAATTCCGCGCGGCCCGTAACTAGCGATGGTACCACCAATAATAATTTACAACACTTGTCTAAATACCCAACTTATCTATTTAACCTACTAATTTGCCACTGTGCTTGTTCCACGTAGCCACTTTAATTCGAATTCACAGGTTAAATAAACAAATAACTGGTTCGATTCCCCGCTAATGAAAAAATAATATAAAAATGTTAACATTAGTCATCTTTTATTCCATTAGGTATTATTCTGATGTATTCAGTTATGTACCTATTCAGATCAGTTCAGTACTAAGTTATTTAAAAAAATGGTTAAATAAACCAAATAACTGGTTCGATTCCCCGCTAATGAAAAAAAAATACTTAAATAAAATGTTAAAAGGTTAGAGTCATGCTTTTTATCCATTATGTAGGTATGTTTATTATTCTGATGTATTCAGTTATGTACCTTTTCAGATCAGTTCAGTACTAAGTAATTTAAAAAATTAGGTATGAAACGGCTTACGATCCTCCGTGGCCTTATGAGATTCTCCAAGGCACATTAATATGTTGCCGTATTTACGAGCACTATAAACGTACGCGTTAGGCATTATTAAAACAAAAAAAGAAACACAAAACGTAACAACAAGAATAACACGTAATAACAAGTACGTAATACCAAGTAATAATAAGAATTTAATAAACAAAACCAATGAACTGTCGCTCGCGCATGCGTGTCCAAAGTCAGCGCGAACTGTCTCAAAACTAAAATTAATAGTCCTAACTAACTAACGTCCTTGCGGTAAACACTTTGAACATTCCACAGACCGTCAAATGTTATGACATTGCCAACTTTTATTTTATAAGTTTAGTTTCATATGATCCCTACGACTAGTCTTTCATATGGAATTTAGAATTATAGTTGTAATTTTTTAAATACAATTAGACAATCAATTGTACCCTGACGAAACAAGCAGTTCGTTACTACAAAAATGATATTGAAATTAATAAACGTACTTACTTGGGTTTGGTTATCTTTGATTTTGTACAAGAAAATAGAAATAAAATGGTATTGAATAATTTAATAGTTAAAATCAATTGCAATTATGATCGACAGTTAATTAATCTAAAAATTATTATTTTACTTTACTTTTATTGACTTTCCGTTTTAATCCTTCCAATACTTTGATTTGAAAACAGGTACGTCAAAACTATTACAAATTACTTGCAAGTTTTATTGTAATTGCCGCCTCTAATTCTTATGTCGCTTGCAAACAAATCTTAGTAGGTAAATTTAAATTTCATATGTTGGCGCTGACGCGAGGTGACACACAGTCGGCCGGGTGGCGGCAGCGCGGTACGAAGGGGCGCGACGGGGAATGCTCGCCAGTATTGTTGTGCGCGCACGCTATTGGTTCCTCATTCTTGCCGCGCTTTGAAAAGCGATGTTTCCCAATATACAGTCGCACACACAGCTTTCTATGCACGACGCGCGACGATGTTTTTAAAGGAAGGAAAGAAAATTATTTATATCTATTGTTTTATGACTGAACTAGTGAACGAAAAGGTAAATAGAAGGTGAATGGGGAAAATTGTGCAGTAAAGTTAAATGTATTGAGGAAGAATACCGAAAAATTACCATGTGGTCAACCTGATGACGGAAACATTTATCATTCGCATTGATGATGATGATTCTGATGAAGTAGCATCCAGTAACACCAACACACCATCGACATCCGGCTTCCATGTTCCATGTTCTAACGGTATAATGGACGGCGTGTCACCCTTAGCTTAAGTTTTCTTGTTACAAACTACTTTATTTTACGATTGAAATAAAAAATAATGCTCAAGCATACATTATCCATTTTTAATTTCAACCTCTTCCAAAGTTCTAAGAAGCTAGTAAAGTAACTATTATGATTCTACAATAAAACTATTAATTACTATTATAATATTATAAAACAACAGCCTAGTACCATGTAGTACTTTAGAACGCGACTGTACCCATGCGCAGACACACCCCCTCCACTGTCGCTCAGCGTCGTGACGGGACCTGTACGGAGCTAGATAAAGAGTTTGGCTTCGACGCGGATATTGACCCTAGTCAGCTGATTTTATGATTTATTTATTTTAAATTCCACTGCTGGTTTAATATTTAAGTATTTTCATGATTCTTTTAATGAAATTAATGTTTTATTTAACTATATCAACACGATGGAGCGAATGAAGCTAATAAAACGTTGTGAAAAGATGATTTTTTCATCAGGATCGATTTTATATTTCACCCATCATCTAAGATATAGTTAGTACTGTCGTCTGTCTTCGTTTTCGGAGCGTTTCAAAAATACCCTGTATACTTTCATTGAATTTAGTAAAAGGCTGTTATTTATAATACTACAAACAGACACTTCAATATATAAATTATACTATGTATTAATCTAAACAAATAAATAAAATTGAAGTGTCTGTTTGTAACGTCAATATAACAGCTTTTTACTAAATGCATAGGAAGGTATATACGGTATTTATACGTTGTGCGGACGAAGGCGCGGTAACAGCTAGTTTGAAAATAAAAATCATCTTCTATTTCATGTTGATTGCAACATTCATATTGACATTTAAACAAATAAAATGGCTGTCAGCATCTGTAATTTTCAGTACAGCGTTGACTGCACCGACAGCTTTTCTAGGTACGAGTGCTAGCGCCTTTCGCAATATGTATATTAGTGTTGCCAGGTCCAATGGGCCAAATATTGGGACGGAAGGTAAAAATAATCGAGTATTTGGTTTACAAATCAAATGAAATAATAAAAATAGGTTTGTTGTAGCCATTTTGGCCGCCATGACTTTTGATTAAGTATTTTTGACACAATGTGTATTTGCTTTATAATAATTTTTTTTGCCCGAGCTGACCGACGAATAATTTATCGTCAAAGCATCGAAAACACTGTATATTACTTCATAGGCGTGAGCTGTCACTCGCACCACGCTACAACGCAAAGACTATAGTGAGGAAACCAACAGATATTACCTATTGTATAATTTTTTCTGATAATAAAACATTTTTTCATTTTTCATTTGTAAATATATTATGTAATTATAAATGTTTACTGTTTTCTTTATAGATTCATCTACACACATTAGCTATAATAAGCACTAACTTTTAAAGCGGCTATTAGTGAACGATATCTGTGTATAGTATGTACCTCTATGAAGAAGCCTAGCAATTTTTACATAGTATTTGTTACACTTAAAAGCAAATAGTACAAGGACAAACATTCAGACGCAGACTATTTATTTTAGGGCATAGAAACACTTATTCACTGCAGGATCGAACCCTCGTTCCTGCAGTGCCGCAGCCAAACGCTTAGCCACTGCGCTACGGAGTCGTCATTATTTTTATTTAATAAATAACTAATATAATTGTTGTTTATTTTTTATTTTATACACATTTTTGTGCCTAATAATTATGGATATATAATGACAAATCGCTGTGTTTAAAATACATTGATTTCTTATCCTGATCGGCATTTTCACTCAATCCCCACGTAAAAACTTTTATGTTTTATTTATTTGTCATAAATCATTCGGTATAGAGATCTAACTTTTATTAAATAAAAATATCGATAAACATAATGTCGATAACATTATTAGAAGATTGGCATTTTCAGCACTATTATAATTCACTTATCTTGTCAGCACTGTTTGTCAAAAATCAAATGTCACATCTTGATGTTGGTAGAGTGGCTTGGCGCCCTTTCATACATGTACTTTTACCACAGAATAAATAATAGTACTACGTACAGAAGTTGCACTCCATTAATGATGACTGCTTGCCGAAGTTTTAATAGCCTACATAATTATTATTAATCAGATAAATCGCGCACGCAAGCTAAATAAAACTTTATCGCTGCGCGTGAGTGTCCGTATTACTTTGCATCTTTTCTCCTTCCTACGTCACTGTTTATAAAGAGGGTGTTAATAAAGAGTAAAAAAATACATTGCGGAATGGTAAGTTACTTAGGTAAAGTACCTACTCTGACTATGTTCAACCATATTTCCGCTACTATGTGAGTTCTGTGATGCCCAAAGCATGCAACTTGCAAGGCGATTCGTCGGGAATTGCGCGATGCTTGGCTCCTAAGAAATACTTAGATAAGAGTAAACAACCTCGAAAAAAATAAATAAACTCGAAATACGATTCCTAACAGAAATATGATCGTATTCTATTTAGTTAAAAATCTTGTAAACAAAGTTTTAATTTCAGTATTTTGTGTTATTATAACTTAAAATATTTTAATTACAAAAGACAAGTATAGGTATGTAAGTAGGTACTTGGGTAGTGAAGTAAATTTCAACTAAGTTTTGTAATAAAGTACTTCTGTTGTGTGTTTAAAATACTTCTGTAGTTAAATTATTACTTAATTCTTCTTTCGCTATAAGTACCTACATCTAACAAAAAATTAAATAAATTCACCTTTCATTATCCTTCTGTACTTAACTTAAAAAATGATATATCTGAATACTTTTGTTTGCTCATTAAGCATCCATCAACGCACGCAATTATAGTAGGAACGACGTTTTGCCATTATAATTTATGAAATAAATAGGTAATATACACATTATATATTATTTTTAAATTACATTAAAACTTTTTCAACTATTTTATCCTACAATTAAATATACTAAACACTAAACGAACAATATTTCGGCGAGTATTTCAACAAGTATTTACAAAAACTATTTATGTAAATAGCGTTAAAAAACTTTAACATTCAATCACCTAGAACGCGCTAGCCCCGACTGCGTTCTATCCCGGGAGCTAGGTAATTATTTCACGCAGGTAGCAAGAGTGACAGAGGCCTGCTTTTGCTAAGGAAGTCCCGCCTCTTAAGGTGAAAGCACCAGGGTGGCCCGCGAAATTCATATTTGCTTACGTTTTTTTTTTTCAATTTGCAGGTCACTGTCAGGTTGTATGTTTCACAAAATATGATTCGCGACCGTAACGAGTATGTATTTACAGAGTTATAATCATTATAATCATCAGTACAACCCGGTAAGTTCGTATAATCCCATTGTATGGCTATTTCCAGAAAAACTCATTCAAATGGATTATATGAACTTAGAGGGTTGTATTGGTGATTTTAAGATAATAATTCTGTAAACACATGCACCCTGGCGCTTTCACCTTAAAACGTAGTGATTATATTCTCTTTGCTTAGACAATTCAATCAATAAATAGATATACTATATCCACAAACTAAGAAGTGCTAGCGCAACAATATTTATTGCTCTCACCTCATTGTCTATGTACAGGATATATTTTATTTGCTTGCTACATGTGTACATGTTTATTTAATCTGTGGTTCTGCGGTACTTGATTTAATTTTATTAATATTTTACAAGTTTTATATTATTAACTTACAGAAAAGTTATATTTTTTTAAGTACGTACCTAATTTATGCTCTTTTAGAGCATTATTATAACTTAGTGTTTTTATATATACTCTTAAATTATAAAAGAAAGGACCGGATATCGCTTTATCTATGGATCGGGAAATCACAGAGAACACAGGAAATGGTGATTGACGTGAAGTGTAGGAATATTAAACCAAAGAAAATTAAACTCTCCAGTATTATATATTAGTCTATGAATTAAACTCCAAACTCTTAGGTCATATCTACATCTAATCATTGTAATACAAAATTTAAATATTAAACTCGTTGGATTAAGCTTTAAAAATTAAAAGTGCTTTACTGGTCATTGCCTCCTATTTCTTTCTCTTGGGAGCATTTGCACTTTTACGGAATATCACAGTGCTTGTTTTAAATTTGAACCGAAGTTAAAAAACCGTGCATTGCATTACGTACGTTATTAGTGAGACAAAAAATTCAGCATTCCAGTTATCGATAAATAAGCTTATTATATAAACTAAAAAGCTTCATCTGTTACACATTTGAAAGGTAAGTTGGACAATTAATTAATCATACTAAAAAAAATATTCTATCTACTTTAGGTAAAACAAATAAGTAAGTTAAAAAGCAATCAACGATATTGTAGTTTTTAAGTTTTTAGTATATAGAATTACACAATATAATTTAAAGTAGTTAATATGCACTACGATAGATAGTAGGAACCCAAGTTTAATTTTGCGCTTTTTATTTTTTCTTATAAAACTGAAGTGATAACAGTCTTGACTGTAAGCAACCAATTTCAAACTAAAATGAAGGTTAGAAATATGTTGTCACCTGCAATTATACTGGCTCTATACCCTTCAGAGTGGATCACAGCAGTGCACTTACTGCTGCATGGTGGCAGAAATAGGTAAGAGGGTGATGCCTACCCAGATAGCCTCCCATACTTACGCTAGTACTACTGAAATTACATTTAAGTTCATATTGAAATATCCAATATTTCATAATTTATGCTGAGAGACGTGCTAAGCCATTATAGTTGCACTATGTAAGTGAAAACAGCAGAGGGATGGGGTGTATGGATCAGGTCTTTTCTATGCACTTGATTACAGAGCAGGTTTTGGTCAAAAACCAAAAAGATTTGTTATGTATTTAGACAAAGAAAGAGCTAATGACAGAGTGGATAGGGTTGCTATAATATAACAAACACTGGACTAGTTTGGATTGAGTGCTGGGTCAATAGAGGCATTAAAATCTATAGGGACCCAAGTGTTTATGTCAGGTTCAACAGGGCCGTCTCAAACTGGTTTGGTATCCATATTGGTGTCAGGAAGAGTTGTGTAGCTTCCCTGTGGCTGCTGTACTGTACAAATGCGATCATTAGGAAGTATATTAATTATTCTGAATGTTTGAAAATTGTGTGGTAATTTTGAAATTGTGTGATAAGCGAAAAGTGTGGTTTTGACTAGGATTAAGAAAGGAATTTAGAAAGCAAATTTATGCCACAGAAGTGAGATGCAGAGTTGATAAGGGACATCCTAGATAGAAGTTTATCGCCCAAATTGGCAAAATATTAAAGTAGGGCCAAATTAAGAGTAAGCTTAACCGACGAGAATATGTGTGTAGGATATGGATGTAAAGGAGGCGAGAGAGGTGTTTCAGGATTGTGTAAAATGGTAGTCCGTAATCTCTGCCTTTGGGTGATAGGTGTGAGAACTCATTGTATTCTATAAAATAGAATAAAATGAGTTTATTCAATATTTGAAATATTTATTTATCACTGGTTCAGAAAATATCTCTGTCCTGGGAAGAACCAGCAAGAAACCCAGCGGGATTTTTTTTTAAACACTACAATCATTCTGTACAATTTTTTAAACGAGTTTTAATAGAACCAGCATGGTGGCGATCATCTCAATCACAGGGTTTATTTTCATTTATGTATTCTTTGATATTATAATAACCCCTTTTGTATAATTTTCTTTAATAAAACATTTAAACTTGTTTATTGACAAATTTTGTACATTTTCTAGGATTTTGTTGTAAAAGCGTATACATTGCCCCATAAATGAATTCCTAATTGTGTAGAGTAAGGGTGGAGGAGTGTTAGTGTTTTTATGTTTAATGTATGTATCAAATTACCTTTTATATGTTTAATACTACAACAGTTCCATTGTAAAATTGTAGCTATGCATATATATATTATTTAAAATCATTGGTAGGTTCTTAAGAGACTGGGTTAAATAAGAGGGTATACAGTGATCGTCAAATTTCAAAATACACAAGTGTGGAGTTAAGTATATCTATTAAATTTTCATTTGTGGAAGTATGGCTAACATTATGTTTAGGGTTAGCACTTCCATTGGGAAGAGAACTGCTTGGGGTTTAGATCATGGATTCATAGGCTATATGACCATACCGATGACCGGATGCTGGAAAAAGTAATTTTCTTTTTAAAGATTTTTTTTTACATGTAGTTTTATGACTAGTCTGAGGCGTTAAATTTATAGGTCCAAGTAGCAGACTGGAGTCAGGAAATCCATTTCTTATTTTATTTTAAGGATGCGTTTGCAAAATTGATAGGTATAGAATCGAACTATTACATTGACACGGGTCACACACACAAGTGCATGCACGGTTAGCTGCGGGTGCGGGAATCGTAATCAAGTAAAAACATTTTGATAATTTGAAAGATTGATTTTTTTTGCTCATTTCTTATACCTACAAAAATAAACTTAGATACGAAATACGAATAGCTGCTCCAGGGACTGCTAGGCACTAGAAGCCCTCTACTAACAGTGAGATATTGGCTGTGGACTTTAGGCAGGTTTTGATAGTTATGATAAGACTTCAGCTCCGGACTTGGTGAAGTGACTTGAAGGTATACTTCGGTGATAGCTACTGGAACTCCACGACGAGTAGTACTAGGTGTGCGGAGTTTGGGCTCGTTTTGTTAGTTACGATGAGACCTAACCTCCGGGCTTGATGGAGAGACCTAATGGTGTACTTTGGTGACTACTACTAGAACTCCTGGACGAGTAGAACTAGGTATGCCGAGTTTGGGCTCGTTTTGTTAGTTATTATGAGACCTAACCTCCGGGCTTGATGGAGAGACCTGATGGTGTACTTTGGTGAATACTACTGGAATTCCTGGACGAGTAGAACTAGGTGTGCCGAGTTTGGGCTCGTTTTGTTAGTTATTATGAGACCTAACCTCCAGGCTTGATGGAGAGATCATCAGAACATCATCAGGTCACTCCGTCAAGTCCGGGGGTAAGGTCTAATCATAACTAACAAAACGAGCCCAAACTCGGCACACCTAGTTCTACTCGTCCAGGAGTTCCAATAGTAGTCACCGAAGTACACCATCAGGACACTCTATCAAGTCCAGAGGTAAGGTCTAATCATAACTAACAAAACGAGCCCAAACTCTGCACACCTAGATCTACTCGTCCAAGAGTTCCAGTAGTAGTCACCAAAGTGCACCATCAGGTCACTCCATCAAGTCCGGGGATAAGGTCTAATCATAACTAATATAACGAGTCCAAACTCGGCACACCTAGGTCTACTCGTCCAGGAGTTCCAGTAGTAGTCACCGAAGTACACCATCAGGTCACTCTATCAAGTCCGGAGGTAAGGTCTAATCATAACTAACAAAACGAGCCCAAACTCGGCACATCTAGTTCTATTCGTCCAGGAGTTCCAGTAGTAGTCACCAAAGTACACCATCAGGTCACTCCATCAAGGCCTGGGGTAAGGTCTAATCATAACTAACAAAAAGAGCGCAAACTTGGCACACCTAGTTCTACTCGTCCAGGAGTTCTGTGGTAGTCACTAAAGTACACCATCAGGTCTGTACATTAAGCCCAGAGGTTAGGTCTCATCAAACTAACAAAACGAGCCCAAACTTGGCACACCTAGTTCTACTCGTCCAGGAGTTCCAATAATAGTCACCGAAGTTAATCATCAGGTCTCTCCATCAAGTCCGGATGTAAGGTCTCATCATAACTAACAAAACGAGCCCAAACTCGGCACATCTAGTTCTACTCGTCTAGGAGTTCCAGTAGCAGTCACCAATGTATACTTTCAGATCACTCCATAAAGTCCAAGACGAATAGGCATTTATATTAGGTCCTTAGTCCTTACATAAGAAATTAGCGTTTTGTCGTACTGACCACTTTGATCTGAAATATCTCCTCTTTGGTTAAGAATTCCAAATTGAAATTTATAAATTCATTTAGCTGGTACATTTGAGTTTTGAAAACAGTCATTCATTTGTTTTTTCCTCATTATTTTATTCTTTGGCGTCGCTTATTACCGCACGATGGAAAACTTGAAATATCGGTATATTTACGAGTACGAGTTCTACCGTGGCACCAGTGCTGCAGAAACAGCTCGAAGGATTAATGATGTGTACGGCGCTGGTGTCGCAAAAGAAAGCACGGTACGTTTTTGGTTTCAACATTTTCGTTCTGGAAATTTCGACCTTCAGAACCAACCCCGTGGACGGCCGGAAACCAAAGTGGAAAATGAAGAATTAAAGGCTATTGTGGAAGCGGATCCATCACAAAGCACTTCAGAGATAGCTGCAGGCTTCGGGGTAAGTGATAAAACTATATTAATCCACTTGAAGCAAATCGGGAAAGTAAAAAAAACTTGAACGATGGGTACCTCATGAATTGAGTGAATCAAACTTGCAAACACGCGTCGACTGCTGTGTTACTTTGCTCAACCGACACAATAATGAAGGGATTTTAAATCGAATCATTACTTGTGATGAAAAGTGGATACTGTACGATAATCGGAAGCGCTCGTCGCAATGGCTGAACCCTGGAAACCCAGCCAAATCCTGCCCTAAACGAAAATTGACTCAGAAAAAGTTACTTGTGAATGGAGTTGGTGGACTAGCGCCGGTGTCGTTCACTACAGCTTTCTATAATCTGGCCAAACGATTACGGCAGATATCTATTGTCAGCAACTGCAAACCATGAAGGAAGAACTAGCTGCTAAACAACCGAGATTGGTCAATCGCTCTAGGCCACTGCTGCTTCACGACAACTCAAGACCACACACTGCACAACAAACAACCATTAAGTTAGATGAGCTACAATTGGAATGTCTGCGACACCCACCGTACTCCCCGGACCTTGCTCCAACAGATTACCATTTTTTCCGGAATTTGGACAACTTCTTACAAGGAAAAATTAACCCGATGCGGCAGTACAAACAGCCTTCAAAGAATTTATTGATTCTCGCCCCCATGGTTTTTTTTAGTAAAGGGATCAATGAACTACCTATGAGATGGCAAAAGTGCATAGATAACAACGGTGCATACTTTGATTAATTAAATATATTTTACAAAAAAAAATTTACTTTATTTTCCTCCCGTACAAAACGTCAATTTCATATGTAAGGACTAATATATATATTTATACAGGGTATTTTTGAAACGCTCCCGAAAACGAAGACAGATGATAGTACTAAGGATACCTATGATGATGGGTCACAAAGAAATTCGATCCCGAGGAAAAAAAAATCATCTTTTCACAACGTTTTATTAACTTTATTCACGCTCCATCATGTTATTAAAGTTATTTGAAACGATATTTCATAAAAAAATATCATGAAAATACTGAAATATAAAACAAGCAGTGGAATTACTGAATTACAATCAGCTGACTACGGGTCAATGTACGCGCGAACGCCGAATTCGCGCGGCCCGCAACTAGCGATGGTACCACAATACCCAATAATTTACAACACTTGTCTAAATACCTAACTTATCTACTTAACCTACTATTTTGCCACTGTGCTTGTCTCCACGTAGCCACTTTAATTCGAATTCACAGGTTAAATAAACCAAATAACTGATTCGATTCCCCGCTAATGAAAAAATACTTAAATAAAATGTTAACAAGTTATTTAAAAAAATTAGCTTAAATAAACCAAATAACTGGTTCGATTCCCCGCTAATGAAAAAATACTTAAATAAAATGTTTACAAGGTTAGAGTCATGCTTTGTTATCCATTGTGTAATTATGTTTATTATTCTGATGTATTCAGTTATGTACCTATTGAGATCAGTTCAGTACTAAGTTATTTAAAAAAATTAGGTATGAAACAGCTTACTGATCCTCCGTGGCCTTATGAGATTCTTCAAGGCACATTAACATGTTGCCGTATTCACAAGCACTATAAATGTACCTACGCGTTAGGCATTATTAAAACAAAACAAAAAACACAAAACGTAACAACAAGAACAACATCATTAATTAATAAATAACAAGTTATAACGACAATAATTTAATAAACAAAACAATTGAACTATCGCTCGTGATAGTCAACATGGCACTGTCTCAAAAACTAAAATTATTATAACGTCCTTGAAGCATATGAAATTCCACAGCGCGAGGCGACACGAAGCAGCGTGTGTGAAAGGAAGGGTAGAGTGAGTAAGTAGTATACCTAATGCATTGTTTCGTACCGATCTAGGTAAGAGTTCGGCGCCCGCGAGGATATTGACCCTATTGTCAGCTGATTTTCTTTTTAAAGTTTCACTGCTGGTATTATATTTCAGTATTTTCATGATATTTTTTTTGAAATATCGTTTCAAATAACTTTAATAACATGATGGAGCGTGAATAAATTAAACGTTAGAAAGATGATTTCCTCGGGATCGAATTTCTTTGTGACCCATCATCATAGGTATCCTTAGTACTATCATCTAGTACTAACTATATCTTAGATGATGGGTGAAATATAAAATCGATCCTGATGAAAAAATCATCTTTTCACAACGTTTTATTAGCTTCATTCGCTCCATCGTGTTGATATAGTTAAATAAAACATTAATTTCATTAAAAGAATCATGAAAATACTTAAATATTAAACCAGCAGTGGAATTTAAAATAAATAAATCATAAAATCAGCTGACTAGGTCAATATCCGCGTCGAAGCCAAACTCTTTATCTAGCTCCGTACAGGTCCCGTCACGACGCTGAGCGACAGTGGAGGGTGTGTCTGCGCATGGGTACAGTCGCGTTCTAAAGTACTACATGGTACTAGGCTGTTGTTTTATAATATTATAATAGTAATTAATGGTTTTATTGTAGAATCATAATAGTTACTTTACTAGCTTCTTAGAACTTTGGAAGAGGTTGAAATTAAAATGGATAATGTATGCTTGAGCATTATTTTTATTTCAATCGTAAAATAAAGTAGTTTGTAACAAGAAAACTTAAGCTAAGGGTGACACGCCGTCCATTATACCGTTAGAACATGGAAGCCGGATGTCGATGGTGTGTTGGTGTTACTGGATGCTACTTCATCAGAATCATCATCATCAATGCGAATGATAAATGTTTCCGTCATCAGGTTGACCACATGGTAATTTTTTCGGTATTCTTCCTCAATACTTTTAACTTTACTGCACAATTTTCCCCATTCACCTTCTATTTACCTTTTCGTTCACTAGTTCAGTCATAAAACAATAGATATAAATAATTTTTCTTTCCTTCCTTTTTAAAAACATCGTCGCGCGTCGTGCATAGAAAGCTGTGTGCGACTGTATATTGGGAAACATCGCTTTTTCAAAGCGCGGCAAGAATGAGGAACCAATAGCGTGCGCACAACAATACTGGCGAGCATTCCCCGTCGCGCCCCTTCGTACCACGCGCTGCCGCCACCCGGCCGACTGTGTGTCACCTCGCGTCAGCGCCAACATATGGGAATTTCAAATTTACCTACTAAGATTTGTTTGCAAGCGACATAAAATTAGAGGCGGCAATTACAATAAAACTTGCAAGTAATTTGTAATAGTTTTGACGTACCTGTTTTCAAATTAAAGTATTGGAAGGATTAAAACGGAAAGTCAATAAAAGTAAAGTAAAATAATTATTTTTAGATTAATTAACTGTCGATCATAATTGCAATTGATTTTAACTATTAAATTATTCAATACCATTTTATTTCTATTTTCTTGTACAAAATCAAAGATAACCCAAGTAAGTACGTTTATTAATTTCAATATCATTTTTGTAGTAACAAACTGCTTGTTTCGTCAGGGTACAATTGATTGTCTAATTGTATTAAAAAAATTACAACTATAACTTCTAAATTCCATATGAAAGACTAGTCGTAGGGATCATATGGAAACTAAACTTATAAAATTCGGACAAAAGTTCTTTAATTCGTCCTTTCAAGTTAGACACTAATTCATCGCTATTTTCGATCAATACGTTTTTATTCGGTAAACTACTTGTGCTGTCATCAAGTGTTTCGTTTAGTTCATAATGTTATCATATTTTGTATTTGAATCCGACAGAGTCCGTGCACGGCGAAAGTAATATTTTGCAGAAAATCCATTTTGTCGAGTTTATAATTTATAGTTTTATTATATGTTTGTTTTGTTTATAGTATTTAGAATTCAAATTGAAACTTAAAACATTCACAAAAGTCAAATGTACAGGTTAGATTTGAACCCGGTCTCAGTGGCCCAACTTGAACGCGTAGCCAATACGCCACCGTGACGTGTTACTAGGTCGCTCCAAATAGTGCTTCTATTACAAACAGATATGAATGACAGATTTGTTATGAGTATTTTGTATTTGTTTGAAAATTTTCTTCAACCGTCACTTTAAATGCGAATTTAGTTTTTAAGTTTCTAAAGTATTTATTGTTTTATATTTCTGTTTTAATTTGTCTCACTGTTTAACAATGTATATTAGATCTATTTACTATTATTTTGCGACACAAATAGCACATTTAAACAGATTTATTGTTATTGATAGTTCACTGTAAGTTTAATAATAATATAGTCCAATCCGCGTATTATATGTCTTGATATCACTCTCACACACGTATTGAAGAGTTTTATCCACTTTTGATAAATCTAATATGATACAGTCCAATATACTATTTTTAAACGATCAAATTACGGGAGCACAATGTTTACACGACAGACGCTTCACGCTATATCTGTACATTGCCCAGAGGTTAGGTCTCATCAAACTAACAAAACGAGCCCAAACTTGGCACACCTAGTTCTACTCGTCCAGGAGTTCCAATAATAGTCACCGAAGTTAATCATCAGGTCTCTCCATCAAGTCCGATGTAAGCTCATCATAACTAACAAAACGAGCCCAAACTTGGCACACCTAGTTCTACTCGTCTAGGAGTTCCAGTAGCAGTCACCAATGTATACTCAGATCACTCCATAAAGTCCAAGACGAATAGGCATTTATATTAGGTCCTTAGTCCACATAAGAATAGCGTTTTGTCGTACTGACCACTTTGATCTGAAATATCTCCTCTTTGGTTAAGAATTCCAAATTGAAATTTATAAATTCATTTAGCTGGTACATTTGAGTTTTGAAAACAGTCATTCATTTGTTTTTTCCTCATTATTTTATTCTTTGGCGTCGCTTATTACCGCACGATGGAAAACTTGAAATATCGGTATATTTACGAGTACGAGTTCTACCGTGGCACCAGTGCTGCAGAAACAGCTCGAAGGATTAATGATGTGTACGGCGTTGGTGTCGCAAAAGAAAGCACGGTACGTTTTGGTTTCAACATTTTCGTTCTGGAAATTCGACATTCAGAACCAACCCCGTGACGGCCGGAAACCAAAGTGGAAAATGAAGAATTAAAGGCTATTGTGGAAGCGGATCCATCACAGCACTTCAGAGATAGCTGCAGGCTTCTGTAAGTGATAAAACTATATTAATCCACTTGAAGCAAATCGGAAAGTAAAAACTTGAACGATGGGTACCATGAATTGAGTGAATCAAACTTGCAAACACGCGTCGACTGCTGTGTTACTTTGCTCAACCGACACAATAATGAAGGGATTTTAAATCGAATCATTACTTGTGATGAAAAGTGGATACTGTACGATAATAGGAAGCGCTCGTCGCAATGGCTGAACCCTGAAACCCAGCCAAATCCTGCCCTAAACGAAAATTGACTCAGAAAAGTTACTTGTGAATGGAGTTGGTGGACTAGCGCCGGTGTCGTTCACTACAGCTTTCTATAATCTGGCCAAACGATTACGGCAGATATCTATTGTCAGCAACTGCAAACCATGAAGGAAGAACTAGCTGCTAAACAACCGAGATTGGTAAATCGCTCTAGGCCACTGCTGCTTCACGACAACTCAAGACCACACACTGCACAACAAACAACCATTAAGTTAGATGAGCTACAATTGGAATGTCTGCGACACCCACCGTACTCCCCGGACCTTGCTCCAACAGATTACCATTTTTTCCGGAAATTGGACAACTTCTTACAAGGAAAAAATTCAACTCCGATGCGGCAGTACAAACAGCCTTCAAAGAATTTATTGATTCTCGCCCCCATGGTTTTTTTTAGTAAAGGGATCAATGAACTACCTATGAGATGGCAAAAGTGCATAGATAACAACGGTGCATACTTTGATTAATTAAATATATTTTACAAAAAAAAATTTACTTTATTTTCCTCCCGTACAAAACGTCAATTTCATATGTAAGGACTAATATATATATTTATATATAAATCCCACTTTAAGCGAAACAAAATATTATAATAAAAATGTGTGATTATAAAAATAATAATATTATTTTACCTTGCAAATTGAATATTTTGTGTATGTACAGCGATCTTTTTCAGCTGCTGCAATCAAGCAGGCGATACAGTATCCACTCACGACGGCGGCCGAGCGCGGACTGTGGTTTCATGGAAATTTTTGTACAACAAATCAAAACAGGCACCAAAAATAAAATAACCCTTATTGCAATCCATTATGATTCATCTGTATTAGCAAAATATGTGAAAAAATAAGCATCAATTTTTTTTTTTTACGACTATTTTTGACATTTTGATAAAAAGTAAACACCACTATATTTTATTGAATATGTCTGCCTACTTATAGTATTTTTAGAATTCTTAATACATGTTGATAATAGAACACAAAAGGTACCTAAACATGAGCCGGTATCGTTAATTTTGTAGAAAATGGCTAGGGAAGATCGTTTTTACAATATAAAAAACTATTATTTTCAACAAAAAAAGTTACCACCATTTGAAGATGAAGAACCATTCTATACGTGGTAGCTATTAGCTATGTTTGATTTGGTTTAGTTTTTCACAAAATGTACCGAAAAACAGCATAATTTTGCAAAGTAAGTAATGTATATATAAATATATATAAAAATGCCTATTCGTATTCGTCTTGGACGTTATAGAGTGATCTGAAAGTGTACATCGGTGACTGCTACTGGAACTCCTAGACGAGTAGAACTAGATGTGCCGAGTTTGGGCTCGTTTTGTTAGTTATGATGAGACCTTACCTCCGGACTTGATGGAGAGACCTGATGATGTACTTCGGTGACTATTACTGGAATTCCTGGACGAGTAGAACTAGGTGTGCCAAGTTTGGGCTCGTTTTGTTAGTTAAACATGATTTTTGTTTTGTCCATGTTCATCTTAAGACCTATCCGTTGGGAGACACTATTGAGGTCATTGAGCATAGTGTTTAGGTCCTCCAGCGATTCTGCCATAAGGACTATATCGTCGGCAAATAGAAGGTGAGTGATGTACTCGCGATTGACGTAAATACCGTATCCTTTCCAGTCCAGTAGCTTGAAAACGTCTTCTAATGCAGCGGTGAAGTTTCGGGGATATTACGTCACCCTGTCTTACACCTCTTTGCAGTTGGATAGGTTTCGTACTCTGGTTCTGTACTCGGATAGCCATCGTAGCCCTACTGTACAAACACTTCAGCACTTCAATATACCGACAGTCCACTTGGCACCGCTGGAGGGACTGCAGCACCGCCCAAATTTCGACGGAATCTAAGGCTTTCTCATAGTCCACATACGCAAGACAAAGTGGCAGACTCTTCGGTCTTCTGTACAATTTGCGGAAGGGTATGTATGTGGTCTATGGTACTAAAGCCTTTTCGGAAACCGGCTTGTTCGGCAGTCCAGTCGTCGAGTCTGCGTGCGAGACAATTCGTAATGACTCTCGAAAACAGCACGTAGACGCAGCTCAGAAGGGAAATCGGTCTGTAGTTCTTCAAGAGAACGTTGTCGCCTTTCTTGAAGAACCAGACCACCGCACTTCTGCTCCACGCCTCCGGAGTAGTGCCACCATGGAGGACGGAATTAAAGAGCTTCTGAAGGACTTCAAGTACAGGTTTTCCACCTGCTTTCGGAAGCTCCGCTGTAATTGCATCCTCGCCTGGGGCTTTGTCGTTTTTAAGGTGCTGGAAAGCCATTCTAATCTCGCTCAGACTGACGTTCGGAATATTTACAAAGTTGTTAACGAGAGACTTGTGGACGATAAATCCGACACCTCCTTGGGACAGATGTTCGCCCTCCCGGTGATAGAACAAGTTGCCGGATTCGAGGATTACCGTGTCCTTCCCCTCTCTTCGGACCTCTGATAATCCTATAATATTCCAGCGCAACTTGTCTATCTCTTCTTCCAGCTCCAAGGTCTTCTCGTCAGTCCTCAGGGTGCGTGTGTTATAAGTTGCCAGGTCGAGTCGTCGTAGGTGGCAACCGAACCTGCACCGGAGATTCTTAGCATCCCCTGCCCCGCCGTTACCATGGTCGCCACCGTAGCCAGGAATAGCGAGGCCGCCGGGGACTGGGGGCCGTTTATTAGTGTCATTGCTCATGGGGGGTATATTGCCATAGTTGCCACGCTGGGCGAGCGGGTTGACAACCGCAGTTTTTATTGCTTTTTGCTGTTATCAGAAAGATGCTGTCCATCTTCTGCCTAAGTTTCCCTCTGTCGCCTTTTACGACACCCACGGGAAGATATGGGGTAGTGGTACATACCTACTCATAGCTATTGATTCCTGACAAGTCTTGTATTCCGTCAATGTAACGGTCGCGGTCTTTGAAGGTAGTTACATCGGCCTCGCAGTTGCACTTAAGAGGGGCTTCTTGCGAGGCCCCAAACAAACACGCTTTTAAATTTGTAATAATCGTAAAAGTGATCAAATTAATTAGTCATCTGTTGTAAAGTCTGGAGGCATCGCATTTAAAGGAGCTTCGTGAGGGCGCACTTCGCCCACGCCTAGCTACGCCACTGCTGGTTAACTGGAGTTCTTCAGACAGATGTTGAGCGATTTTTTTTTGTTATAAGTTTTGTCTCGAGCATTGTTGATTCCAACAGGACGAAGCAACCCTACACACAGCTCGGAAAACAATGGGGATTTTGGGAAACCAATTTCCGGGCCGTTATGGAAACACCACATTCCTTATAATCAATCAAAAGGATACCTTCTGTATCCCAAAACATCGTCGCTATGATCTTTCCGGCCGATTGAGACACCTTATACTTTTTAAGAGGGGTGTGCCTTTTTTATGCCACTGCATCAACTCTTGCTTTGACTCAGGTTCATAATGGTGAACCCAAGTTTCATCGCCAGTTACAATTCGGGCCATAACTTTCTTCCTTTGCTCTCCACAGCGGTCCAAAAACTCACGACAACTTTCGATGCGCTCGTGTTTTTGATGCGCAGAAAGCATTTTAGGAACCCATCTTGCACAGACTTTAGTCATGCCAAGGTTTTGTAGGATGTAGGATGTTTAAAATGGTTGTTTCTGATACTCCAACTAATGCTGCAAGCTGTTTTTTCTTTAGCCCGGCATTTTCCAATACAAGTTTTTCAACTTTTTTGATTATTTCTGGCGTGGTAGTCTCAATCGGTCTACCTCATACGGTCCAGGTCGGGGGTCGTCTTTAATGGAGTACCTCCCTTGTTTGAAAAGGTCGTGCAATTTATAAATCATGGTTTTCCCAGGAGCGGAGTCCCTATAAACAGCTGACATCTCTTGAAAAATGGTTTGAGGTGTCTTTCCTTGTTTGGTGAGAAACTTAATGACGGCGCGATATTCAATTTTCTCCATAGTGGCTAGTTTCTTCTCGACTGACTTGTTTACTCGTTGATAACTCAAAAGCTAATGACCCGATTAGGCTGAAACTTGGTATACATATTAACAATGAGTCGCTCATTTAGCGCCTACCTGGATGAGTAAACTTATCCTCGCCAACCCCGCCATTCCGCGAACTTTTTGACCTGCCCTCGTAATTCAAAATGTCATAAAACGAGGACAAAATTTGGATCAACTCAAGAGGCGATCATGTGATCGATATTATTATTTCAACTTAATGTCATCAATTTTACACCTTCAAATGAACTTTTCGTGAAAACAGAGCCAGAGTTTTTTCATATCTAACAAAATTGCAGCCTACTCACATTATGGCATTTTTTCTGCGCTACCCTATACAATAAAAAATCCCGTTGATTTCTGCACAACACGGTTAATAAATCAGTTGTCATTACTGGCAGCACCTACTCATGAGTAAAGAAACCGACCAGAGGCAAAGCTTCATACAACCGCGCTGTGATAGGTTCACTACTACAAGCTTGAGGCGGGTGTGCGTAAGCACTCGCACGTCACGTACAGCAAGCTTTAAACCGACTCGGCCAGTGCTCGAACCCAGGGTATACACCGTAGGTACACGTCGTGCGTTGTGTTTATTTCACGTTTTGATTTAATAATGGCAAATTAGCAAATGAGTAAAAAATAATAGTGATATGCTATAACCTCAGATGAAGCATCTTTTCTATTATAACTTCAGATGAAGCATCTGAGGTTATAATAGAAAATAAGTGTAACTATGTTATGACTAATAAATGTGTTCGGTTGTGGGCGATCAAATTGAGATGAAAAATAGTTCAACAAATATTTTATTTCAACCCCTTCACTGCCATTCCGGTAAAGACTTCATTCCAGTAAAGACTTCAGAAAAATAAATGTAAAATGTCTTTTTTTACTATTTTCGTATCACCTCTCGTACTTTCTTGTCACACTACCATTTTCAAATAGCCATCTCTACTTTTATCATGGCCCTTATCTTAATTTCAGTATATTCTTTTGCTGTATAATGTTGTTTTTTGAAAACGATTTTTATTTTGTTTTTGTAAAAAGTTTTTTGATGTGCAAGTTTTTATTCGTTAATTGTTACCCCAGTATATTCGAGATCCCGAATATCGCTTTGCGACTCCTAGTGTTGATGGTGGTTGCTGGATTCAGGTACTCGGTTAAAGATAAATGTAATTTTGAAATGACTTTGTGTCACTAAGTTAAAAGTCATTACCAATGTTTAATTAATCGATTTCTGTTTTCAGAAGCAAGATGTTTCTTAACCCCACATTTTTTAATAATTATTTGAGAGAGCGTGGTCTTGTCAATCAAATCTACGCAGCAATGAAAAATGATGATTACTCTGATGTAGTTATGGTTGCTCTCCATGTACTTGAGGAAAGTGGAAGTTTACAAACGATAGAAAAAGAAAACAAATGTGAGAAAAGATCTGATAAATATCGGGAAGAAGGTAATATAGCATTCAAAGTTGGGAACGTAAACAGAGCACTAGAATTTTACAATAAAGCTCTGATGTATGCGCCGAAAAATTCAAGAGCCATAAAACTTGCCTATAGCAACAGGTCGGCAATTTTATTTAAAATGGAACAATTTAGGGCTTGTTTAATTGACATAGAAACTTGTTGTAAACTTGGTTGCCCCTCAGACATTGAAAGCAAGATTATTAAAAGGAAAAATGAAGCTACAAAAAGAAGTAAAATAGAAAATATTTGTGTAAATTTGCTTACTAGTTATTTTAAAGATATTTTTAAGTTTGATGTTAAATCCAATACCCCTATACCTTGCGCTAGCTCTGACATAGAAGTTATAAAAGGAGATGTTTTTAAAGTAGTTGCAGCAAAAGATATTAAAGTAGGAACTCCTCTGGCTTTAGAAGATTCGTTTGTAAGTTGTAATAACAAAGAAAATATACCATTTTCTTGCCATTACTGCCATAAAATGTCTTTGAATCTAATACCATGTGAAGATTGTTGTTTAATTTTGTTTTGTAGTGAAGAATGCAAAGAAATGTGCTTAAAAGAGTACCATAACATCGAATGTAAAATTATGGAGGTTATTGAAATCATAGCTTTCAGTCCTATGGCGAAATTGATGATAAAAGGCACTTTGAAATATGTCCAAATGTGTGGGTCATGGAAAAAAGTAATTTCATCTTCGCAATACACTGGTGCTGACAGGATACGCATCAGTTCAGAACAGGAGATGTACGATGTCAATAATAAGTTCTCAGTACTTAATTTTAATGATAATCGGCTGTTCGTGCATGGATCACTGTATTCAGCTAGTTTTGTATGTGCTACATTTATTTATTATTTAGAAAGAATATCTGGCTATTTGCCTAGTTCACTTGATGAAAGGAAACTTGCTAAGAAAGCACTGGGAAGAATCACGATGTATTTTTGCATTTACGCTTCCCCCACACCAGTTCATCTCCATGTAATAGATATCAAAAAGAGAAAATCGTTTTTCAATTTAATTTCAAATCACGGATGGTATCCTTTAATTGGTAAATTAAAAGAATCTTGCAGTCCAAATCTATTTGTTATCAATTTAAATAAAAAAATGTTGTTGATTGCGTTAAAGCCTATAAAAAAGGGATCAGAGTTAACTGTTTCTCGCATGTAAGTATATTTTCTTGTTTTTTTTCAGTTATTGATAGTTGTTCAACTATAATACTTTAGGGCAGACGTATCGGTAAAATAAAACGTCATTGGCCATAGACATAGAGTACGTTTCTGTACCGATTTTTTAACCAACTCCAAAAAGGAGGAGGCTCTCAATTAGAGTATGATTTTTTATCTATGTTACGCGATATCTTCGCAGACTGAACCAATTTTGAAATTTTCACCCCTAAAGCTTGTCAAGCAATTTGAAGTCGGTTTTTAGTTTTTGTTAAAAGTTATTAATTCTTTGTTGCTGATTGTATTAAAAAGAGAGTATGAAAATCACAAATCACAAGAAGTGACACAGGGAAACTAAATTGCCAACTCGCCTACCAAGCGTGAGATCAACAACCAACGTTTAATTGTGTTTTCCCATCACGTTATAGTCGACTGATTTTTTAAGTTTATAATTAACTAAAAATGTTGTTTTTTCAGAGGCCATTATTTAATAATTGATGAACCTCGTGCAAAAACTTGTTTATCATTTCAACTGTTTAAGAATGTTTGTGACTGCATTATATGCACTGGTGAATGGAAAACACAGAGAAAACAATTTGCATTGACGGAAAAACAGCTTAACTTATATAAAGAAAGATTTTTGCATGAAGACGTAGGTATCAACATTATGAGAATTCCCAATTTATTTCAAAAAGTATGCAATGCGCTCGCTTGTCTTAGCGAAGTGCCTTTCTCAGAAGAGTATGAGCAGGTTTTCATAAGATTCTTCGAATTTATATCGACTTATCAAGAATCAGTATGCTCTAATGTAGCTTTCAGAGAAGTGCGCCGCTAGAAAACCCGGACGGGGTGTCCGAGGGTAAGTTGTTATAAAACGACTAGACAAGAAACTGGGCGAGAGTCGCGCTAATTTCAAAATAATAAAAAATATCTATTTTTATGCGAGAAGACAAATAAGTCGCTACCAAGCTACAAAAATCTTTTTCTGAATTATAAAGGGCATGGTTTGATACTTCGAAATCTTCTGTAAATTATAAGTCTTAATGCCTTTAACTTATTCAAAACAAAATATAAGAATTTTTTGAGATTTTCAATATTTTTTTTAAATTATAGTGTTCGTGGTTGGATTACCCAGATTACCGTTATACGTAGTTAATGTTTTGTTTTTTCTTTTCCAATAAACTGGTCAAAATTCTCCCCTCGCTTATTTTAATTTATTTCTTAGCAATGCAACGATGTCACATTTACTTTGTTTGTTTTTTTTTAAGTTATCATTTCTTAAAAACATCGTATGTAAAAATTTGGAATATAATTTTTGTATTAAATAAACTATAATTTATCTGTATACCCTTTTTTTATAAATTTTACTATCCCTATATTTAATTTTAAATCCAATATATATTAAAACTATTTTATAATATGGTACACCGTGAGTGTTGATTTCAATTATATGTTTTATATGATTTCAATTATATTTAGTTGATGGCTACCTAACGAGAATAGTAAGCTGAAGCGTCAATAGACCGGCCATATAGGCCGAAGAACCGACAATCGATGGGGACGACAGGTCCTCGAGTGGCATCCTCGTACCGAAGTGTTAAAGTGTAGGACGGCCCCCAACTAGATATAGTGACGACCTGGTAAGTAATACAGGAAGTATACGATGGATGCTGGTGGCTTAGGACAGTGCTTTGTGGCATTCCTTGGAAGAGGCCTAAGTTTAGCAGTGGACTTGTGAAGGGCTGTAATGATAATAATAATGATACATAACAAGCCCTTTAACTGCAGATAAGCATGTGACGTATGAAAATCCCCGAATATGTGTCTTTCTTTAATAGAATAAGGGTGACACGAACACACAGCAGATGGTGAGTGGTTGCTGTGGCTCATAGACATCTACATTTATCCTCAATTACGAATTGAAATACAGATGCGTTGTCACCCCTGAGGACTAGAATAGTATGCCTCATATCCAGTAAAAAGGGTGACCAGTTCCTATACTCACTATACGAAACACAGCATTATTAAGCTGCTATTTTACGCTGTTATTCTGCAAGAGCGTAGTCCTTCCCCGGTCAAGCCGACCTAGTCATGCAACAACCATAATATAGCTGTAGCATGGCTCTACCACGTAATTATAAATCTATTGATCTTGGCATAAGTGTAGAAACTCAGTGACGACTGTGGAGCAGAGCGTTCGGGATACATAAGTAATACGCGCTTTAGTATAGTAGAGTCCCGAGTGGCGGACGCTACAATATCCTTATGCTTAGGACAAGGCCATGAGTGATTGAATAGTATTCCGCGCGATAACTTTCAAACGTTTTGCGTAAATTATTAATCCAGTAGGATATATTAATACAATGCATGCGATAGTAACGTGTAGTGGCGGCGAAAATGAATATATAACTCCCGAGGAAAATGCCAGAAGAACCTTATAGCTTCCTATGGATGACGGCATAACCATCTAGTGCAAAAGGTAAAAACCCCTGTCGGCGACGGCAGCAGCATCAAATTCGCAGAGGTACGACACGTCTGGCACTGTGATCGTTATATTCACCTGCTAGCTGTGGCAAGGCAAATCCTCCCTACAAAAGGAAGGCCTCATGTCCAGCTGTGGACTTATACGGACTGATGAAGTTGAGAATGAGAAAAGTGAGAACTTTCATACTTTAAAACTTCGAGCACTTTTTAACGATCGTTGCTTAAATTTTATATAAGTTTAAAAATCACTAACTTTAAAAATTTAACTAAGCTGCACGGCTAGCATGGTCTGGGCACAAAAAATTTATCCCCCGATTATATCCACTGACAAGAGGTAAAATTATCTTGTCCTTATGTTAAAGCACGGCAACGGGGAGAAGTATATCCCCGTTTGACATAACGAGTAAACATATATTCCCCGTCCGTAGCATGGAGCCAAATGAAAGATTAAAAATTATGCTTTTTTGACATTTGAAGGGGACAATTTTATCTTAGTTCATTGGACGTGGTTTTAAGTTTGGCTAACAATACCCCGAAATTTATCACTACGTTTGGCAATGTTACAGTCAAAATACTAACTTGTTTTACGAAAACCATGTTATTGATTCTGCAGTCGGTGTTCAGCAGGGTGACCCACTAGGTCCAGCACTTTTCAGTTTGGGAATTCAACCCATTATTTCAATTTTGAAATCCAAGCTGAATATCTGGTACCTGGACGACGGTACACTGGGAGGTAGAGCAGATGACGTCCTCAGTGATCTTACTTATATTTTCGAAATTTTAAAATATTGGTCTTGAACCAAATAGCAATAAATGTGAAATATTTTTTTCCAATAATTTATCTATTTCTCACAGAGACACTTTAATTCAAAATTTCAATCATATTTCTCCAGGAATAAAAACTGTCAATACGGAATCACTATACCTGCTAGGTGCCCTGTTGTTTTTCGATAGTATTAAACCTGTTTTAAAAACAAAATTTGATCAGTTTTTAAACCACGTTGATAAATTGTATAAATTAAACCCCACATTGCGCTTACTATCTTAAAATATTGTCTCCTTGTACCTAGATTTACATACTTACTCCGCTCGAGTCCAGTCTGGAAATGTTCGGATATTTTAAAAGATATTGATAATAATCTAAAATAGCTATAGAAAAATTCTAAATTTAACTTTAAATACAACAGCCTGACTCAAGCTACTTTACCTATAAAATTTGGTGGTATTGGTGTGAGAAATCTTTCTATGTTGCATTGCCTGCTTTCCTTGCTTCCGTGCATAGTGTCAGTAATTTATGTAACATAATTTTAAATAATAAAGTAGACCTGTGCTTTGCTACGGAGGCAGGGCAGACATGGCAAACGCTCTGTCCCGGCGAAAATATTCCATTGGAAGTTAACCAACAAAACAGTGGGATATTCCGTTGGTACAGAAGGTGCAGAAAGATTTGTTTCATAATTTCCATAGTAACCAAGATAAGGCACGCCTTCTAGCTATTTCGACTAAGGAATCTAGTCACTGGTTACGCTTTACCATCAAGTAATCTCGGCACATTACTTGATGGGAAAAGTTTGCATCGCTGTAGGAATCCGACTAGGAGCGGCGATTTGTCAACCTCATCAGTGCCCCTGTGGCAGCAGCGTCGACAAGTTTGGGCTCCACGGACTTTCTTGTAAGAAAAGTGCTGGTAGGTTTTCACGGCACGGTTCTTGAACGATGTCATCCGAAGGACTGTTGTCTCTATAAATGTTCCCGGTTTTAGAGCCTTGTGGAATATTTAGAGACGATGGCAGGAGACCCGACGGTATGAAATTGGTCCTGGGAGAGAGGAAGCCCTTGTGGGATGCACGCGTAGACACTTTGGCGGCCTCTCATCTCAGGGGTACCTCGTTCAGAGCCGGGGCGGCATCAGAGGCAGCTGAACTGAGTAAGCGCAAATATGAGTCTTGAGAGATGACTACATATTTGTGCCATTTGCTATAGAGACTATCGGTCCGGGGTCCACGTGCGATGAAGTTCTTAAAGGAACTCCATCCGGCTGGTTGTTGCTGCTGGTGATAAGAGGGCTGGCTCTTTTCTCGCTCAAAGGCTAAGTATAGCCATTCAGCGGGAAACGCAGCCAGCGTTCTGGCACGATACCGCGTGGAGTAGGACTGTTTGATAATTAAATTACTAGTTTTGTTTTTTTTAATTATAGTTTTAATATTGTATATATTAAAATATTGTATATTAATGAGTAAATAAAAGTTTATATTCATACAAAAAATCTATCTCAGTTTATCGCCCATTTTATCTACTGGATATTATATCCACCGGTGTGCCCATGCTCTAAGGGTGGATAAAACTAAGCGAGGGGCTAAACATTTTCTACTTTCCCCGGGGATAAAATTGTCTCTAGCCCATGCTAGCATGGGCAGGAGACAATATTAGATTTTAGAGATAGACTTAGACTTAGATAGATTTTTTTGTAATATGTAACAAGATAATTTTATCTCTTGTCAGTGGGTATAATCGTGGGATAAAATTATTGTCCCCCGCCCATGCTAGCCGTGCTGCAGGTATAAAGCTAGAGTAACATTTGGGCTGAACGCGACAGTATTATATGAACATACACACACTCGAAAAACATTCAAAAATTCCCATTTAATAAGCGCGACCTATCGTGCTATAGCTATTTTAGCTACTGTTCAATTATGTTATAAGGTACATATTTTAGCTATTCAAAGCTTTAGTAGGCAGCGTTACTGACGCTTGAGATCAAATGTTTTTATGTATCAAATCATATCATGGTTTTTAATCATATCATAAATATTAGCATAACTTCACTTCATTCAACCTATTTTACGTTGGTCACTCAATAAGTTTTGAGATGCTCGAAATTTAAAAATGGAACGCACCCGTGTTATATGTTTCTAAAAAGCAAATTTATTTAAAAATATAACTCCATAAGCCAATTGCTCAATATTAAAAAAAAAAACAAAGTTCTATTAATTTTCCTGCAATGCTTCCCGCGCTTTTCATTTAAAACGATGGATCTTAACCGTGAACATTTGCGCGCTATGATATATTAGGATTTTAAATTTGGTTTAACCGAACAATCAAGTTTACAACGGTTACTATCAGCATTAGGAGATTCAGCTCTATCACGCGCAACAATTTTTAGGTGGTTTGCTGAATTCAAAAGGGGTAATTAATCTTAAAGATGACCAAAGAACCGGGGCCCCGCAAACAGCAGTAACGGCAGAAAATGTATGGACTACTGAAATGTTGGTGCGAGAAGACCCACGAATCACATATACCGACATCTAAAAGATTGTAGGCATTAGTTCGGGGAGCATTCGTACCATCCTACATCAACATCTTGGAGTGAGCAAGCTTTGTTGTCGATGGATCCCTCGTTTGCTCTCCGAAAGCGAAAAACAGACTCGTGTGGATTAGTGCCATGAAATGCTTCTAAGTTTTGAATACGGGGCATCTAGGCGTGTTTCAGAAATCGTTACTGGTGACGAGACATGGATCTATCAATATGATCCGGCAAATAAAAGGCAATCATCGGTAATCAGCCGTACCCAATACGGTTGGAAGTGCTATACGACCTAGACACGCAGCACCTCCCCGTGTTGATCACCATAGACACTAGTGCGGACGCCGTAGTGCCCAGAAGCCTCAAAATGAAGACCAATAGGACACGCTTCCGCAGTACGCTGGAGGACCTCCGATTCTGCGCTTCTATTACCACCCATGAAGATGTGGAGACAGCGGCCCAACATTTTCATAAAACTGTAAAAGATCAAATTCAACTCTCCTCTCACCCTGTCTCCACGGGATGCAGGGGGGAGGTACTACCACGCAAGTTACAAATACAGCTATCCGAGAAGCGGAAGCTGAGGAGGCTCTGGGCACGGACACGATGCCCACGGCTAAAAACGAAACTTCGGAAGTAATGAGAGCGCACAGGGGGAAGCATTGGAGAGGCGAGTCGACGAAGCTTCGGAGACACCCGCCTCCCTGCATATCCTCAACCGGCAGCTCTCCAAGACACCTGTCTGCCCACTAGTGAACAACACGGGGAAAAGAATCTATGACGCCCAAAAGAGGGCAGAGATGATGGCACAGCACCTTGAACAACAGTTTAAACCCAACAGCGTAGCAGAGGGGTACGCTGAGCTTGTAGCAAGCATAGAAAAC